>OY751313.1:61612586-62087586 GCA_963564615.1 Rhorus exstirpatorius | reverse complement strand
CCGATAATCGATGTATTATCGTCGCTGCACGCGCTTTTGTTAATATTGCCGGGTCTATCGATCAACGAATCTCTCGTGATACGATTTTCGTTATCGTTCGCACGATCATCATCGTTGTAATCGTCGTTGATGCTCGTTACGCTCGTATCGCTGTCACCCGTTGCCTCGAGCCTGTAATATTTTCTCACGATCTCCATACCAGCCGGATCAATCGTCGCTTCTTTCCCAGCTACGAAATTATCATCGTCCTCGTTGTCCTCGCCCGTCGATGATCTTCCGCGGCTTTGACGGATCCTCGGTGTCGCGACAGGCTCCACGGTCTCCACTTCCCAGCACTCGAGGACATCCGGTTCCACGATACTGCCCAACGAATTACCATTGCTCGCTTCATCCGTGATACTCGTCCGCTCGTCCATGCGGCTCTTCTCGCACGTGATCTTCCGAAATTTCGGCCTCCCGTCGTCTCCATTGTCATTTCCAATTCCTAACCGCGCCGCCGCGTCGTTGCATCTCGACGTTAAAGCCCGACGAGCAACGCTCGCGAGTAACTTACCCTCGTTCGTAACGACGATCTGTCCTTTCTCGAATGTCCTAACGCCAATCACCTCATCCTCATCCTCGACGATACCCTCGTCGTCATTCTTATCATCGATCTTGAAGCTTCTTCGAAGCTTCAACTCGACGTTCTCGATCGGTCCATCCCGACCGGAGTTTCCCACGTCGTTTCTCCTTCTCGTCTCATCGAGTCCCTGACTCCTGCACGAATTCATGATCCTCGTACTCGTGACAATCGACGCCATGTTCTTATTCGTCCGAGAGCTTTTGGCAACCCTCATACCCGCAACGCTATCATTCTCGGTCAATTCGCAAGCTCCATTCACCGCCAAGTTTTTCACGACTCTGCTGCTGCTGCAGTTGTTCAGCAATCTTTGTCCCGCAGCTTCAATGCCATTTTTCGCATCAACGTCGTTCCGTGCCTCAGACGTAATTTTCGATGCTACGACGGACGCGCACTTGTCGATTGTTCTTTCGTTGTTATCGGCGCGTCTCTCTCCTCTCGAGTTCGTTTCGTCGTTTTCATGGCACTTGATGTCGCTATTATCGTTGTTACCGAACATTATTCCTTCACGCTCGTTCATCGTTGAATCAACGAACTGTTGAATGTTAGTTGCGAATTTCCCGAAGCTAGCCAGCCGCGACAACTCAACGTTGTACGCATCGCTGATATTAGCAGATAGTGCAGGCATGGGGTTGCCCTGCAAGTTTTTTGGCTGCTCTTCGTTCTCGAGCTCGTCGTCCTCCGGCTCGCTTTCCGCGATCACTGACCCCGTGACGACGAATAGCTCCGGTGAATTGACACGCCGAAGCCATTCGGTGACCGCGTCCGTTATCGGATGATCCGACGACGACGACAGTCTCATTTGACTCTCGATCCCCGAATCATCGTTCGACGCTTCGGCACTGTCATTCGTGGTTTTCATCCACGCGCAAGAATCGCCACTTTCCTCGGTCATTGACAGGCTGCCCCCACGGAAATAAAGTATATTAAAAATATATTTATCAATGTATGGAATATGCATGTGAGATATATAATGGATGTATATTATGTATGAATTATATATCCAAAATATATGAGAGATATCGAACTTTCTGCCGCTTAATATATGTATACATATATGATAGATATATAAAATAATATATTTCTGATATAAACTGGTTCAAAAGAATTATGCATTATTTATATATCCAATATATATATCTGAGATATATATTAAATATTTGTATTTTGTATGTATCATAAATTATTTATATGGTCCACATAGATTTGAAGTATCCATTAAATATATGTACTTTATATTTAATATAAATTATTTATATATTGCATATAAATCTGGCACCGCATTTCCATCAATGTCCCTGCAAATCCAAGTGTGTTATTTTTACACACTTTAAGCGCGTTATTGTTATATGCATTTAATTCTGGCCCGAGATTGCCCCCGTAATAAATATAGTTTATTTATAATTTATAAATTAGCAATTAGGAATGATTGATGAACGAGGTTAAAACTGTTATTTCATTATTTTTGAAAATCCTGTAAACTTAAAAAAAAAAAAAAAAAAAAAAATTCATTGACCGGGATTTGAACCCACGATCCTCCGCAGTCAACGAATTCAGCACTTTCGATACTTAAATTAATCATTAAAAAAAAATTAAAGATTTGAAGATTCTTTTTTTTTTACGAGTGTTTCCGGCTTCGTAGTCCGGACGTTTTTCCGTCGAAATTAATTTTGAGCCCACCTGAGATTTTACCTGAGACCTACCTAAGACCTCCCTAACCGACCGACACTCTACCACTACGCTATTGATTTCTTATGAATTTCTTGTACTTAAATGATATTACTGCACGAGTTCTAAAAAGCACTGTCTCACCAGGCTCGATAGGACAGCGTGATAGTTCGTAAAAAGGTGATATACTACAGTGAACAAATTTATTCAATTTTTAATTAACAAGTGGGTTTCATAAGAACTAGGAGCATTGAAATTGTAAAACAAGGCGATACTAAGTGAAAATTTAATATAACTGTTAATAAGCAATTGACTTTAGCAATAATTAAATAACAGCAAGCTTACAATTCTAAATATGAAAGTCAATTGTTAATTAACAATTGAGTTGCACATAATGAATGTTACATATATTCCTATTACATTACAATATATTAAAATATATACACATATGATAGTACGCATTATACTACCGAAATATGTAAAATATAATACGGATATATATTTTTTGTAATACTGAAGAGTATTGTTTGTAGTAGAAATGCAAAATAAATCTTTTATATGGAAATGTTATATATATATATATTCCTATTATATTTCAATAGATTAAAATATATACCCATATGACATTATGCATATATCACTGTATACTTCCGATATATGTAAAATATAATGTGGATATATATTTCAAAGTATTAAAATCTAAAAAAAATTTATGCAACATGTATATGAATGTATGGCAGATGTATTTCATTTATATTTAAAATATATTTATTATATATTTGGCGCATATATGATGCATATATAATGGATATCGAACTTTCTCCCGCTTTATATGCAATATATTAATTATATATTTTCACTATATCTCGAATATACTTTATTTCCGTGGGGGGTGTACCTGTGCAATTCGTTCTCCAACGCCTCGATACCCGTTGCTATCGCTTCATCGTCATTCGGCTCCAGGTTCGGTCCATCCCGGGATATTCGAACGGTGACCACGGGCTCGCTGATGCTCTCAGTTCTGTCGTTCGTCGTTCTCGTCTCGATGTACATCGGCCGGCTCGCTTGAGCGTCATCGAGATCCGGACCCGGTGTGGCTTCTCTCACGAATTTTGGATTTTTCGAGGTGTACTTGCGATTACGGACTTGCTGCTGGGTCTGCAGATTCGTCGCGCCGAGACTCGGCGGTGAGCACGACGGGACGCTCGTGCCACGGGTCACGAGTGACCGGTAGCTTTCCGGTAGTCGATGAGAATTTGCGTTTATCGGTGTTGTCGTGCGATTTATCATACCCGGACTTGCCGATCTCGAGCCACGCTTTTCATTGATCGTCGTCCGGTCTCGATGATGCTTTTCGGCTATAGTCCCGGACTCCGGTGCCGTCAGGCTCACCGATCCTCGATCACTCGTGGACCCTGTTCTCTCGCAGGACTCGCTTCGTTCCTCGTCGTGACCATTCGGCAGTTTTTCCTCGTCAAACGAATCCTGATGCTCGAGTCTTGAAATTTGCCTGGCATCGGCTTCGCCGTTTCGCTCCTCGCTCATGGACGTGGGAATCTCGTGATTTTCCTCGATCTCTTGGAAATTTATGGCTGTCGCGTCGAGGCCAATCTCCGTTTCCATCGGTGTTCCCTCGACGACGCTACGCGAGGCAAGTGCTCTTTCGGCCATTGTCGTCACGTTGGCGAATACCTCGGCGGCAAAGTCAACCGGCGACGCCTCGATTTCCTCGCTCTTTCGCGACGCGAGCTTTTCCGTTTTTTCAATCGCCGTAGCAAGTGACACCGATGTCTCGGCGATTATTCGCGAATTCTTCGTCTCGCCCGGATCCTCAGCATCGTTTTCCGTCGACACTATCGGTGAAACGACGATCGGCGATACTTGGTGAGTTTCCGATGCTTCGACGTTTCGTTGCTCCCTGTCGGTTGATTCACCGCTCGACGAGGCTAATACCGTGATCTTTTGCTCGCTGACGATAGCCTGCTCGCTGCAGTCAGGGACGATTCGCGACTCGAGAACAGGCCGAAATTCTTGACACTCGGGATTCAGGGGTCGCGGGTGACTCGCTGTCGCGGCGTCCACGGAGGACGAATCGACGGTCGCAGCTACGGCTGCTCCTGACTCATTCGCGACTCCCGGCTGACCTAATCCCGCGATATTGTCAGCCTCCGAGCTGTAATCCTCTTCCTCCTGTTCCTCGCCCTCCGCGTTACCCTGGCCAACACATCACGAAAGACAACGAAATGCTAATTAGATTCATTGAATCGAAATATATTCTTCGAGGATGAGGTCCTCGCAAGGACAGGGCGAAACATTCATGAAAATAACTCGGGTCAGATTAAAAGAAAGGACGAACAAAACAAAAAAAGATTTTATCTATAACTAACGAAAGAATGAAAACAAAAGTTTCGGACTCGGTTTGACTCATCGGAGTGGCTGTCTAGCAGACTGCCGCACTTTTTCGGCCTCCTTTCCTGAGGGCTGTATAAAGAGTCGCGTGGGGAAAATTCAAAAACAAAAATTGCACCGTCACCTGCTAAATTATTGCCTAAATTAAATTGATGTGTATAGACATTAATATACCAAAGGTTTATATATTCATATGTGTATCAAAGGTTGTAATATCTTAGAGTTGAACAAAACAAGCAACTTATTTAACTATATTGCTTAATTCTCAGCTAGCCTCGATGACTCATCGTCTTTTCATCACGGACGCATATTTACGGTTTCCCAGGTAGTCCAGTCGATATAGGATTTCACCTGGAATTAATTCCGGAACGCGATTTTCTTTTTTTATACTTAAGGGGGGGTGGTTGGTAGTGTAAATCTCGATTTTCGGGAAAATCCCCCCAGTGCGTTTGCCGCCATCTTGATTTAAAGAGGGATTTTTTGTTTTTCGAATAACTCGCTTATTTTCAACCTTAGAGTGAAAATGATAATAACCAAAGTTGTGGGAAATGTAATTCCCCACAAGTTTGGTGATTATACTTTTTACCCTAGGATCGTTATTTATAGAGTTAGACTGATAATAAGGGTAAAAAACGTTTTTTGTTAATTATCTCGTTAATTATCAAGTTCATTGTAAAAATGGTAATAAATAATCACGTAGGAAATTTTATTTCCTTCAACTTTGGTTATTACCATTTTTACCCTAGGATCAATATTTTCGGACTTATACTTAATTTAGGGGTGAACTTTTTTTTATGTTCAGTTATTTCGTTTATTATCAAGTTTATCGTAAAAATGGTAGAAAATAATCGCGTAGGAAATTTTATTTCCTTCAAATTTTGTTATTACCATTTTTACCCTAGGATCAATATTTTCGGACTTATACTTAATTTAGGGGTGAACTTTTTTTTTATGTTCAGTTATTTCGTTTATTATCAAGTTTATCGTAAAAATGGTAGAAAATAATCGCGTAGGAAATTTTATTTCCTTCAAATTTGGTTATTACCATTTTTACCCTAGGATCAATATTTTAGGAGTTATAATTAAAATAGGTGTGTAATTTTTTTTCATTTTTTTATTTAATTTATTATTCAATTTGTTATAAAAATAGTCATGGAAAATTGTAATAATCACAGTTCAAGCAAATAAAATTCCTTACCTGATTATTCATTACCATTTTTACGATAAACTTGATAATAAACGAAATAACGGAACATAAAAAAAATTTCGCCCCTAAATTAAGTATAAGTCCGAAAATATTGATCCTAGGGTAAAAATAGTAATAACCAAAGTTGGAGAAAATAAAATTTCCTATGCGATTATTCCTTACCATTTTTACGATAAACTTAATAATAAACGAAATAAATGAACATAAAAAAAAAGTTCACCCCTAAATTAAGTATAAGTCCGAAAATATTGATCCTAGGGTAAAAATGGTAATAACCAATGTTGAAGAAAATAAAATTTCCTACGCGATTATTTATTACCATTTTTACGATAAACTTGATAATAAACGAAATAACTGAACATAAAAAAAAAGTTCACCCCTAAATTAAGTATAAGTCCGAAAATATTGATCCTAGGGTAAAAATGGTAATAACCAAAGTTGTCAAATAAGGTCCAATGGCGGGTGGTGTCAGCTTCGTTGATACTCCCGCAGGGCTTTCAGATTTACATATTATCATCGCCCGGCCTCCTCTCTCATACTCATGGGGATATCTTTTTGGTGTTTGCCATAACGAATTTTAATTAATTCCTGAAAAACTTGAAACTTTTCGGTAACCTTCGCTCGCTGTATATCGTCTCGAGCTCTCTAATGTCTACGCCAGCGTTTAATTCTCGATAATTCCTATGAGCTTGTGCATAGTTTTTTTTTTCTTGCTGATCTATTCCAAATAGAAATTGACTAGCACTGATACCAGTACACTCGTAAACGCTATGGTTGAAAGCGAATTCGACAATTCCTAAAATTCGATGTTGACCAGGATACTGTTCTTCACCATCTTCCCTAACAGCCGATCAAAGACCATGACACAATGCGAGGAAATGAGATATGTGAAATAAGAAACAGAGCCAATTGATTGGTACAGCTTGTCCAAGGTCTGCCGTGGTTGGCTGATTTTTATTTCTATTTCCTATTTCCTCGCATATTGTGTGACAGGCTTGACTCGCTTCACTTGTCGGTTGGCTTTAAGCGCGAGCTAGTCGCAATTTTCACATGTCTAATCTCATTCGCTGTTACAAATTCCCTTCGGTCAGTCATAAGTCACGATTATTTCTTCTCTCGGACAACTGCGACACCGTATTTTCCGTTCTACCGTCACGTCTATTTCAACGCAAAAGCGATAAAGCACGTTCTGCGAAAATTCACTGCACCTACCGCCTAAAAATGATGGTCTACGAATTTTCTTGATATTCGTACGGGCGAATAATTCACACAGCATTTCAATCCCGATCGATCGTTTCTTTAAGCGTACACAGCAATATTATATCCCGCATTACACGGCTCTTTGAATCGCTTTGAACACTGCGGAGACCGCACACGATATCACCGATCTTACACCGCACGATCAGACCGCACACGTTTCTTTCTTTCCCTTCTTTCCCCTTGTCACACGGGGGTTATCGTACTTTAGGGAAATTGTAAAATAATCCTCCGGAGGCCAAGGACAGGACGGAAATATTTGAAAGAAGCAAGAAACACTCGGTTCAAGTTTAAAATAAAAAAACAAACGAATGAATTGGGAATAAAATGGTCTGACTCTTGGGTTGTCGTCACGCAGACTGCAGCGCTTTTTAGGCTCTTCCTTCGGTCAGGGAAATACCCGACACGTTCGGGCTCTGTACAAAGTCGCGCGGGAAAATACAAAAACAAAAAAAAAAACAAAATTGCATTGTCGCTTACCAAAGAGTTAACGGTGAAAGTCAAATTGATTTTTTCAAAAATTACAAAGTTTCCATGTTTTTTTTTTGCATATGATTTTCTGTCTCGCTGCCATTAGGAGATCATGGAATAATCTGTACTGCCATTTTGAGTTCCGTAATTCATTTTTAACTACAGCGGTCTACGTAAAAAAAAACCATTCTAGCGTCTATTTTCGGCGATGTTTTGCTTAAAGTCAATGTTCCTTCTGCATTAAAAAAAAAAACGGATCGTTGTTTAAGCAAGACGAGCCAGATTTTCATAATAATTCCTCGTATATGAATGTGTATGTATTCTCAACGAATTGTCATCGTGCGATACGTCGTCAATCCCATGGGGTATGTTTATTTGGGCAACATGAATTTCCGTCATCGCGCTGTGATTCATAGACATCCAGGCTTCGCGTTTTCACAAAGATCGCTTCTGCCTCTCGACTATTTCCTCTCTATATGAATACAGAGATATATCTGTGTGTCTTAGCATTTAAGAAAACTCTGGATCGTTTCCAATAATACAATATCCTTTCGTGCTGAATAATATTGTTTTATCTATCTGCGTGTGTATGTGTGTATGTCTACGCGGATCGAGAAGTTGACACGACGATATGACACTACAATAATAATTGACAGACGAGTTTGTAAAACAAGAAAACAATTAATTTCCGGGCTCTTTGCACTGCTCTGGTTAAAAATTGTATACCCAAATTTCATCGTCTTAAAATTTGAAATCAACATTTCAATAATAAATGTATTAATCAGTGTTGCCAACTTGGTGGTATTCCCGCTAAATTTGGTGGTTTTGAAACATTTTTGGTGGGACGATTGATGGGGTTAGTGGTTGGTGGGAAATTTAGCGATTTTTTGAGTTATTTGGCGTTTTTAGTGAGAAATTCGGTGATTTTAACCCAATTTGACTTTTTAAGTGGAAAATTTAGTGATTTAAACTTAATTATGAATTTTGAGTGTGAATCTTGTTGCTTCATAAAATCAATGACCAGTGATAACAATATTTATAAACCAAGAAAACCCAAACAAATTCATATGCAAACAAATCGAAACAAAGCTAATCGAACCCAAACATACCCAATCGAATCCAAACAAATGCTCAAACCCAATCATAAACCAAATATGACCCAAAAAGCCCCAACAAACGACTCCGACAACAAACAAGCCCGAATAAACGAAATCCAACCCAACTATGACCCAAAAAAGCCTCAACAAACGACCCCGACAACAAACAAGCCCGAATAAACGGAAATTAACTCAATCTATTTTTATAACATTATGACAAATTTTATCACATTCTTTCAATTTTTTAAAATTATTAGAAGCCTCGTTGTCGAGATATTAAATGTTTAAAAAAACATTATTTAACATGCGTTCTTATGGGCGCACATGAAAAACAGGTTCCAATCGTTCTGTAATTCACGAACTCGAAATGCCAGCTCCTTTCAAAAATTGTATGACCTAGTTCTATATATAATAAAACCGTGTGCAAAAGCTCACCTCAATTAGGAGAATTTTCGTTAAGTAATTAAATGTAACATATTTAAAAATGCTGAAAAAATGAGGCGTTCGCTGTCGATTTCAGACGCGACGGACAATGTTGCCGAACTCAACTTGTCGAATTAGGCTTCTTTTTCAGAATAAAATTGTAGAGTTTTTTTTTTTTGCGTCTTTTCATAGTAAATGGCATAAATAATAACTTATAAAATATGCATTATTATCCCTCTCTACATTTTGGCAAGGGAAAAATAGAAACAATGAAAATTTGGTTCTTTTTGTGCTTCAACTCGAAACGCTGCTCAAAAACTATACGTAATAGAGTAAAATTACTCATAAATCATTTTCTAGGTAAATAAGATCTCTACAAAAAAGTCAGCGACGGCATATATCTAAAGTTAATTATTGAGGCGTGGGAGGCGTCCAAAATTGTAAAAATAATTTAAATAAAAACCATTTCAAGTAGGTGGCTTTATTTGAATTTAGTTCTAAATAAAGTTTTTAAGGCGGTAATGGCTTTCTCGTTGTGTCCAGTTGACTCATGAATTTTTATGCATTTTTAATTCAATGCTAACGTGGTGATATGTAATTTAACATCTAATTGGGTTCGGTTAGATCTTCATTCTATTCAGATTATTTGAATATTTTGTTTTGTTCGGGTTATAGTGAGTTTTTTTTGTTTTTCTTCGAATTAATGGTTTTTTTCTATTTATTGAGTTTTTGTCGATTTTCGAGGACCATTTCCGTTTTCAGTGGGAAACTACGTATATTTGCTAGTTTTTGGTGGGAAATAACGCAGATGAGGTTTAGCGGTTTTTGGTGGGATCTGAAGGACTCTGTAGTGGATCAAATCCGAGTTGGCAACACTGGTATTAATTAATGATTAAACGTATTGTGTAAAATGTGGGCTACGTGCGTGCAGGTAAGTAATTCGAGAAGACTTCGTCTAATCATTAAATTTTGATGAAAATAAAAAAATCAAAATCATTACAAATATATAGACGGAGGCTTTAACGGGATTGAAGTGGCTGAAAGCGAGTTGTAGTATCATAGCAAGTGTGCGAGTGGAGATATTTCTGTGTCCTATAAAGCTAAAATTATTCTGGTATTTTGAATAATTCGAAAAAAAAAAAGCATTGTCCATTTTTTTTTTTTTCAATACTCCGATAGTGCAACAATGCAATTTCACATCAATCAAATTACTCAAGTATCCCCAAAGCCCCCCCGCGCGTTCTTTTGTTGTTCGTAAATACAAGCAAAAATGGCATCTCGACGCAATTGAAAAAAAAAAATACAAATAAACAATCAACGGAAGAAACGAAAAAACAAAAAAACGTTAGGAAAATGCCAAGAGGTTTAAAAGGAGATCGACAAATGAGAGCAATATACTCACCGGACCAAGAGGTCGTCTCGATTTTCTTCTGCTCAACTTTTTCTTCTTTCTCCGTTTGGCACATGCTCCGGTGCTGGTTGGACCTCCGGTTACCCCGGTGTTCCGCACCATCGGTCCGCTCTGTATCGTCACGCCTTTAATGACAAGAGAAAAAAAAATCGAGCATCCGATGTTATTCGAGTGATGCTGAGAACTCATCTCGCGTATTGTCAGCCGCCGGTGCGCGCGTCGAACGTTTCGAACAAGAATTAAAAAAAAAAAAACAAAAAAAGAGTGAGGTAAAAGCGAAAATAGAATGAAAGAGCGCGATGAGGAAATCACTAGGGGAGGGAGAGAAAAAGAAATGAAGAAACGAGGAGAAAAAAAAATAGAAACAAAACGGAATAATATACAAAGAGCGGTGAGAGAGAGGTGTGACGAGAAAAATAGAAAATGAGTTATGCACCGTGGTGAAAAGGGAAGCCAGTGGAATCTTCCGATGCTCCTTTTGTTTTTTCTTTTCTCTGACAGATCTCGCGAAACGATTCTAAAGATTCAACCCCTTCGTTGCATAGCTTCGAAGTTGACTCGGTTTTTCTATACTCTCTATAACTGACGTGTGTGCAACACAGAGAAAGAGAGAGAGAGACAGAGAGAGAGAGAGATAGAGAGACAGAGAGTTCTTCGGCGACGATGCAATGATAGTGCGTGGATTTAGATGCGACGATATAAAATACTAAAGTAGAATGATCGCACGTATAGTAAACGAGAAGGGAGACGGCCTTTTTTTTTGGTCCCTTTTGTCCTTTTTTTTTTCTTTAACGCGATCAAAACCTCAACGTTCGGTCGAAACAACGCCGAGCTTCTTGGAGCTCTCGAGCTCTGAGTCGCAGTCAAAAGTGCCTTAGCAAAGACGCGAAAGCACATCCCAGAAAGCTCGGAGCATATCTTGGCCAAGGGACCACCGTGAGTGTGTGTTTGTGTGTGTGTGTGTGTGTGTGTGTGTGCGCGTGTGTAGAGGATTACGCTCTGTTCTCGCGGTCGTTATGCTGCGCGCTCAGTGTTATTTTCGACACTCTGCTATTTCAGGGTGCACAGAAATTCAGCGTTGGCTGCCAAACTCACACTATTTTGGCCTCTTCGAGACGCGAATCTCGCTGTATCTCTCCCCCCCCCCCCCCCCCCCCTCAACCCCAAGATCTAGTGAGACTTCGGAGTGACATATATCATCAAAATGCTATACGCGCAACGCATGTATATCATGCGTTAAATGCCGGGGGGGGCGTAACGAGAACTCGTACAAATACTCTGCGCTCGAGTAGTTTTATAATTATAAGACGGCGCGGTGATCGAAATGACCGCAGGTTATACCGTGTGCATATATATGCAGTGAGGATTTTTCGCAATCGCTGCATCAACGAGAGTCAATGGACCCGAGAGATAAAAATGTGACTCGCTTATCGTCGTATATCTTGATCGTTGCTCGAGACACACCAAAGATTTCTATAAGAGAATTAATTTGTGCGACTGCTACACGTTATACCTCAAATATGTCTCATACGTATTAAAAAAAAGTATCCGTAGGAATTTGTCTCAAGTATATGTCATACATGGGCTGAAAAAAATGATACGAAAAGCTGGAAATTTTGATTACTTGAGATTCTTAGGACCGAATATTTAGCTGCTCGCTAATGATTTTCATATTCGTGAGAATTATTGACTAATTAAGGTTTATCGTACGATAATGGTCACCTTCACGGAAAAAAAAATTCTGTGAATTCTAGTCATGTTTCCATCATGTTTTACAGTTTTGTTAATAGAGAATGCCTCTGCGGGAGGAAAACTTCGGAAATTCTTTAGAATTTGAAATAAAAAGGACCAAGTGATGGAATGAATTTTTACAGTTTAAAAGTGTAAATAGAGTTTACCACTGTGACAAACTGTACAAATTGTGAAATCAATTATAATATAAAGTAGCGCATCTTTTTGGGTTTAATGTTTGAGAAATTGCAAAGTGAACTGTAAAAAATAAAAGTTTAGAAGATTTTGAAAAGCGCGGGTCGAATTGGCATAATAAATGCAGTTTATTATCTATCAATTAGCAATTAAATCGATGAACGAATTTAAAACTGCTGTTCCATTATCTTTGAAAATACTATGAATTTTGAAAAAAAAAAAAATCGTCATTGACCGGGATTTGAACCCGCGGTCCTCCGCAGTAAACGAATTCAACACTTTCGATCCTTAAATAATCATTAAAAAAAAAAAAATTAAAGATTTGGAGATTTTTTTTTTACGAGTGTTTCTGGCTTGGTGGTCCGGACTTTTTCCCGTCGAAATTAATTTTGAGCCTACCTAAGATTTTACCTGAGACCTACCTAACGACCTACCTAACGACCGACACTCTATACCACTACGCCATTGATTTTATGAACGCTTATTGATCCTTATGAATTTCTTGTTTGCGTCGTATTTTCCATACACATTTTAAAACTGTAATTTTTCCATTATTTCACAGTTGAATTCGACGAAAGCGTGCTACAATTTTTCTTTATTTCAATTTCTGTTTTTCATAGAGAATTTAGTATTTTTTGTTATGTCTTACATTCGTAAAAATACTCTCTCTATACAGTTCATTTTAATGCGTCAGTTTTAAAATTTTTCTTGTACAAATCTATTGGTTTTTCATTTTATCTATAGCAAAATTCATTGCGAGCATTTTCAATTTTTACAGTGTCACTTTTTTGAAGTGGAAATAGTTGTTTTTACAGTTTAAACCAACAAATATGGTTATACAGATAGTACAGAAGTATATTCCGCACATTACTTTTTGATCAAAACACTGTAAAAAGATTAATTTACTGTGTTAAACTGCATTTTTTCTCTTCATCGTTGTATTTTTTAAATTTCAGTTATTATTTTTTGAAATGTCTTTTTTTCCGTGTTGCGATGAAATTGCATCACGGCTCTGAGTTTATGCCAATGAGAGGGGGGGGATTCTCTATGAACTCGGCCACTTTTTTTTCTCGATCATACCTTGGATTTTTTTCGGAATTTATAATGATTTTTTTTTCGTCACACTCGCTAATTAGGATTTATCCGCATATTTTCGTGAATATTCTAGACTGTCTATGAAAACGCGCGAAAAAATCGACAGCTCGAGCAACACCGTTAGTTGAGGCGTGAATAAAATGTTATTCACGCATTTATATTCACTTATATCGATTGCGAATAACAATCGATGACACTTTTTTTTCCCTAGCTCAAGTATGGGAACGCGGACGTTGTCTATTTTTTTTTCCTGCATTCCACTCACATTCTTAAACGTTCTCTAAATTATGAGAAAAAAAATTGACTTTAGCGAAATTGATGAAAAATAAATGATTTGGTTTCTTTTTCGCCAAAATTTGCAAACGTATCGTCCATTATATAAAAGAAATGCTATTCTAAAATTCCGATGAAAAGATCATTTTTCCGTGCAGATACGTTTTTGCCTGAGCTATTCCTTCAATGGCTTATATATATAAAGGCAGGAAAAAAGTGCAAATTCAAATTGGGCAAATGAAGAAATCTGAAAAAATTGGTGATTCATGAAAATCCCTATATTAAAGATATATTTATAATTAGGGTGGTTCAAAGAGGGCCTTTTTTTAGATTTCGCTCTTCTCCGAGATTCTCGTACTTTTTTTTTACTAAATAATAGCTCACACGAAAGGGCTGGGCTGAAAAAAAATTGTTTACTACTGCCTCAACGACGTTGAAATTTTGAAAAAAAGACTATTTTCGGGAATTTCCAAGTTGAGATATCCGTAAATCCTTCAGTTTTGTATAACGAAACAAAAGTTTTTGTCAAACCTGACAAACAAAAGTTTTTGTCAAACCTGAGATGCGTGTAATTTTTTGTTAGTACCACCGTAAAATCTATGTTGAAATTCGTAAAAACTAATTTCAAAATAGATTTTTCGGTACGAAAAAAAATCTAAATTGAAATTTGAAAAAACTAATTTTAAAATAGATTTTTCGGTACTAAAAAAAAATCGCACGCATCTCAGGTTTGACAAAAACTTTTGTTTCGTCGTATAAAACATAGCCACCGAAGGATTTAAGGATATCTCAATTTTAAAATTCCCGAAAATAGCCATTTTTCAAAATTTCAACGTCGTTGAGGCAGTATAGTAAACATTTTTTTTCCAGCCCAGCCCTTTCGCGTGAGCTATTTTTTAGTAAAAAAAAAGTACAAGAATCTCGGAGAAGAGGGAATCTAAAAAAAAGCCCTTTTTTGAACCGCCCTAATGTATATATATACTTTTTTCGTTTCACAATGAGATATGAAATTTGCGAGTGCAAAACGAAGGGTTATTTATTAAGATCGATGCGAATGAGCGGTGTCAAGGCGTGTGCGCATTGCACGTTTTGCTGCGTTTAATTCTTCGATGATTCGAAACTGAGAGATACATTCTTCGGGTACGACCATTTTTTCTTTTTCTCTCATAAATCCATCAGCCGTGTAATTACAATCCTAAAATCAATTAGCACTTGACTTTCCACGCTTTTAAAATAATAATAATAATAATAATATTAATCGAGCGTGTCGTTTGTACTAAAAACATAAGAAAATATGCAACGATGCATAAAATGTTTTCGTCTCAATACAAAAATATGAATTCACTGATCTACGTGAGTTTTAGTTGAATTCGGCCGTATCTGAAGAATCATATTCATATACTCGTATATCCGTACCCGCGATGTATACTTGTGTCGTATAATTTTTCTCTTTTCGTTCGTTCGTTCTTTTTTTTCTTTTGTTTTTCTTTTTTTGGCATTGCATTTTACCTTGTTCGAGGCAGTGGCATCGTGGCTCTAAAACAGCAGTGATGCCGATGAACGGGACAGCATTCGTGAATGTGATTAAAGCCCTTTCCCGCCGTGCGTCCGCCGTTCGACACTGCTCACGTTTAAAATTGAAAAGAAAAGAGAGAAAGAGAGAAACGATAATTCGTCCGATTTCGATTTTTTTCTTTTTTTTTTTCATCTTTTTCAGTTTTTTTGTTTTTGTTTTGGCTTCGCTACCTTCGGATTTATATAGGCTCTTTATATATATATATTTGTACTATAGCGATTTCACTAAGAAAAAGTCTCGCAAAAATAAGCTCATGTGCTTTGTTTTTTTTTTTTTTTTTTTTTTTTCTTTTTATCACAGGGGAATTCTACCTCGTGATTTTTCTGATGAGAAAAAAATTTCATGCGCGTGGGATTGCTCACAATCAGTCGAATGATTTTTCGGTTACTCGATCACCTTCATGAAAATGCGACTCATAAATGTTTGCCTCGAACAAAAAATTGTGTCACTTGAAGAAAGTTCTCGTATATATATATATATATATATATATATATATATATACGTGTCTCTAGCTCACATGCGTTTTTGTCACGCTGTTAATTAGGCATATATTAATCGATCTGATCTACATTGCATCGGGCAACGTGTGTGTATTACGAGCACGCGAGAGCTCGTACCCTGATGCGAGTCTCGCGCGACGATTGTGAAACGACGGGACATATATTATAGAATAACAGATCGGAAATCAATTGGAAAAAAAAAAAAAAAACGACAAACGAGATGCAATGGAAACGCGAAGCTGGCATTCCGTGACAAAATGTTAATATCACGAGAATGCGAGCTCTTGCGCGTGCCCGTCATATAACGAGAGACTTCGAACGGCGTATATGCGTTCGTAACTGTGTATATGTGTTCGATGTATACCGAAGTAAATACTTGAAATCTCAGAAAAATTTCTAATAATCCATATAGTTGAATAACGGGATAGAAATATTTACAGTCTCTGCAATTATTTGGAATGTTTCGCTAACCTTTCGCATGGTTCGAATAGCTAAATTATTGTTCGCATAACCTAAATAATTGTCGCTGCGAAGATATAAATTTATTTTAGTTACTTGTTTCACGATATTTTTATATCGGTGTGCGGGGCTGCGAGTTGAAGTATCTCGCGGATTGCAAAATATTTACGATGTATACGAGAGAGTTGTACACTCTGGCTCTCGTATATTTTTCATTCAGATGACCGAAAAAAAAGGGTAATTCGATTCGAAAAAATACGTTCGTTCATTGATCCCATCGTCTATTCCAGCTACAATGTTTTTTTCATTGATTTTCAAGTATAGTATAATAGCGAAATGTCTTTAAGGATGTATCGGACGTACCTTTCCAACCAAAAGTAACTTTCGTCGAAAATATTGCATATTTTATGATAAGATAAAAATCAGAAAAAATTCAACGACAATAAAGACGATAAAAAGATTAATTTTGAATAATAATAATGCCAAAGAGTTATCAATAAATTGTTTAAACAAAACATTGTTTAACAAATTTTTAGGAAAAGTTTTTTTTTGATACGTGAAATGAATTCGTTGATTTTTCTGACTACAAATGAATTTTTTTTTTAATTTTCTTATCATTTTGAAATTTCTGTTTTCGAAATTTTTCAATTTTGAAAAATGAAGGAAAAATCGTGAATTTTGGATATGTTTTCGTAAAAACGTTGTATATTACAATTATACAACCTTTACAAATTTCTGAAAACCAAATTCCAAAATGATAAGAAAATTATAAAAAAATTCATGTGTAGTCAGAAAAATCGAGGAATTCATTTCACATGACAAAAAAAAACATTCCCTAAAAATTTCTGAAACAATGTTTCGTTTAAACAATTTATTGATAACTTTTGGGCATTATTATTATTAAAAAATAATCTTCTTATCGTCTTTATTGTGGTTGAATTTTTTCCGATATTTATCTTATCATGAAGTATATATGCAATATTGTCGACGAAAGTCACTTTTGGTTGGGAAAGTACGTCCGATACATCCTTAATACATTTGCTCAACGAATAATCAGATTTTTTTTGTTGTTTCGTCGTATAAAATTAATCGGTTAATTACTCGTTTATTTTTTTGTTTTGCAATTTTTGAAGACGAGAATTCAAAAAAGGAGAAAAAACGATGAAAAGCTTTATCGATGCAATTGAGAGTATAAACGAAATTTTTTTATTTCAAAATCTGGTAGTTTAGGAAAAAATATTTAGTACGTATTTTTTATTTTTTTATTTGAATCAAAATTGCCGTTAATATAACAAATTGAAAAATATAACATTATGACGTCACGTATGTTACGTTATATCTATATATATCAAAATCCGTGAAATTAAATTGCATATAACAGTGCATCTGTCATTTTTGACGAAAAATAAAAAAATAAGTCCTCATTACTTTTACTTACTCGACATTATGTGCCCCGATGATCGAAAAAAAAAAATTTCATTCATACTCCTAATTGGAAAAATCGACGAATTCACTTCGCGAGAGACGAAAAAATTTAGCATGATTATTATTATTATTCAAAATGGCATTTTTCAGGCTATTATCCCATCATTAAGTGCTCAAAATTCTCACCGAATATTACTTTTAGCTGAGAATGAATACGCGAAGCACCCTTAACTTGAATTTTCTTCCCTGCTGCTGCTGCAATGCAGTTCAATCGTTTTGTATCGGTATAGCTCTTCTTTCGAACTAGTTCTTGCAAGCGCAAAGGAAAAAATAAACTCATTTTCTGTTCAAAAGATCGGGGAGGAGAAAAAAAAATCGTATAAAAGTAATTGAAAAAATTAATTGATTCCACCATAATTTTTCGTCATCGCTTTGATCTTTAGGATCTCCTTTCTCGTGTCGCGAATTACACTCAATCGTTGGGTCATTTAGTTCGAAGAGATTGAAAAAAGTGCTAGAACAAAGGGCGTAATCGACCAATTATGTGCAACGAAAAAAAAAACAAAAAAAAAAACAAAGAATATTTTAAAAAATAATGAAACTATCGATTCACGAAGCATCTGTTTCATTTTCACCCGGTATTCTCATTGTCCAATTTATTTCTGTTCGTATTTTATCTCGGAGTAGATTCGTGTACCGTTCGAACGACGAATCATTCGAAATAATTGTCCATGAAATATAATTATACGAACGATTGAGGGGTCAGGCCGCAGTATAAATTTAAAAAAATCGATTTTTTTTTTGCTTCAAAGATGCCTTGACACCTGAAAAATAATATACTCAGAGGATTGTGTCGGGAAAAATATCTGAGTACCTGAATTTTGAATTTTGGCGCAGCCCTTCCCGGTCCGCTGCGAGCGCGTACTTAAAACTTTAAACGCATTTTTCTCGAAACCACATTTTTCAAATCGGCCGGACTCGTAACTCGAACAAATCTTCACCGATTGGCTTGAAATTTTAACTGTATATATTCATAACTACATTCTTCACAGATGTACCTAGGATTTTTCAATTATATTGCATAGTTTTTTTTCGTTATAAACAATTTTCCGGCGATTTTTTTTTTAATTTTGAACTTTTTTCTTTAGAACGCGCCATTCTTGCAAAAATCGATATATCAAAAATATCCTTGGTACTTGTATAGCTATTCTTATATATAATCGAAAAATATTTTGTTTTTCATCGTAACTTAAAGATTGCAGGTGCTGCTAGTCCGGCTGTACAATAACCTGACAAAAAAAAGGCTTCACCAAAAAAAAAAGCCGTACAGCCGCCATTTTGTATTACGTTCGAGAAATTAATTTTTACACTTCATTGGTTGTACAATAGAGGATCTTTTTCGGAATTTCGATTTATTTCATTCTCCTGCTGAAAAAAAATTCCCGAAATATGCTCATTTTTTCCCGTTGCTACTGTGGCCTAACCCCCCCCCCCTTGATCCAAACAATAATTATTAAGGTAGTTCTATCGTGGTAGCTAATCCATAAGATTAAAATTTTTTTTTTTTAATATCTTCAATTTTAATATATTTATTCATTTCGCGAAACGTCAATGTCCCTTATCGACCTAATTACGGAGAAATTAATACTTGAAAATGCCAATTCCTCAAGGCAAATTTGCTTCGGCATATAGAAGAATCGATTTCCGGTCACTTTAAAACGATATATCTTATGGAAAATCCAAAAGATTCTTACAAAAAACGAGACTTAGATTCATTAAGCACGTAAAAATCTAACAGGCCTAAAAAAAAATACGATTGTCGACCAATTTGTTAAGCCATACTGATTTTAATACGAGCATCCGGGTAGTGATACACAACTTGTGGCATAATGTCGTGACGGTGAAAAAATGTGGCAACGCGATATCGAAACAAAAGCGGTATTTGACAAGTCGAACAACATAACCTCTCCGCGTCAACGTCAATAGAGCGGGCGAGAGAGTGATAGGGCACGAGAATGAAAAGAGAAAGAAAACGCAACGTTGCCACACGTAAATATCATACGAGATCTAGTAATACTTGAGTCGTTGCAATTACTATTTTACTAATTACATAATTATTTATAATAAACCGTTGATTAATTGCATTCACCTGGGTAAGCTTATTTAATATTTATTAATTTTAACCCATATATCCAATATTTTTAGGAATCATCATTTAGACATTTATAGCTAATTGACTAGTCTGCAGCGATAGAACTACCTTGCGATTCGAGGAAAAGCTCAGATTTCCATTTCGTATCAATAATAATTCACGCGATCCGTGCTATCGTATGCAATTTCACTCCGGAATATCTTGGCAGCGATTCTGTCCCTTCCATTTTTTTTTTTTTTTTGTTTCCCAAACCCGTCCATCATATAAAGCTCGAAAATAATTCAACAAGCTCGCGTGTCTAGCGATAATCTGGCAGGGTTATGGTCAAGGGGCAAGGGTTCAAGTGGATTGGGGCATTCTGGGAATAAAGATACGAGAAAAAAAAAAATGTTTTTTTTTCGCAAGGATTCAAATACAAATTTAAAAAATCGTACAAAAAAAAATATCAGCGTTTGCCATGTATATACGAACCGTTAACGTTGACGAACGAAGGACCGAACATGTAGTGACCGGGATAGACGTAGGGCTCGGGTATCGGTGGTACGGCCACGTGAGTCACGTGAAGCTGCTGTGCCAGTGCCGTTTCGAGATAAATCTCCGAATTTACGGATGCTCGGGCAACCTCCTCGACCTCGTTCTCCGATGAAGCTTCCGTCGTGGCGTCCTGCGTCTCGGCATTGTTGCACGACGGTTCTTGCTCGTCACCGACGCTACCCGCCCAGCTCGCGCTTCCATTGCCATTCTCGTGATAAGCCTCGTCGCTGCCATTCGTATTTTCCGTCTGCGCTGTCAATGGCACCCCATTCTCGTCGACCAATGTCGGATATTGGCCCAATTGCGCCGTCTGCCGCGGGGAAAAATGAGAAAACAAACGAACCGTTACGTTTTTTTTTTTCATTTTTCACGTTTTTTTTTTTTTCCCCCACGATTCTCGCAGACACTTTTGCGGAAGCGAAGAGGAGAAAAGAAATATATTCGCGAAGTATGAAAATTCGAAACGCGAAAAAACGAGACGAAATAGAACGGATCCACGGCAGATTCGTGTGTGAGCGTGGAATATAAATCGAAAGAATTTGGAAAAACTTTCGGCAAAGGAATTGAGGAAAATTATAATGATCGGGGTTGGATGTTGATTTGTTTCGAAATGAATCTTAATTGCGGACTCGACAGATCGTTTGCGAATGGTTGTTTTTTTTTTTTGCTTCCATTTCGAAATAGCCTGAACATTTTTTTAATTAACCTGATTATTCGAATCGAGCAATCTTCGGACAAAGATTGTTCCTATTTTTTTTTCGTAGATTAGAAAAAAAAATTGAAACTCGATAAAACCTAAACTCTTTCGACGTTTCTCGTCCAATTTGATGCCTGCCCGGTCTTTCAACACATGATCACATCTTACAAAAAAAAAACACAACGTACAATAAGAGAAAAGAAATAATGCGCAAACAGGAGTCGTATATAGAAGCACTGCTATATATATAATGACTGGATGGATGATAGGGCTTCGGATGTAGTCCCTAATTGAACCGCGAAGCGTCGTCATTTTGGCAGACAAAAAGACAAAAGGCGCGTGGAAATTCAATTCACCCCGTCAGCTGCGAGCATTTCGGAGTAATTTTGGAGCATTTTTCCACGAGGTTAATCACTTTGTCTGACAGATTCAGATTTTTTTGTCCGAATAAATGGCCGCGGCTGATGGTTTTCTAAGCGGCACTCGCTAGCATAGCTATCCTCCATCCAGTTAATATATATATACACTACCGTTCATAAGTATGGAAACACTCGCCCCAGATCCGAGCCACACAAGAAGTTGTATCGCTCTTTGAAAAATGATGATATCTCAATTTCCCAAGCGGCGTTCTAAAGAGGACATATTTAGCTTCATTTACCTTTTTTGGAAAAATTTTTGCGATTTTTTTTGAGCCCGGTACGCACTTTGAAAGATGGTCATTTTTTGGCTTTTTTTGGAGGGTGGAAATTTTCCCGCATATTTTGTAAAAAAAAATTTTCAACTTTTTTTCCGTGAAAAACTTGAAGCGGGGAGTACAACCTTCAATCTCATTTTTTGGAAAAATTTTTACGATTTTTTTTCGCAAAGATATTCAACTTTTTGCAAAAAACGACCATATTTATAAGGGGTAGTCTCACTCTGAAACTACTGGGTTTTCGTAAAATTACTAAGAGGGTAAAAAGTTGCATACAATCATTTTGGATGTATCACATTTTTTTCAGAATTAAAAAAACAAATTCGAAAAAGAATTTTTTTTTCAAAAATTAAAAACATTTTTTTTTGAAAATTTTTTCTTAAATCAACGAAATATTTATTTTATCGTGAAAAATCGGGTCTCTTACCTCATCGACACGGCTTTTTCATCGAAAAAGCCACCTTGGGCCAGTTTGGAGCAGGGCTGTAATCGCAGCGAAAGGTGGCTTTTGCGATGAAAAAGCCGTGTCGATGAGGTAAGAGACCCGATTTTTCACGATAAAATAAATATTTCGTTGATTTAAGAAAAAATTTTCAAAAAAAAATGTTTTTAATTTTTGAAAAAAAATTTTTTTTTCGAATTTGTTTTTTTAATTCTGAAAAAAATGTGATACATCCAAAATGATTGTATGCAACTTTTTACCCTCTTAGTAATTTTACGAAAACCCAGTAGTTTCAGAGTGAGACTACCCCTTATAAATATGGTCGTTTTTTGCAAAAAGTTGAATATCTTTGCAAAAAAAAATCGTAAAAATTTTTCCAAAAAATGAGATTGAAGGTTGTACTCCCCGCTTCAAGTTTTTCATGGAAAAAAAGTTGAAAATTTTTTTTTACAAAATATGCGGGAAAATTTCCACCCTCCAAAAAAAGTCAAAAAATCACCATCTTTCAAAGTGCGTACCGGGCTCAAAAAAAATCGCAAAAATTTTTCCAAAAAAGTTAAATGAAGCTAAATATGTCCTTTTCAGAACGCCGCTTGGGAAATTGAGATGTCTTTATTTTTCAAAGAGCGATACAACTTCTTGTGTGGCTTGGATCTGGGGCGAGTGTTTCCATACTTATGAACGGTAGTGTATATATATATATATATATATATATATATCTCAGTGCGTAGAGGATTAAGTATATAGAAGAATATATGTGTGAACGAAGATGCATTATGCGTATAGAGTCGTATAGCATCGGCCGTACTTCACCTGATAGTCCATGACACAGTACTGTTCATTGCCGAGTTTCGGCACAAAAGCAGGATTGATCCATTCGATTGGACGGAGGGGAACTGGTCCGCATGGCACGGCGGTCAGTACGTTGTGCATCGGTGGTCCGGTTGGTATACCGGGTCCTGGGCCAACCACCATCACCGGATACTCGTAATAGTAACCTGTTGCATGATCGTAGAATGTTCCGTATGCGACCTGTGCACCGGGTTCCATCATCGCTTGATACTCCTCGGCACCGTTCTCCTTGCAGTCCAGCAATTGTTGGTCCTCGTTTGTTTCGCTTCCGTCTGTGGAAAAATCAAATTTTAAAATCATGAGAGCATGCACAAACAAACAAACAAACAAAAGAACGGAAAGAATTACTTTGATAAGCGAAATAACGCGTCACTTTGCCTTTTATGCGTGTCAGTTTACTTATTTTTCGTTGTTTCTTCGCGCGTCATTTTGACCTCGTGAAAAATTTGATTTTTGAAATTAGAAAAAAAAAAGCAAAAAGTAAAAATTCATTCGATATACCTGCGGTCGAGTGCGAGGCCGATTGACTCTCAGTCGTCGATGGTGTCGCGCTCGTGCTCGCTGTACTCGCCCAAACTTTTCTCCGCGACAGATAGCCCTTTTTGAAAAGTACATCCTGCCTCGGTGTCGTGATTCTCGTGTATTCATTCTCGTTGAATATGATCTTATTTGGCTGTGACGGCGAGCCACCGGAATCGTCTCGCCTCGATCTCGACGCTGCACTCGCGTAATCGCTCGCGTAATCGCTCGTCGTACTTCCCGCCGAATCCGTTCGTCCGTTCTTGTGTCCTGTCTGACCGTTTCTCGTACTCGTGACATTCTCCTGTACCTTCGCGTAGCCGTTTCGTATACCGTCCTCCTCGTCTTCCTCGCCCGGTGGAGCTGCAAACATTTTATCACAAATCTCATTAAAATTGTGAAAATAAGGTGTTTTTTTTTTTTTTTTTTTCTAATCGTAAGTTTTCTACCAAAAAATTGGAACATTAATTTCTCTCAATTTCGCTATAAGGGATGAAAAATGTATAATTTCTCGTTTTTTTTTTTTTATTCTTCGTGAATCTCATTTTGATGCAATGGGCTGAACGTTAAATGTGAAACTATATTTTTTTTTCCCACGATCATCCACACAGGTAACGAATCGTCAATTTCCTCTTTATCTCCATACGATCATTTTCCCCGAGAATTATGAGTCCGCGACCTATCGAACAGAATGTTCCCTCGAATGATTTTAAATGCGCTCAATGACCCCACTCGCACAAAGATTCGTGCATATATATATATATCTAGTGCACAATTCTGGGTGTCGTAGAATACGATATATGACACACGATTATCTGTGCCGCGAGTCGGTTTGCAATTGTGTCACACGAGGGACGGTAGAACTTGCACACGGGTGGTTGTTTTTTTTTTTTCGAGACAACGATTGTAAAGAGAGAATCGTGCATAATGTCATGTATACTATATATATACACGAATGACGCGAATACGATTGCGCAAAATTTCATGCCAAGCAGATGAATCACGAGCTCGATTGATCGAACTATACGAATCGATCTTCAACCCTCTTTTTCGTCCCTTTTCCTTCCGCCCATATCCACAATTATAAATAAATAAATGAATAAGGACTCGAGAAAAAATTCAATAAATCTTCCAAGAAAAATCACCGCAATTTTTTTGTCGTTTGCGAAAAACGAAAAAAAAAAAAAAAAAAAAAAAAAAAACGATTGAAGTTTGAAGTTTATAGAGAAAGTCTCATTATTTCAAGAGCATGGCGCGAAAATATTTGATTCCAGTACCAATTGCGTCAATTTTATCGCAATTGTGTAAAGTTTTTTTTCCCGACAGATTATACCTTTATTTTAGCATCGACAATGTTAATCTGGCGGGGAAACTCGATACACTACGACCTCGATTTAACGGCCAGTGGCGGGACCGGCTCCGCATCGCACCTTGTTAAATCGAGGTAGCGTATGCCCGCCCATGCTGTATCTGCGCATCGGCACTCCGTGCTACGGGCCTGATCGGGGAGACTTTAAGCGTCCCCCACCATCTCCCACCACGCGAAAAATCGATCGATAAGTGCGACATGGTGGGGACTGTCTATTCAATCGAGGACCATTAAATCGAGGTCCTAGTGTAATCCATCGCGCTCCTCTGCCTGGATTATCATTGTTGATGCTAAAATAAAGGTTTGTGTTGGGGAAAAAAAGTAACAATTTTTTTAATGAGAATGCGGCAAAGCAGCCAAACTAGACAATTAACCCAGTTGATTGAAGATCAGAAACTAGACAAGAACCCAATTGAACACAAAAAGGGCCTTTGCCACAGAGAACAGCTCGCGCGACTCTAATTGATGGATTCGCGATCTCTCGCGGTTGGGTTTTTCTCATGCGTACTAATTATATCGTCTTTTAGGAAACAAAATGGCCCCAGCCACGCACAATTTTGATTGTTAAATGTATTTGAGTGTCGGTTTCGACTTTTCCCTATAGAAATCCATATAAATGAATGAATATAATTTTGTCTCTACAGCTCATGGGCTTTATATATAATTCCCAATCTTCTCTCTCATTCGTATAATGATGCCCGTACCATCTTGGTACCTCGCTAATAGCAGAACGTGATTAGACGAGCCGATCACGTGGGTGATCTTGCGTTGTCGGCGCCACTGCATCTCACACTTGTTCTACCGTCTCCCCCACACACCCTCTCTTCTAATATCCTCGTTCCTCTTGCGCCACCACCCTCGAGCACGTATATCGCGTTTTACTTCCAGTTTAACGCGACAATCATCCACACCGGATGAACCTTTCGATGGATAAACGATTTTTTTTTTCAAGTTAAATTATCAAAAGACCGATCGACGATATAATCTCTTTTGTTTTGTTTTTTTTTTCAAATTAATTATATCGCTTCGATGATGAATTTTCGTTGCGCGATGTAGCTGAGAATCTTTGGGTCGTTCACTTGTTCCAATTGCGAGATATCTTCGGGTATAAGTTATTTTTGTACAACAATGACTGTGATTTTCAATGAATGAAACGAGCGGTTGGAGCGAGAGTGTGTGCGTGCGTGTGTATATACTTCGTGGGGTAAAAAAAAAAAAAGTGGCATAGGGC
The DNA here is from genome assembly GCA_963564615.1 of Rhorus exstirpatorius. Taxonomy (NCBI): domain Eukaryota; kingdom Metazoa; phylum Arthropoda; class Insecta; order Hymenoptera; family Ichneumonidae; genus Rhorus; species Rhorus exstirpatorius. The sequence goes on along the minus strand of OY751313.1, from coordinate 62,061,280 downwards.
GTTGGTGATATCTGTCGCAGGCAATGCACGAAACGAGACTGGGCTTTATAGAACAAGAGCGAGAGGGACGAAGAGCCGGTGCTATACACGCGTGAAACGAGAGGATGCTGGGCCGATCACCGGGAAGGCTTTCTCTCTCTCTCTCTCACTCTCTCTCTCTCTCTCTCTCTCTCTCTCTCTCTCTCTCTCTCACTCTCTCTCTTTCAGACGCACTCACACATCTTCGAAAATTTGAGATGCGCTAGCGACGACTAAAATAGTTTGCGAATTAGAATAGCACGACTAAAAGACTATATGGGCATGTGTGCGTGTGTGTGTTTGCCAACGATATTGCGCGAACCGAGCGTTAAGGATCCTAGCCAAATTTTGAAATTTTTCAAGGGAGGTTAATATCCGAGACGACAAATAATTAGTATCGAGACGTGAATTTTCGTAAACCATGTCGAAATGTTTGAAGATCGGCGTTTTTTTTTTTTTTCAATTTGGCGCGAAAAAAATAATGTATTATTATACATCCTAAAACCAAGCGAGAGCAGTGGCCCAGTTGGTCCGACTCTGGACTGCCACGCAGGCGGCCAGGGTTCGATCCCGCGGCCGGCACCAATGGATTTTTCCAGATGCTTTTTCTGCGAGCTCGGTGGTTCGAAACCCCCACCTTAAATTGTAGGTTCTCACAAATACACAGGGCCAATAGCAATGAGGTTGCAAAAATCGAGGGAGAAAAATAGTTCCGTAAATGAACAGAAAAACTAAAATAGTGGGCCCCAGTGTAAGAGTGTGATAGAGTGTATGAAAGTGTTGTAAAAAGCCGAAAAGGCTATGCAAGTAAAACTTACTACTACTACATCCTAAAACCAAAAAAAAAGATACGTGGAAAGAAAAAACGAAAATCCCAATGGTTTTCCGAAAGATTTAGAATAATTTGCAATCGATTCATCTAATACGTGAATCATTAGCAATTTTTTTTCGAATTGTTCCTGGACGACAGTTTGTTATGAATTTATTTCAATAGTGTAAAAATAATAATAATTCAATAAAAACTTGAAATAAAAATGATTTAAAAATCTCATTGCAAAAAGATGATTAGGTATGGATCTTTATTTTATTTACGAATTATAATGGCTGATTTCTACGACTTCAGCTAATATCGGCAGGACCATATCTGGAGGGTCTATAATTTCGCAGAGAATTTCGTACACATTTTGCGCTCCTAGAATTCGAAAATAATTACAACCGGTGGTACGGAAAGTAACGAAGGCAAAATTTAATTTATCTCGAGAGTGTCGTCCCGTGCTCCGAGAGAATGCATGCACGAAGGGATCAACGACCCTGCACACCGATAGAATTGTCTCTTGCCTCCATCAACAGCGCCGCGAACTTTCCAGAGAACGTCTGCCTCGGACCTCCTGGCACTGCTACAATAATTAACGCGCTAATTCGGACCCCCCCCCCCTGCGGTAACGCTCCTCGTTGGATATTTAGTTAGAACGGAGGATTCGCGTTACGTCCCCCAGCGTTGATATATTTCTCACAGACTTGCACATGAAAAAAATCATGCACTTCGTGATTCTTATCACGAGACAAAATTTATCCGTGCGCTCGTATTTTTGCCAAATCGCCATAATAAATTTATTGGATTTATTCGAGAAGTGTACGACGACAGAAATGGATCAGTCATGATTGGAAAAATAAATTAATATACACGAATTTACTTGCATTAGAATGAAAATCGATTTTTCCATTCATGAATTTCGGAATTGAGTATAATTTTGTGACGAAATCCGTATGGAAGTAAAACGATCAATATGTTAATTAATTAATCCCAATCTTTTTTTTCATTCAAAGAGTGTGCTCGCAATCTGTGAATCGAATAAATCGAATACAATTCGTTCAAATGAAAAAAAAAACATCTTTTCTAGTACACGCCCATGTGCATCGTAATAATGATACGTATATATATATATATATATCTATATCCAAGAAAAAAGATCGATCGTTGTCGGCAATTCAGTCGGACAATCTATATAGTGTGCGACGAATGCGAGCCCAAAGAATAAATTGTCGTCACGTACTCTTACGAAAATTGGAACCGAGCCCACAATCCTATACATACAGCATGTTCCCTCCGTCTTTTTTCACCCCTGTGCTTTTTTTTTTTTTTTACTTCAAGTATCCTTCCCTGTCTCACCGTGACCCTTGGAAAAAGATATACACGTCCGAATCTCACAATCAGAACGCGCTGAACCTCGCGGAGTTTCCCCAAAGAAAATCTCACATTATGTACGCCTTTTGTACAAATTAGATTTTTCCCTCTGCTGACCGCAAAAATCTCAGTTACACTTTTGTGAAATTTCCGTCCCTCGTCAACCATCCTTTGCGTTCCTCGAAGAGTCCCAATCACTCGAATCTTTGATAATTTTATCGAACACACGACAGATGCAATGTAATTTTTGTCCGTCACTCTCCATATCCGATTACTTTTTTAAACAACGAAAAATAAAAATTGCATAACATTTCATATCGATATTCGCGTTCATTCGTTGAATCTCTATACGGAGGCGAAACTTCTTTGTTGCTCGACATTTTCATAGATGCGAGCTGCAAGTGTAATTGCAAAATAAATGGCCTACAAGTACACACACGTGACACTCGTAACTCTTCTATCGTGGCAAAAGAATCCTACCGTGCATTTCATAATTCATAAAAGTATATAAAGCTGAAAAGGTATGGAACATGAAAATGCATTATAGCGAGAGTGAAAAAGAAAACGGTTAAAAAGTGTCGGACAAAAATCAACGACAAATCCACGTTACATCTGACGTATTATTCTCTCGATGATGGCCAAATTAATCACCGGCTGAATCGATGAGAGTTTTTTTTTTTCACGAAATTTTCGAGAGAGCACACGTAATATGATACGCGATTGCGCACAACGTATCGACGAAAATTCGGTACGAAAAAAAAAATATATATATATATATATATATATATGCATAAAGGAATACGTTGTTTATCGAATCGAAAGACAGTCCGCCATTGCTGATATCACGCCGGTAATGTGTCCACTTCCGGTGGGTCTCGCGCGAGTGACAAATGTCAGACGATTCGCATCGTAAATCGCGACATTATATATTATACGTTAAGCTTTTATTATTCCCACCGAGCCCATCGATTCTCAGAGTGTATATGCGGTAATAATTTTTTCATTCTTCGAATGTAGCTGGTGTACATGGATTTGTATTATACGCGTTATGTGAATGCAAATATGTATCTGTATATATATATGGATGTGCAAAGACCAGTGGCGGCAAAGCACGGTGGTGGTAAGTACGAGAGCTCGAATGAGCTTTCGATTTTTTTTTTTTTTTTTTTTTTTTTTTTTTTGAAGAACGCACGGGATGCGTCTCCGGGTGCTTTCGCCACCACCCCTTCGTCGACTGGCACGTCATCGGGGGTTGTTTCACCACCGGCGGACTCGCGAGCCGATATATCGAGCAGAGGGGAGGATTATGGCGACTGCGCAGATTTTCTCGTTCGTGTATATATAAACGTGAAAGGGTAGAATATATATATATTATACAATGTATATATATATATATGCATAAAAGCTCTCCAACTTTCCTATCGTCCACGTTTTGATCTTCCTCACGACAGAGAATATGCCCCGGCTATATATATGCGCGCTCTATGGCTATATACCGCGGATCAGCCCTTGGCAGACCGCGAGAGGGAGAGATATATATGCACCCCTTTCACGTGAGAGCTCACTGCGCGACGCAACTCTCACTGTTGCTAACGAAACGCCAATATAGTTTCGGTCTGAAACTACATCTCAAAAACTATCCGGCTGAATCCCAACGTCAGTTATGTTTCATTCCTGGGCTGTCAGTGTCAAATAATATTTTAGATAGTAAGTATATAGAATTTGAAAAAAAAAAAATTCACATCATCTTGAAGCAAAGTGAAAATCGAAAAGTGAAATCGGAAAGTGAAATTTTCGTTAGACTTAATTTGTTTTTCTTTTTTTTTTTCAATAATTCTGGAATGAAAAAATAATTATTTGTTGAATTGTTATATACGTATGGTCGTTATCGTATATTTTTTTGCTATACCAGATGTTGTATAACCAATACATTCTTCCACGGTATAAACGATCGTAGGAATTAAGGTCGTCTTTACACTTTTTCTCGCGCTTATCGGAGATTTTTTGTGAATTAGAAATATTTTTTTAAATCCTGGAATACTTTTTTTTAAAGACTGCAAAGTTTCGGATAACGTTGCCGGCTTTTTTTCGCAAGAAATTTTGATTTTGAAAGCGGCGTTTTAGCATAAGATGCATGAAAAAAAAATCAGCTCGCCTCAATGAGTTTGATTTAACAATGAATCTATAAAGCTGGGCAGTACTTCAAGTACCCGGTACTTGCGATGTACTGGAAGTACAGTACTTGAAGTGCAAAGTACTTCAAAAGTATTTCAAGCATTTTACTTACTTTTTCAATTACTTTCCTGCACTACAAGTACTTTTTCAAGTACTAAGTACGAAGTACTTTTAAATACGTCTTGCTAATGGTTGCATGTATTACACCTTTGGATATATAATTGAGGAACGTTCAGCGCCATCTTTTGGTTTAAATTTTAAGGAATGACCGTTTAAAGGCTCGACCTACGGTACTTACGATGTCATTGTCAATGCATGGCTCCGTTTTTAACAATCCGTGTATTCATTATTTTCAAACCTGAAGCTAAATAAATCTTAATTACAATTGTCAATGGTATTTTTTTTTTACAATTATTTCTAATTCTTCGTTTAAGTATTTCTGTTCCGGTCTGCCTAACCTGAGTGAATTGCGCACAATGTGAAAATATATTTTGATACAAAAAGTATACTCGAATCAAAATCAAATGAATTTAAAGAGTCCGTAAGAAATCAAATATAAGTACTAGGACTTACGGGATGTATACCTGAAAACTTTAAAAGTGTTTGATACTTGATACTTGACGTATTTCAAGTACTTGATGACTCAAGTACTTCGTACTTCAAGTATTCGCGGTACTTTGTACTGGAAGTACTTTCAGGTACTTTGCCCAGCTCTGATCTATACATAAATACTGAAGGAGTGCTTCGTTTGATAATTAATTTGTTGACGAAATTTCAAGATTTCGATGGATGATATAAAAAAAATTAGGATCACCGGATGTTTGGCAAAGGAACTTCGAATCAATAATCAGCGCAACTCATCAGCCAGTTTACGATATAACTGATCAGCTGACAGTCCTCTGCTATACAAGTGTTGCGGCAATTCATGCGAATTTTAAGTATCTATCAACATCAAAACGTCCACCCCTATTATTCCATATACTTAATGAAATTTTTATTAATTGTTAAAATCAATCGAGAGTTGTATAATCATACAAAACATTTTTATTACAAGACTTCCAACAGTTCTAAAGTCAGCTAAGGTTAAATGATTTAACGAACTAATCAAATGAATTATGAGAAATCGAAATTACTTTAAAAAAAAATTAATTCAAGTTCCAAAAGACATCTCCGCAGTTGTTATAAATTCTGACAACCACTTCAACGTGTTAACAGATTTTATAGCTTTCTCCGACAATTTAATTGCTTAAGTATTCGATCTTATGATTAGTCTGCCACAAGGACTACCTTAAAGAGCCTCGGAGGCTTCATGAAGAATGATAAAGTCGTATGTGGCTGTTCGAATTTACCATTCTAACTTGTAACAAATAATCGATAAATATACAAATTTTCTCGCGTTAAATTTAATGGCCGTCATCACTGTGACGAGAATCGTGTGATAACTATACGTAACTTAGAGATTGTGTTTAGTTATCAATATCAATTTTAGTTCTGAGCTTACTGATGTACAAACGGTATGGAAAACTTTATTGTTACTGTACACGTTAGCATACCGTAGTAAATACTGCCGCATACCATGAACGTCGTATCGATTGATGACAATGAAAAAGGCGTAACCCACGAGATTGCACAACCAAAGTAATGCGAGTTACACGCTTTCTTTCAGCGGCGATCGATATCCATATGTATACATCTATATACGTGGGGGATGGATGTAATTTTATCTATAGGACACTTGTATGTAGGTTCATGAATGGGGAATTCCAGGCAAAATCGAGAGATTTAGGATCCTCATTACGGGGAGATTTAATCCACGATTTTTTAAAATTATTTCCCATCAATACTCGAAAAAATCGGGAAAAACATTGAATCTATACCCAAAAAATAACTCACTGAGATTTAGCATAATATTTTGTGCATCTACTGAACAACTCGTAGATTTGAAAAAAAAAAATTCTCGTTGGAGACTATATGGCATTTAGTTGCATTTTTTCTGATATTTCCTTGAAGAAGAAAAATTTTAAAGTATAATCACGAGACGGGTCATGGACCTGTCGATTTGTTCTGGAATTCGTCGCATACGAAGCTATACGGATGTGATTTATACTTTAACGAGTGAGTCAAAGCGTTTCGCATAGTGTAGTGCCCTCTTCTGTACTATCAATTTTTCTTCTCTTTTTTTTTTTTTTCTCCAACTCGACCTCCCTCAGTTTTTCCACACTATAGAGCGTGGGATATACGAGGGTATGTATCAATTCGAGCAGAAAATAAAAAGGACAGAATCGAGAGAACTATCGAAGTCACGAGTTATTTTCTGGACGGAAACAGAAAGAGAGAGAGAGAGAGAGAGAGAGAGGAATAAGGAAGTAAATGGTAAACTGGGGCAATACAATCGGACGATGAGGAGGGTTATATAGATTGTACAAGCTGGTATCTATAGGCCTCGAGGTTGGAAAGGGCATATCGAGAAAGGAAAGTCGCAGGCGTTCTTTGCACACGCGACCCTCTCTCGTGCACCCTATATGGAATAAAAGTTTAAAGTTCGCCACCGTATCTTTATATATGTGTGTGACATCGCAGTTTCGTTCGCGTATGTATTTTTCATTCCCCCATCTTTTTTTCTCGAAAAAATACAATCCGTCATTGAATCCATCAGTGAGAATGGAGAATATGCAATTTTTTAGGGAAAACTTGACAACGTACACGAGAAGACGAATTTTGACTTGAACGTCAAGTGATAACTTTTGTCTTTATGAAATTAAAAAAAGAATGAATCTTAATAAAGTGAGCCTTTTTGCATATTTTTCCTATGGGAAACTAAGTAGAAAAATGATTTTGCGTAAAAAAGTATAACGATCAATTAAAAAAAAAAAAAGAAAAGGAATTGCAAACATTCGACAATTCTAAATATGATTACCGATATTTCTAATCATACCCTCTGTTAACCTTTCATTATTTTATTCCGATTTCTCTCTTTTCTCTCTCTCTCTCTCTCTCTCTCTCTCTCTCTTCCGGTTATTTTTTTTAATAATTCTTTTTCGCGCATATCTACATCACATTTTTGAGCCAACCACTCAAGAATCATCGAGGTTGATGACACTTGTGTCACGCTGTGAACGCAGCTCACTCTGTGAAAGCGACGTGAACGTTATTATTTTTGGAAGACGAGAGATGGTCAAGCAGACGTCTGTCTCGCCTCGACTTTACACCTTCGCTTTCTTTTTTTGTTTCCCCCTCTCTCTCTCTCTCTCTCTTTCCCATAAGTAATTTAACCACCATACAGCCATTGGCCAATTTCAATTAAGAGGCAGTCAAAATGTTTTCAAGTTTTTCTATCTTTAATAATTTACTTCCTGTCGTTGCTCTTGAATTTTATGCTAAAAAAACATCAACAACCGTTTCACGTAAATTTCTAATTATACCGGTAATGTCAAAGGGAGCCTATAGAGAGTCGCGAGAGTACGAAGCCAAAACGCAATGAGAAATAGACGACGCGAGAGAGGCATCGGAGCAGCCCTCCGCTTCATCTTTCCTTTTCGTCTTTCTACTCCTTTTCTTATTCTCATTCGTAGTCTCCTGTTTTTTTTTCCTTTTCTTTTCTTTTCCTTTAACTCTCAGTCGCTGGTCGTCGTCCTCGAGTTTGTAAAAACGAACACCGAGGTGAGATGCATCGAGCAGCCTCAAGAGACGCACACGAAGTGCTCATGCATGCTCAAGATGCATTGAACGATGGCCGCGAGGGTAGAGAGAGCCACACACAACTGATTTGGAACACGTTGGACGTTTATAGAACTGCATAGGCACATTGTCGAAAACATTCGACCAGAGACTGTCCACACCGTGAGCTTTAGCTCGTCTCCTCTTGCACAAAGCTTTTACGAGCAGCCTACCAGAGCATCCAGATATACAGTCGAGTCTCTCTGATTCAAATATTTTCTGGCAGTAAATCGTTTTCCTGATTTTCTCTCGGAGAAAAGCTCAAGGGTTTCCTCTTTAAAAATTTCACTTTGACCTGACCCGACCGTTTTCCGCTATTCAAACAGCAGGTATGGTTGATTATTGCAGGTGATGCTCCTGGACCAAGCCTCTCTTTCTCTCTCTCTCTCTCTCTCTCTCTCTCTCTCTCTCTTTCTTCTCTTGACTCTTTCAAGAGAGTCGAACCGCAAAGGGTTTATTTTAGACATATGGACACAATGATTTATGCCTTCTTGTCACTCTATGACGATTTCTCGAAGAGCCAACATCCGGCGAGCTGAGTTTTCGAGCCAGTAATAAACTCATGCAGTGGGTGAGATGACTTTGGGAGAGGCTAACATATACGCTTCAGTTTGCTGTCGCAAAATTAATGGGACACATTTAGTTTCGGGAGAAATGACATTTTCGATGTACATTTCATCAAATCTGATGAGTAAATTATAAAATTTTCGCTAGCTATAAATCGTACAGGTTCGTTGATATCGAACGGTGTTATTTAAAAAAAAAACCAATCAGAATCAAAAGAATAAGTGAACATTTTACTTTGGTCAAGAAAAAAACCCTCGCGTTATAGCGGGCATGGAACATGGAACATGGATAACGACAATGTAGAATCTTTCATCACTTTTGATGACTTCCTAGCGATTAGCGAACAATAAGGAATACTTTAGAGTTTTACCGTACAGCAACGCATATAGTTGACAACAGCAAATCTCCCTCGACTTCTCCATTGTCCTCGATCTCGCATGTGTGCACCGAAACAACCTCGCGCAACTTTAGTCAAGTTTCGTGCCATCAGATATCACGGTATTATGGTAGTGATTTAGTACCATTGGACATTCGTGAGATACTCGTGAATTCACAATTTAGTGAGGCACCTCTCATTGGTCAAATCTCCTTAAGGAATAACGCTCCTCCTCGATCATTCACGTATGAGGAATACCAATTGAAATTGTAAAAATTAATCTGTCCGAGGCCATTATTCTCATTCGGGTCGTTTCTCGGGAGAAACGATGGAAGAATTTGAAGAGGAGAATGAAAACATGAAAAAAAAAAAAAAAAAAAAAACTGGATTTGGGCTCGATCCAATAAAATAATGGCCCATTCATTCCGACTTTGCAATTCTCTTTCGTTCTTCATCCTTCTATTTATCTGTACGAATCTCATTAACGAAATCTTTCACTGCCTCGAAACAGAGAATTCCACGCAAATTTCGCTCGAATTATTCATAATAGAGTCGTTAGAGAAATATGAAACATTGCTTTAGCCGTACTGCTTCATCTCGTTTAAACAGAGTTTTTTTTTGCAACGTGATATATTTTGTTCGAGGTGATAATTTATGGATGAAAATAATTTATTATTGACTGATACGAGATTGAATAATTGGTAAATCGTTGAAAAGTGCATTGAAATGAAAGTTTCAATTTCTCAGTAGACGAATAATAAATTCATAATTCATTTATGAAATAATTCATAATTATAATTTAATTAAATTAATAATATAATCATAATAATATTATATTATAATATTATAATATTATAATATTAATCATAATATTATTCGTCGTCATAATGATTATAATTGAATTATAATTATAATTATAAGTATAATTTACTGTGAACATAATTCATAAATGGCTAATAATGGGTAATGGCGAAAACCCATTTTTTTTTTTTTTAATGAAGAGTCAACACCAATGAAAAACTCGTGTTTTTTAAATATCCTGCCCCTGGATTAGTTTTTTTTTTTTTCGAAAGTATTACTATAGTAATACTTTCGAAGCTTGTATACAAGCTTCGAATTTTCATCATATTCGATCCAAGATTCGCGACAAATAAAACAAGGCTTTATGAACAGTCGAAACAACTTTTATTTAGAATAAACCTTGTCACTGAACTCGTCATTAACTTGGCTTTCATTTCGGATATTTACAAAACTTTTTTTTTCCCCTCAAAATCTATCTCGTAGAAATATAAACACAATAATCGACAATTGGCCTCGTCGAGCAGTTTGGCAATCGGATATATCACATCGCATTTTAATTTCTACCGCGTATACTTTCATGAAGTTATACGAATCGCTCACAAAAAGCAATCAGACTTGGATCCTCGCTTCTGAAGTTTCTGAATCAAATAATTAAATTAATGACGCATGGCGTTTGGCGAAATACGTTCAAAAGTTTCTCGTCCACGCAACTTTTCCAAAAGATTTTTATCTTCACAATCTCAGATCGTATAATCTCCGTGAAATGGAACAAAAAAAAATATCTCACTGTCCACTTTACCGAGGTGCTGGTGCCCTGATGGTAAAAATAACTGAAGCATTAATCCTCAGAGCTGATTGGGAAGCCAGTCGAAGTCTCTCGAACATGCTCTCGTGACACCGTTGGACGGTATAAAGACTGCGGACAGGGGCTGGAATACCCGAAGTTGACAGGCTTGCGATACATCGCAACGAGCAAGTCAATTAGCCCATGTAATTTTTATCGAATAAAAAACAATTATTAGGAACAATGAACGTTTTTGTCATTAATCAAATATGCGGCAGTCCATAGGGGAAAGTCCTCTGACTTTTCAACGACTGCTGGTTTTTTTTTCCCTGTCCTGCGTGTATATTCGATAAAAAAAAATTTTTAACGATGACCGCGGACGAATAAAATCATTTTTTCGAATTTTCTCGGGTCATCGAGAAGCTTTGATGCGTTAATTCTTTTCCACCATCGGGGATTGCCCATAAAATAAATATCACTGATACTCCATTGTAATAACAGACCTCATATGAATCCTAATTTAACGACAATTCTCAAGAGGGCAAAGCTACGAAGTCTCGTGCAAGTGTGTCTCGTCAAACGTTCTTACATACAGTGTCCAAAAAAAAAATGTGCTTAACACTTTTTTTTTTGCCAATATGTGCTTTCATACTTTGCCTTCGCGATGTTACAAGAATGACAGCAAACAGCCGGACAAGGCAAACGAACAAACGAACAAACAAAAAAACAGCTTGCACGTGATACTCCGTGGCCCAAGAGTGTGTGTGTGTGCGAGAGAGGCAAAGTTCACGTGAAGACCGGCTGGGGTTGCAGGCGCGGAGCGTCTAGACTCGGAATTACGCACGTATATATAAGCCTGGAATGGAATACTGGAAGTCTGGCAACTACCACCGAGATTCCCCGGTCTGTACACTGCGCCACACCAGAGCACATTGTAAAATATATATGTACCATCTATATACACTTAAAATATACGTATATACATGTATATATCTGTATAGCGAAGACTCGGATCGATCAACTACCTAGCAACGCGAAATGCTCTCCGATATCGTTGCCGAAGGCGAAGAATTTTTCTGTCTCGGCTCGCTTCAACTATTAGTCCGTCCAGTCGGTCCTTTCTGGTGTCTGCGCTCTCTTCTGTCACGTATCCTCCTTTCCAACTTCCCTCTCGCCTCCGGGCGTTTCCGCCGGAGACGCTGACGAAGACAAAAGGGTTACACGTGTGGCTCAAGAGTAAGAACGGAATGACAGACCGGAGAGGATCGAAGACCCAAAGTTGGCAAAAGGGTGTCCCCTATGCGTGAAACGCTCGTTTGGTGTATACTCGAATATTGGAAAACACGAGTACATATATGCAATCCCAGGGGGCTAAGTTGAACGTTGTCAAAGATGAGGCTTTTCAATCTCGTTAACTGTATATTGATACTTTGTTATAGCTGTTCTGAACATAGATATATATATATATATATTAGGGTGGCCCTTAATATCGGTAAAAAAAATTGTTTTTTGTCTTACCCCCTAAATCGATTCGAAATATTAAAAAATGATTTTTAAGACTGATATCCGCCCTTAATTTTAATATTAACAGGTGCCTCAAAGGCCCTTAAACCGCTTGACTGGTGGAAATTTCGGGTAGACAAAACTTTACTTACTATCAACTTGAAATTTGGTATCCGGGGGTTTTCTGGGTCGCTGAGTACGAATCCGCACTCAAAATTCAGAAATTCAAGATGGCGGATCCAATATGGCGGATCGAAAATGCAAAAAGACATTTGACGAGAGCAAAAGTTAGTACTCGAGGGTTTTCGGGGTCGCTGATCACGAATCTGCACTCCAAATTTAGAAATTAAAGATGGCGGATCCAATATGGCGGACCAAAAATGCAAAAAGACATTTGACGAGAGTGAACGTTGGTGCTCAGAGGTTTTCGGGGTCGCTGATTACGAATGTGCCCTCTAAATTTAGAAATTGAAGATGGTAAATCCAATATGGCAGATTGAAAATCCGAAAAGTCGTTTGATGCGAACGATAATTAGTGCTCGTAATCAGCGACCCCGAAAACCCCCGAGTACCAACTTTATTTGCTCTCGTCAAATGTCTTTTTGCATTTTTGGTCCGCCATATTGGATCCGCCATCTTGAATTTCTAAATTTGGAGTGCAGATTCGTGATCAGCGACCCCGAAAACCCTCGAGTACTAACTTTTGCTCTCGTCAAATGTCTTTTTGCATTTTCGATCCGCCATATTGGATCCGCCATCTTGAATTTTTGAATTTTGAGTGCGGATTCGTACTCAGCGACCCAGAAAACCCCCGGATACCAAATTTCAAGTTGATAGTAAGTAAAGTTTTGTCTACCCGAAATTTCCACCAGTCAAGCGGTTTAAGGGCCTTTGAGGCACCTGTTAATATTAAAATTAAGGGCGGATATCAGTCTTAAAAATCATTTTTTAATATTTCGAATCGATTTAGGGGGTAAGACAAAAAAAAATTTTTTTATCGATATTAAGGGCCACCCTAATATATATATATATATAAATGTGCTGCATACAAATACGACATTCATTTTGATCGATAGGCCTTTTCATCGGCAAACTCTCCATTGCTCTTCTTATCTCCTCCTGGACACTTTTCCCCGGAGCATTTTGCGTATGAAAAGTGTCCGAAGGAAATTGGAAAATTGTAATTTGTGATAACAGGTGAAAGTTGAGACTAACAAGAAATTCTCCACTTTTGTGTCAATTGATATTTACTGCATGCATTCCGTTAGGATGCGGTATGTGTGTGGATGCTCTTGAATCCATATAGGCTCAACATCAATTGATCTTGGAAAACATGTTAATTTTGGAAGAGTTTTGGCAATGAAAAGTTTTTGTGCAAACTTTCTCTTAACTGAATTGATAAACTATAATGGTTTCTTGAAATTCAATGAATTTTTTTTTTCACTTCTCGAGAATATATCGATGTAGGATATCTGGATTAGTTTGAGGAATGCAAAACACAATTTATTTTTGCCAGCAATGAGAGGTAGCGAAGAGATCACTGTAATTTTTTATTCTTCTGGATCTTGAGCTGCTGTACTCTTTGCTCATTGTCTTCATAATGTTTTAAGCTTTAAAAATACCTCTCATCTCGTTGGTTCACGATATACATTTTTTTTTATTTTTTACCGATTGTTAAGATTGGTTCAGCCTGTTATACATTCTTCAAGATACTACCTATTCACTCGAAAAAAAAAAATTCTGGCATGCGATCACTAATCCACTTTTTTTCCGGGCGATATTTCACTTCCTAATCACCTCGCGTAACTTATTTGTATATTTATTATGCAATGAAAAACTGGATATGCGATTCGGCAATGCGTCAGAGATTGGAGCTCTGACATTAAATTCAAACGCTTGACCTCGCGTTTTCCACTAATTTGTGAACAAGTATACAATGTATTTATATACAGTATACATAAAATTATACATACAATTACAATGTATTTGTGAATAAGTATACAATGGTCACGAACAATTCTATTCTACGTTCAACTGGTTATAATGTTTTTTTTCTTATCATATGTAGTATTATAGAACAGAGAAAGCGGAATGGACTCGGGAATGGATTATGGAGTAGACGGTTTTGAAATAATTCAAAGTCTTCATTTACATGTGAAAAGTTTGTTTTTGAAACTTAAGTTCAATGAGAACAGTGAAAAATAGGCTTTGACTACGATTGTGAGCTTGCGACCACTATAATATACTATAATAAGGAAACTATAGTGGTCAAAATAGCTTTTGTAGTCGTCCAACGCGGTGATTGTTTGACGCGACTATCGTGACTGACTCTAAAGAGCTTTTGGGGCCAAAAAAAAACTGAAACGAGAAAAATAAGTTGGATTTGAATCAAATACAGAATATACCTCTAATAAAGCCGACCATCTCGCGTGTTGATTCATTAAAATTCCGGCCTAATAATATTCATTTGATTCAAAAGTAAATCCTATTTGACTTAATGAAATCTTATTTGATTCGAGTGGATACTTTTTTTCTCTCGGTGTGGTCCCAAGAGGCTAAATTCTCCGCTATTTTTAAGGTCAATGATCACGGTCCATCACTAAATATCCCTTTCTGTCCATCGATTGTTAGGTCATATGACCGCGAAAAATGACAAATCGCAAAAAGTCTTGCAATTTCCCCCTCAGGCTCCGTTAACCCATCGACCCCAGTCAGATTTTAACATCATCAGCGTCTCGATTGGTAATTTGCATTAGCGCAAATTTCTCTCAATTTTTTTCGTCATGAATGCTCATTCATGATTATACGCAATTGCCGCAAGAATCCCGATTCTCACTCTCCATGCACGCAGAGACACATGAAAACGAATAGCGAGCATGCCAGAGTATAGTCACGCTAATATTTACCGTATATCATGTCGTGCTATTTCTCACCTTGTTAATTGTGTAGATCGCCGTGTTTTACGAGAGTTAGAGATATAGGCGAGAGAGGGGGTAAAGCAGAGTCCGTTTTAGATATCTTCGCGTAGAGCCTATACAGCAGATCATTGCTAAAATCTGACGCCAGAAAATTGCCTATAGTCGTACGAGTATTATATATTGAGCGCACTACCGTGCATTACGTATATCGGGAGTTATGAATAGCACGTGAGAGTGCCGAGCACGTCGACGGCCGAGAGGAACCACGAGGCCGGTCACATGCTGCTCGTCAACCCACAACTTTTCGATGTCACGAGACGCCCAGAGCGCACCGCCCGACTCTTTCGTATATACCAGCGCACACTACACCCCGATAGACACAAAATTTATAAGCGCTTACGTAAATAGTAGTTGTAATAGCCACGTTTCAACTTCCAAAACTAACACGATGAGATCACAGATATACATGTATGTATAATACATATATAACGAATTCATTTGAATTCCAATTTCCGTTATAATGCAATAGCAAATCCCATTTCAACGAATCTATAGAGGCCTTCCAATTGCAATGAAGCTCTTGTAGCAAACGTTCAGTTTTCAGCTTTCAGCATTCTGCTTTGTATGAAAATGATTCGTTGTAATATGGAATTCATTTTCCCAACTTTCAAATCTCGCACAACGACATTACGCATACGGGGTTGGGTAATTTGAATCAAGCAAAAGTAGCTTAAGTAAAGCCTCGTTAGAACGATAATTCATAACATCAGCTTGCAACTTGGCCGAATGATGATTCGAAAATCATTTTTAAAAATGTGTCTATTCGTACAATACCGAGTGTCAAAAATCTTCACAGACAACCATACCCTATTTGAATGTATGGAATTTTTTTTATCTCACACAAAACTATCCGCACAGAATGGACATAAGATCCAGTAAAAACCGACCACATCGAGAGACTCTCGGTCATTGAACAATATAATGCCGATCCTCCCCCATCAGCGTCTTACGCTTCATTTTATGAATCATATATATTATAATCCATTACACCTCGGGCACATATTGAATTACACGGGGGGGGGGGGGGGGGGCTACTCGAATTCCGGACGCACGCGAGACGCGCGCACTTGGTATTGTCGCGCGATGAACGAAAGCAAGAAATACCGGACACTGAACCGTTCTAGATCATCCTGCTATTCGTCCAACCATATACATGAAAACATGGTTATAAGTCGTAGTAATTTTATGGCCGGTAGGAACCGGCCTGCACGAGATGATTGTGGACCAGCAACGCATCTCTTCTGTACTCCGCTCTCTTGCCCTATAACGCATTGCTCATTAAACAATTACCGCGAGACGATGGGCAATATACACTTGATCGCACACTCCGGGTCAGCCTCCGTGACGCGTTTTCCAAGTACTTTGCGATTTCGACGCATGATATATTATAAATATATTGTACAAATGTCGTAAACCGGCTTCATCGATCTTCGATGCTAAGCGATATATGGTTCTCTGGCTGGTACCGGGATGGGTGAACGCTTAGCTGTGTCTACTGGCTCGAACATCGACTATCAAGGGGAAGATAATTTTTCTGAGCTTATGATGACAATATAACTGAAACTTAGTCAAATGTAGCTGATTGTATCGTCCTGGTTTTCTGCAGTTTCCCTGTGCCCGCGCGTAAAAATTGCTGTAAAGCAAAGCATAAGGAAATAGTAACTATGGACAAAGTTTCTAGGGGTCTCAAGGAAACGAATGAAAAAGGGAAAAATAAAAAATAAACCTTTGTCGTCTACTGTGTGTACTGTTGCAATTAAGCACTCTTCTGGAGTCCATTAAATATGACGTTGTACTTCGCGTCTCACCTTTGCGTAACGTTACGATGAGAGATGCAATCAATGATGATTATTTTTAAACTTTGCCCATCGACTCCACGACGACTGCGCGTGATTCAATAATAGGCCAGCAGTCATTTAAACGCGTATTCTCGAACTGCGGGAGCATCTACCAAGCCTATAAAGGAGATATTTAAAGAATTTTGTTTGCCCAGAAAGAATTACCGTTGGGAGGAACAGTTTGGAGGTTCAGCCAGAAACAAAAATAATCATTGAAATAATTCGATAAAGACAGTAGTCGAATTATGACGAATCGTTTCTCACTGTTGGATTGATTTTTTTAGAAAAATATGAGGTGCCCATCGACTGTGACCACCTTGTTCTGTCCAATCTACGACCTACGATATTTTTGGTCTCTTTATTGAGTTTTTTTTTCGCGTTTTTTAACGATGTTATTCGTGCAAATTTTGAAAGAATGATGGGCACGAAACGCTGCTAAAAAGGTAAGGAATAGATTGAACGTTTTATCGAAGTTGAAAACTATCCACACGTTTTGCAGAAGACCCTGAGCAAATAAGGCGATCGGCAAGTCATATTTTTTTTTTTCGATCCCACCGTTCTCCCAATCATGTCGCAAGACAAATGATCCGTGGCAGCAAGGAAAATCGGTTGCCATTAAGAATGCTCGTTGCTTCCTCATTAACTGACAGCTAATGCGGAAATATTCCGATTGTTTTTTTTAATTCTTTGCTCGTTCCAATCGCTCGTTGAGTCTTCGAATTGATTATGTTTTGTCGTCGAATTTTCTATGGCCAGGATATGGATTCGCCGATGCAGATTTTCATGGTAACGAGAGAAAGTATACGCAAGTCAATATATCTCATAACGTCGTTCAAGCGTGCGAGAAAAGCTTCTCGTTAGGATCAGCCGTGTCGTTCACTCGAACTGTGTTCACTAATTTTTTGTTTCGTTTTGTCAACGCGTCAGCGTCTTTTTGCAATCGCAGCCATGCAAATATATAAAAATATTTAGCTGTAACAATCAGCTAATCCACTCCGCAGCTTCTTTGTACCAATTATGGTGAGAAAACGTATCGATTATAACCATCGAATTTCAATCTTTTGCACAAAGTACGTAAATTTAGTCGCTTGCATAATCGCTAAGCAAAAGCACCGAGACGAATCGGCGTGCTTGGCCATTCATTGTCCTGACCATGCGTCTTCTCACCGAATAACTAATATTAATTTCATTCAACAGTTCCCCAGATTCTCTCAAAGGTAAATTCTCGAGTCTCAGCTCCGAACACAACGACGTTAGACAGCAATTATACCTCCGTTCACTAACGGGCAATAATTCACAAGTCTATTTGCTCGAGTATATCAGCGTACAATTCTCACTACCGAGTGAATATATATAAAACGTCGTGTTATCAGATTCGAGGGACGAGGCAAGAATGTAACACAATTCGAAATGATGATACGAAAAAAAAAAAAAAAAAAACAATAATTCACGATATTTCGGAATAATTATTGATCAATAATGAATATTAATATCCTTCAGTACGTTATTCGGTTGAAAAAAAAAGAAACAGTCACATTATTTTTATTTTTTTGAAAATTGTTCTTTTTTTTTTTTACTTTTTCGCTGAATTCGTTAAATCCTAAAGCTTGGGAGAAATGATCCACGATCATACGAGTAACATCAGCAACATTTTTGAAATACTATTTTCGTTGGCCGCAGCCAAAATAAACTATAAGCAAATTTGTCAACAATGAAAGTTCAAACGTATAGAGGCGAGTTTTTTTTTGTACTCTCGACAATTTCGTGTCGCGAACGACGAGTCGTCGACAAAAACTTTTCAGTCAGCGACGAAGAAATTACGTAACACACTTCGGAGCGAGCTTCGGAGTGTTGTATGTTGAAGAGTTATGAGACACGCGTCTGCTCGGATCACGCAGCACGCATATATACTATACATGTACATACGTATTTTGCTCTCCCGGATCTTTCGTACATATACATCATATTGTGTCTCACGTGTGTTTGCCGCATCGAGACAAACGAATATATACATCTATATAACTCCGGCAAATTTTACTTCAGTCGAGTAAAAGTTATATATCGTTCTTATTTTTTTTCTCGCTTGGTACTTGCGATGTACTGGGAAATACAGTCCGACCTCTAAATAAGAAACCAAAAGCCCCCAAGGGGAAGAGTTTTTCCTAGAATTCGGATACCCCCACCAGGCGCGCGCTGCACGCTCACTGCCCTCTGTCTGTCTCTCTCACTCTTTTCCTCATGCGATCGAGCTCGGAGCTCGAGTCGTATAGTTGCGGAAGTGCTTGAGCGAGAAACTGGGAAAGGTTTCTTATTGCCGGGTTTCTTATCTGGAGGTCGGACTGTACAGTACTTGAAGTACAAAGTACTTTAAAAATATTTCAAGTATTGTACATACATTTTTAAGTACTTGACCTGTACTTCAAGTATCTGTACTTAAATTTTCAAGTACTTTACCAAGTATAAAGTATACAAGTATAAAGTACTCCAAGTAGTACATAGAGTACATAAAGTATTTCTGGTATAAAGTACATGTGCACTTTACGTACACGTATGTACATAAAGTGATATGTACATGTGTACACTTTATGTACACAAAGTACATAAAGTACTTCTGAATACGTCTCGTTAATGGTTGTATGTATAACGCCTTTGAATGTTTAATTGAGGAACGTTCTGCGCCATATTTTGGTTAAGATTGCAAGGAATGATCGTTCAAAGGCTCAAGCTACGGTAGTTACGGTGTGATAGTCAATGTATGGCTCCGTTTTTATCAATCCGTGTATTATAATCTTTATTTTTTTTTTTTCCAAACCTGAAGCTAAATAAATCTTAATTACAATCGTCGATGCTATTTTTTAAAATTATTTCTAATTCTTCTCTTTGATATTTCTGTTCCAATCTGCCTAACCTGAGTGAATTGCACAATGTGAAAATATGTTTTGATACAAAACGTACACGAATAAAAGTCAAATGAGTTTAAGGAGTACGTAAGAAATAAAATATTAGTACTAAAACTTACGAGATTTATACCTGAAAACTTCAAAAGTATTTGAAACTTGATACTTGACGTATTTCAAGTACTTGATACCTCAAGTACTTCAAATATTTAGTACTTCAAGTATTTACGGTACATGGTACTTTGTACTTTGTACTTGAAGTACTTTCAGGTACTTTTCCCAGCTCTGTTTTGTCCAGTAATGACTGAAATTAAAAAAAAAAAAAATACCTCTCACCGTTGAATTTCGTGCTCGCGGCAATTAAAGTATACCGATCCTTTTTGGAGTAGAAATTGTTTGGCCTTTTTATGGACGATGTGATTGAATTATAACGTAGAAATGCGTCACGATCAGTCAAAAATTTTATTATACTTTTGCTGTATATTTTTATCTTTCGGGGTCTGACATGCTCGGGAATGAAATTTTAAAAAGCATATATAGCATATCACAATATATGTATCGAAAAGTATATGCCAAAACTTTTGGACTGACGAGGAACGATTTAAGTGAAATGTATATCGACAAATTAAAGTGCAAGCTGCTGTCGAGAAAGCTTGCTGCTCGTAATGTCGATGTATCGCACATGCATTCGTATTACCGGAGGAAGCCGATACAAAACAAAAACAAAAAAAAAAGAGTACGTTGGCCCGAGACACCAATTTCATTTCCCATTTCCTATTCGTGATGCGCACTCCAATCGTCTAGAATACATACACTTTGTGCATTAACCATACTGCGGTATAGTATCTGAAAGTTCGTTGGGATCAAGACGGGTGAAGGGGGTAACCTCGATCGAGACACTCCGCCACTTATCGATTAATGTTTCCCATGGGCGAGTCTTCAACTCGCGAACAGCGTACGCGATACTATTCCTTTATCGCTATTACATTTTAGTATTCTCAATTCTTGATAAATAAGAGATAAAAAAAAAAATTAACACGAAGAAAAATAACTTCAATTGCATTGTTAAATTTGTATACGCACTTCAAAACAATCATAATTGAGCGTCAATTTACGTGATTTTTTCATTATCTATTTTTTTTTTTGCGGAGCATTGTGTCAACGTGATTAATTGAATTTGAAATCGACCGAAGATTTTCCCCACTCCTCTGTATGTGTTTCTCTATATTTTCGTCACCTTGAAAATCATAAAAAGCTGAGAACTGAAGGATAAAAATTGCTCCCTCGTAATTTCATCGCGGTGCTCAACGTGTCCCCTCTACAATAATCTTTGTCAATTTTGATTTCCGCATGGAGAAAACTGCGGGTATTGTGTGAAATTTCGAGGAAGCATGCAATTTGAAAGTTTCTATATAATTGGGGCATTCCACATCAAACCACGGGGCCGATTACTCCGTGGGATTGACGTGGAATCCCCTATATATGTACAGGGTGTCCAATAGGAATGTGTGAAAACTAATCGAATCTCCCCTCCCTCTCTAACATTGTAAGGAACCCTGCGTTTCAGAAATTTGTACCTGAGACCTGTCAGTTATATTCTAGCTATGGTAGAAAGCGGACAGTCTTCTTAAAAATGAGTGAGCTAACTATCGAAGAAAAAGTTTTTCTCATTGAATGTTATTATTCAAGAGGGAAAATTTATAGTGAAGCGTTCAGAGGCTTTCGTACGAAGTATGGAAGTAAAAAAGTCAGAAGCGAAACTACTCTTAGAACGTATAAGAATTGAATATTTTTTATATCAAGGTTTATGAACAATCAGATCTAAAGATCTCATGTTTCAAAATTTTTTAGATTGTAACTATTTTTTTTTTCCGTTTGCAGAGTAATCGATAATTTTAAAGAGTACGGAACATTACAGGACCGTAGAAAAGATTTGTCAGGCCCTTCCACCTCGGTAACTACAGAGGAAACGATTAAAGCAGTTAAAGACTATTTTGAACAAAATCCTCAGTCTTCAATCCGTAAAGCCGCTCAAGCTTTAAAAATAAGCAAATCGTCGTTGCACAATATTCTACGTCATTTTTTGAAAATTCTAATGTGGTAATTCAAATGGCTCACATTTTGAAAATATTTATCATTGATTTTGACATTTTTTTTAGTATTTGCTTGAATATATAATTTTTTCTATGGAAACATCGTTTTTTTGTAATAAATTGACATAAAATAAAAATGACAACTCTCTTCTATTAAAAAAAAATTCCACTGATCTGGTTCCTTTATTTATTGCAAAATACCAATTTATTAGTTTTCACACCTTCCTATTTGACACCCTGTATGTATGGAAAAGCCGGAGCGCGATGACGGTATTCTTCAAAAATTCAAAATTATTTATAAAATCTTCCCTTCGTAGCTTCTCGCCGAATTAAATACCATGTACCCTGCTGTGATATTCTATTTATGCAGAAAATTTAGTCCCGAGATCTCGAAATTTGCGAAGTTAAAGCAATCACAAATAGTTTTTTTTTTTTTTTTAATAATCCAAAGTGCCATAAAGTCTGAGCTAATGCTACACAAATTGTAATGAACAATTACGATGAACCAAAGGGTCGTATATCACTTCTAGCTCGAGTTGAAGCTCTTTGAATTTTGCACGAAGTTTCGGCTATTGAACGAGGAAAATTAGGAAAATTTTACAATTTCGAATCCCTTTATACCTAAAATACAGAAATTTAATATTCATTTTATCATTCGATTGATGAAGGAAAAACAAAATTCTTTGTTTCTTTTTGCGAATGAGAAAGGAAAAAAATCGCTGAGACGTCTGTCTCGCACGTATGCGAAGTCCCTGACTACTTGAATCGTAGAATATTTAATTTTGCTATAGTAAACGAATTGCTTCTCTCTCTCTCTCTCTCTCTCTCTCTCTCTCTCTCTCTCTCTCTCTCTCTCTCTCTCTCTCTCTCTCTCTCTCTCTCTCTCTCTCTCTCTCTCTCTCTCTCTCTCTCTCTCTCTCTCTCTCTCTCTCTCTCTCTCTCTCTCTCTCTCTCTCTCTCTCTCTCTCTCTCTATCTCTCCCTCTCTTGTTCCGGTCACAGTGAAACGGAGCGACTTTGGACCGGCTCGCTCATATCAGACGTATACCGTTACTACTTATTGTCCGGCTAGCGTCGCCGTCGTCGCAAGATCTTTTGCCACGGCGCTTGCACGCCTGTTTCACGATGAAATTGCAATGCCAAAGAACTCGCAGCAATAAAACAACAGCTCGTTTCGTTTTCTTGAGTCGTCGTATCGCCTCAGATATGTCTTCTCTCTGTTATAATCCGGTGTTACAGCAGAGGCATCGGTAATTGAGCGTGTATGAAGTATTTCTTGAAATAATATATTTCTCGTTCTCTCGCGCATTGTGACGTAATCATTCGCGCGATATGATATCTCGAAGAAGAAAAAAAATGATTCAACGAACAGTATGATTTGCGTAAAATAGTTCATTGTCAAATCCATAATCTCGATATAATGGACATTTTACAAAAATCAGCGACTCGAAAAATTTGGGAATATGATTTTTTTTTTAAATATCCAATTTTACATAAATACAAATTTCTATAAATTTTTATCCCAAGAATAATTTATCAAAATAAATGATAGTTAAAATATATGTATATCAGAGCTGGGCAGTACTGCGAGTACCCGGTATTTGCGATGTACTGAAAGTACAGTACTTGAAGTACAACGTACTTTTAAAGTATTTCAAGTATTGTACTTGAATTTCCAGGTACTCGACCTGTAATTCAAG
Organism: Rhorus exstirpatorius; assembly: GCA_963564615.1. Lineage (NCBI taxonomy): Eukaryota > Metazoa > Arthropoda > Insecta > Hymenoptera > Ichneumonidae > Rhorus > Rhorus exstirpatorius. The sequence continues at coordinate 62,037,649 of OY751313.1, read as the reverse complement.
TATTTGTACTTACTTTTTCAAGTACATGGCGTATTTGCAATTAAAATTTCAAGTACTTTCCCGTACATCAAGTACTTTTTTTTTTCTTTTTCAAACCTGAAGCCAAATAAATCTTATATTTACAATCGTCAATGCTATTTTTTTTATTATTTATAATTCTTCGCTTGGATATTTTTGTTCCAATCTGCGTAGCCTGAGTGAATTGTACAATGTGAAAATACGTTTCGATACAAAAAATACTTGAATAGAGATCTCATTAGTTTAAAGAGTACGTAAGAAATAAAATATAAGTACTACAACTTACGAGATGTATACCTGAAAACTTACAGTACTTACAGTAACAAACAAAGTACTTACAGTACTTTGTACTTTCTGGTACTTGGCCCAGCTCAGATATATAAAATATAAAATTTATATAATATAATAGCAATAAAAAAAAGCTTTAATTAGGTAGTGCAAAGTTTTAATCAGTGTTCAATGAAAATTGTATATTCGATATTTATTTTAAAAGTTTAATTCCCATTTTTATCTCATTAAATGTATCACGGTCATCCTATACATTCTTATCGCGAGATAATTTTTTTTCATCGATCCCCTACTTAGGAGGTACGACCATCCCACGGAATTCAATTTTAAAACATTGCATTTCTTTGACGTCTCGCGCGAAATATTCGTATACGATTATTTACAAAATTAAAGGTTTCTGGCGTATCGAGCAATCGCCATTTTGGTGCTCATACGAGAAATTTCGGTCTTTGAAAAACTTACGTTCGACAAATGAAACGTCTTGTACAATTTGAAAAAAAAAAAAAAAAATCATAAATCGTATACATCGCGTCGATTCGACGTTAAATTGCGTCAAAGTTGACTTTCACATCGAAAATTATTTGCAGCATATACGAGGGGATGTTTCTCAAAGTCCGATTACCGCTTGGCGCGCAATCGGTCGTTGAGAGTCTCGTATAAAACTTTTTACCGGTAAATATTCAAAATTAAGAAGAATCCGGCACTTGATCATTGATAAAAATGAATAATATTTATAATTAATCCGCTAATAATATTCGCACATATGATACAAATTGCGACTTTGTGATAATGTTCAATTGAACGATCCGTACATGTATGTATCGTAACGAAACTGCACAATACACTTTACTTGTGTGACATGTGTTGAGCGCGCAGTATCGGGGTGAGAAAATTCTAAATTATCGAGTCTCATCGATTCGACAATCGTAAATTAATGGACTTTCAGAAACCTAAATCCATTGTTAAAATCAAGAATCGATCTTGGCACGCGGGAAATCAATTGAATTCATTGCGCGCACATTTACAACGAGTATAGTACACCGCGTAAAAAATAAAACTCTATCCACGATATCGTAAACTTTAAAATATATCAAATATATTTCGAGGAAAAGTTTTGTATTTAAAATAAAATTTTATTTTTACATTTGCAACGGGGAATGCATACTTATGGGACATTTCATACCAGCCTGGATAGGCTGCGCGACCCTCACCCTCTTTGTTTTCATTTTTAATATTTTTTTCCCTTGTTCAGTAGGCTCAAAGGAACACTTGCAATTTTTTTTTTGGATTTTATTCTCAAGTGGTTTTGACTACGCGAATTTTTGAAAATCCTATCCTAAATGTAGGATTTTCCTATCTTAAATGTAGGATTTTCAAAAATTCGCGGTGCCAAAACCACTTGAGAATAAAATTAAAAAAAAAAAAAATCACAAGTTTCGCTTTGAGTCTACTATATTAATAAGGAAAAAAAAAAATTGAAAAAAATCAAAGAGAGTGAGGGTCACAGCGCCTGTCCAGGTTGGCATGGAATGCCCCAAATATATTATCCCACATAAGATGCATTAAAAAAAAAAAAACATTCTCGTGAAATGATCCCGCTAATAATATTTGGACGAGAAAATATGCACGTTTAATCGTCCATGAGAAAAACTTGGCCCGTAATTCTACGATCGTGGGAAATAAACTATATTATCTTGCCGCGCGCATCTCGCGGAGAGCTCTTGCATTACGGAGAGAAGGCTTTTCAATTATCCGAAATTGCGCAATAAGTTGAAACAACAACAAAAAAATGATGCAAGCGCTTCGCTGGTATACGACATGCTGGTTTTTTTTTCATACCTTGCACAAAATCGACTGCTCGATAAGACGATTATAAATAGATCTCTAACAATTTTCAAGAAATTTATCCAAAAGTTGTCAAAGGTCCGTCTGGATTTTATCAATGAGTCAACAATCTTTCTAAAAGATAACTTTCGGACGTGTGAAGGCTTATAGATATGATGTTGAAATTTGCATGGAATGCAACGAAAATCGATTATTTTTAATTTAAAAAAAAATCATTTCCGGTATTTCTGATGCTTTTCTGGAATATTTAGGCCCCAGATCGCAAAAAAAAAAACCGAAAAAAAGATTTACACGATTTTTTACTTCGAGACAAAACTGGAAATGATTTTTAAAAAAACTTGTTTCGTTGCATTCCAACGATGAAAATTTCAACATCATTTATAGATAACATCCAGACGGACATTTTGGTTTGGGTTGGGTTGCAACCTGTTCGGCCAACTTTTGGATAACTTCTTGAAAATTGCTACCTGGCAAGTGCTGGGAATATACGAAAAGGTGACGGAAAAAAAAAAAGAAAAAACGTGAAGAAACGTCGCGAAACTTTATTATAGTTGAAACGATTCGTAACGCAACGATGACCTCTCGCTCGTATAGACACTATCGGGAGTATTTTTCTTTTTTTTTTTTTTTTTTTCGCGGCATGCTTTTCTTTCGTCGAGCCGAATCGTACATATGCATATTATATCTCGTATGTATTATAGCACTTAGGCTATTGCATATATGCACAAGAATAAATTTGAAATGTATAGATACATCGAGTTGTAGAAGGACACAAACCGAATCGCTTGACGCGATAACTTCTTGTCGGATAGGCCATTTTGCTCCGCTATACTGATCGATAACGTATATCGAGAGATAGCTATAAATTTTTGTTCATTCTCTTTGTGCCTCTAAATACACAGATATATATATATATATATTCATAGATTTATATATAAAGAGGGATAGAGACTGTTTGTTAAGAGAGCCTACCGAAGCACGCGATCAAATGGGCACGAACAAGCCTCGCACATGATGAAACGAGCGCGTTCCTATTACATTTGGCAATTGTGCGTACTAGAATCACTCGTGGTTGTACACTTTATACTCTCATACACGTAGATAATATGTGTAACATACGCAGGTATATGTGTATCACTAATGATACAAGCGGGGCATGAAATATTGACAGTGTGTATCTCAGTGACAAACTATATTACCTTCTCCCACCGCGAGTTATCATTTTCAAGGGATGTTACAACAGAGCAATAAAAGATTTAATGGTATATCGAATCAGAAATGTGGAAAAATATGTTTAACGATGGGATTCGTGGGAAAAAAATCGACTGAATTATGTCAATTGCCAACGGGACGTATTTTTAGTTAAGATTGTAAGGAAATGACCGTTCAAAGGCTCAAGCTCTACGGTAGTTACACGGTATCATTGTCAATGCATGGCTCCGTTTTTAACAATCCGTGCATTATATTCTTTATTTTTTTTTTTTCTCAAACCTGAAGCCAAATAAATCTTATTTACAATCGTCAATGCTATTTTTTTTTTATCATTTCTAATTCTTCGTTTAGATATTTCTGTTCCAATCTGCCTAGCCTGAGTGAATTGCACAATGTGAAAATATGTTTTGATACAAATAGTTCTCGAATCAAAATCAAATGAGTTTAAAGAGTACGTAAGAAATGAAATACAAGTACTACAACTTACGAGATGTCCTGAAAACTTTAAGTATTTTCAAATAATAATAATATTGTTTTAAAAAATAGTTCTCAGTAGTCTTTATTGGTTAAATATTATAATATTATAGATACGAGAAAAAATTACAATAAAAAATTTCCCGATACCACGGAAATACTCCTAAAAAAATATCGCACACCCTCCGATCCTTAAAATTTGAACTTTTGCCACATTATCCTTCGTGTCACATTATACATTCATCGAACTTATCCCAAATTTACATCATTTCTTCGCTCATTTATAGCCCTTAAGATTTCTACATCTGCACTTCTAAACGTTTGGCCAGTCATAACTTCGAAAATACAATTCGGAGACTAAAATGTCCAACAAGGTTTTTCTGTATCTTTTTATTCTCTGAGCGCGGATTTTTTCAAAAAAAAAAAAATCGTTCAATATTAAAAGCCTTTTTTGTTGTACTAATATTTTGGCTCGCCATACGTTCTAAACTATCACTCAGGGAAAAAATTTCAAGGAATACGACTATTGTTCCTTTTTCAATTATCTATCAATAGCCTGCTTTGAAATATTTTTACCGGAGTGATAGCTTATGACGTGCGTCGAGCCAAAGAATTGATAGAACAAAAAAATTTTCAAATCGGGTAGAAAATTATTTTGAAAAAATCCGCGTTTAGAGAGTTTGGAAAATAAACTAAAGTTTTTCCTGTAACATTTTTGCCCGAGTGATAGTTTAGGATGTACGGCGAGCCAAAATATTATAGTACAAAAAAAAAGGCCTTTAATATTAATTGATTTTTTTTTTAATCCGCGCTCAGAGAATAAAAAGATACGGAAAAACCTTGCTGGACATTTTAGTCTCCGCGAATTGTATTTTCTTAAGGTGTATTGGCTGGCCAAACGTACAGAAGTGCAGATGCAGAAATCTTAAGGGCCACAGCTAATTTCCGTCGTTTGCACGAAAAACAAACGGGATCGTAGTTCCAATTGTTGTTATTCCAAAAAATTTTGTAAAAAAATTTAAAAAAGAAACAAAGTAGATAAAAAGGTAATATCTGAATAGTGAAAAAATTATACCAAATTTATTCATTTTTTTTTCGCTTGTTCATTGGTCACTCGTAAAATTTCAGTCCCGAATGATCATTTCGTCGGAAAATCCACAATCACTCGAGATTATAGAAATGAGGTTGAGGGGGGGGGGGGGGGGGGGGGGAGGAGGAGGAAATTGAAGCCTCGCGGGGTCGCGATATTTGCTATCTAGACGAGACGACGACGAACAACCATGAGCAGAGGTGTACAAGTACAGAGCAATCCAGATTACATACACATAAACAACCAGAAGATCTATTCGTATATGTACACAAACACACACACACATATATGTTCTGCGGTTGTACATGGAGTAGTGTAGAGCGCGCGAGACGGAAAAGACACGGAGGGCGGTGCGGATCGATGCTTTGGCCGAGGCAAAACCCGGACGAAAGCAAACCGCTTCTCTGATGTGCTTGCTTGTGATTTTCAACGATGAGAGCAAAGCACAAGAGAAAGCTCTGGTTTCATTTTCCAATATAATAGTTACACCGGGTAAACCGTGACTCGCCGCGTGTGACAGATAGGGGAAAAAAAAAGAAAAGAAAATCACGACACTCGCTGCCGTCTATAGGAGTGTCATCGTTAACAGAACGAAAGAAAATTATCGCCCAACAGATGACCTAAGCAGCAATAAATAAATAAATCAATAAATCACTGTCGACAGATTCGAGAAGCTTCGTCTTCGATTGTTTTAATATATACTAACGAGCCTCGACGTTCGAATTTCCGTTGGTAAATATTGAAACAACGATATCAAAAGCGTGTATACCCCATTATACGAAACGACAAGAAGGATTATCTATACAAGCAAAAGAAAAGCATCTCTCTGTATACTCCGATTTTTTTTTTTTTTTTTTTTTTTTTTTCTTAACTCAAAGCTCACATTTACGAGCTCTTTCTCCCGAACCATATTTTCATCGCAACGCGAGAGACGAAAAGACAGAGAGAAATATTCCAATGGTCATGAGCGCAGAGATATAGAGAGCGATCTTATTTTTCGTCATATTTATTCGATCCGAGCGCGATCATCAATATTTTCGTCTTTTGTATTCCGGCATGTTATTCGCGTGTGATACACGAGTGATATGTACACCGACTCGAGAGAGACATATCGTCATGCCAGAGGCGACAAATGACGAGAAACAGAGAATAATAAGAAGTAAAAGAATAATTGAAAGAAGGAAAAAAAAAAAACAAATATCATCGATGGAAGAAAATACGAAGAGTTGTATCGATAAATTGTCTCTGGGTCGGAAGAAAGATTGCTCTCTTTCTCGTACAGAAATGAGAGGGCAATCGCGATATTGTCTGACATAACAACGAGCCTCAACCCCTTTCGTAACTCTCTCACAAGATTCACCCACGCTCAAGACCGCTAATTGAAACAATTTTTTTTCTTCACACCCCGACCAAATGATACCGATTTTGGCAACCTTTGATTCACTTCCCCCCCCCCCCCCCCATCGTATATTCCGAAAAAAAACTAAAAAATCCACTCAGTCCACATGGTGCATCGTGAGCCGAAGAATTTCCTGTATTTCAGTTTAAGCCCCTGTCGTGCATTATCGGCTTATTATTTATTGATAAAAACAGTGATCAGAATAAAATTGCAATATATCCATGAAACGAGCATACAAATGGCCCGAAGCCCGAACAGATGAATCCTCGATAATAAAAAAAATCCTCGGCAATGAAAAAAAAAAAACTAACAAAAAAAGACTTCGAGGCAACGCGAAGCGAAAAAAAATTTACGATCATGAGCTCGCATCTGACGAAAAAAAAAAAATAAACGTATTTTTAATTACGTTCACGCGAGAGTGTTTTATCTCGAACTATATCGAAATGATATGTGTCCGACCGCGAGTGCCTTTTGGTAAACTTTAAACTTTTCTTTTTTTTTTGTCTCGATCTCGAGAGAGATCGGATTCTTCGGGATGCACAGCGAGAATGTGGAGGAAAATTGTTGATGACGAAAATTGCATGTGTGGAAAACCCTCGGAGAGTTAAATATCTCATTACGCGCATGCCCGATAACCCGAGCAAAGATTCTCAAGATCATACACAGTCCTTCGATCCATGATATATATATATATATATATATGTGTGTGTATGCATATATGCATGACTGTTATTTGAAATTGACGATAAAGTTCTCGTTTAGCAAACGCGCGTTGTTATCTAGCTCCGCATCGCATACTACATGTTTCATATGCGTTATATGCCCGTTTGAGATGAGATGAGAAATAAATACGAAAAATAAGCGATAAGAAAAATTCATAACATGAAAAATGTGCTCTTTGAAATCGATCTTGTACGATAGCAGCAGGTACACGGGAATAACGTGTCTGCGTGCTATGAACATATATACACACACATATACAATATATACATATATATGCTATCAGTGATTATCGCATTGTACGTGCTCCAAATTCACTGCTCTCGGAGGCTGTGGCACGCACACACACACATACGCACACACAGTCACAGAGACACGCCGAGGGTGACGTAATTTTTTTTTTTTTTTCTTTTTTTTCCTCTCAAATCTAAAAGTACCGAATCGAGGACATTTTGGGCTTTACATCGTTTTACCTTTTACGTGCACATACATTTATATATCGGACGATTGATTCGACGGATCTGCAAGGGCGATTGATATGCTGAACGAAAAGATGGAAAAATCAAAATTTTTGTCGCGATCGGGGGAGGAAAGAACGATTGATTTTCCTTTGATTGTCGGCGAGTTTGCGTGAAATTTTGTGAGATGGAGCGTAAGGAAAAATTAAAAAAAAAAAACGTGTGATAGGCAGTCGACTCAACGCCGATTGATTTTCTCTTTGATTGTCGGCGAGTTTGCGTGAAATTTTGCTCGTTTTGTGCGATGAAATGAAAGGAAAAATTAAAAAAAAAAAAAAAAAAAAAAAACGTGCGATAGGCAGTCAACACTCACCGCCGATGTTCAGTGTTCTCCATCGGGTTTTTCGTTTGTAACCCTTGCCCATTACTCGGAGGAGACCGTCCTGGTCTCACTCCCTCGCGCCCTCTTGGTCACGTCTTCGTCTTCCGTGCTTGGATCGAATTCGGGGGGTTTTTTTTTTTTTTTTTTAATACTCTCTGTCTATCTATTTTTTACTCGATTCAGCGAGCTCGCAGTCCCTCGTTTTCGTTCGACATTGTACATTCGACTTGACCCCGCGCACACTACCTTCGCGATTGCATGTTTGACAAAAGGTTTTGCGTTTTTTTTTTTCTTTTGAATTCACGGCACAAAAGCTCTCTCTCCTCTCTCTCTCTCCCTCTCTCTCTTTCTCTCTCTCTCTCTCTCTCTCTCTCTCTCTTCGTTGGTTCGTAGACGAGAGTAGAGGAACGAGAAAAAAAAAAAAAAAGAAAACTGCAAAATTCGTCGACAAGACGAAACGATAGTCGATCTTTTCGTTTTTGTTTTTTTTTGTTTTTTGTTTTTCTGAACTTTTCCGGTCTCTCGGGGGCTTTTTATTGCGTCGGTAAAGTGAACTCGAAGCTTTTTCTTTTTTTTAGATTTTTCTGAAAAATCTATTTTTGTTTTGAAATCTTTTTCTTTCTGCGGTGATATCTATTCTCTGATAATTGATAAACTCCAGGAGAAAACGAACCTCGAGCTCTCTGCACCCGCGTCGGCCGAGTTCCGATCGCACACTGCGGTCCCCACCCCACCCCTCCCGCGATCACAATTCCCCACCTAGGGAGCTTCCTCTTTATACCCCACCTCGAGATTGTCCCGCTCCCTCCCCCCCCCCCCCCCCCCCATCTCTCTACCCCGAATGCCAACAACGACTTTGACGAAACGAGGTTCTCTCTGTAACGGAAGTGCGTATACTGCATGCACGATGCTCCGATCGTTAAAAACAAAATGCATTATTGTAAATTAACGATCGTCATATTGATGTGAGCTTTCAATCCTGTCTGTGGTATGGCACGATCATAGCAACCCGAAGATACCTGTTTTCCCAAACTTTATATAGATCAATCGCGTTGGCAACGCGAGGTGTGGCCTCAAGCGAAATACACACGTGCTATCTTCAATGCGTAGTACGAGAGCGTCAATTGTAAAATTATTCCGGTAATTGGTTCATCGATAATTGCGCCAATTTGGGAAAAAATTATAATTTTCCGTTCAGGCTTATCGATAAAATATAATCGTGGGATTCGGGTAACTTTTTCGAAATTTTCGAATTTTTCGTAATTTACAAATTTTAGATAAGCATGATTTTATGAAAAATTGAAGGTTTTTTTTAGATATGGAGCAAAAGCATTTAATCATCAATAACGTTTTAACGGACGAAATGATGTGTCGAAAATTAAAATTGCACCAATGATTTCGGTGTGGAGATTTGCTAGATTTTTCTAAATTTACAAATTGAAATTTTGGATAAGGATGATTTTTGAAAAATTAAAGGTCCCAGTTTTTTTATCTGTGGAGTAAAAGCATTGAATCTTCAATGTGATTTGAATGTCAAATTTAATTGGATAAATTAGTGGTAAACGTTTTTACGAACAAAACGATATATCGAAAAGATTTTTCTAAATTTGCAAATTTAAATTTTAGATAAGGGTGATTTTTTGAAAATTAAAGGTCACAGTTTTTTATATGTGGAGTAAAAGTATTGAATCTTCAATGTGATTTGAATGTCAAATTTAATTCGATAAATTACTGGTATGTAAACGTTTTTACGAACACAACGATATACAGTCAAACCTCGGTCCCTGTACTCTCATCCCTGTTCAGTTCGGACCCTGTCCGGTCCGTAACTTCAGTCCTTGTCAGCGCTTTCAGTGCCGTATTAAAAAAAGATTTATAGAAAATTTTCATCGTTTTGTGACGCATTTGTGCCCGGGGCATAAAATCAATCCATACGGACCTGTAACTCTTTCGCGATTGGACGAGCGTCGTTCTCAACAGTCAATTGTTTCGCGGACAGGGACTGAAACCTTCGGTCCCAAGAGTGGACAGGGAGCGGGGTTTGACTGTATCGAAAATTAAAATTGGACCAATCATATCGATATCGAGATTTGATAGATTTTCCTAAATTTACAAATTTAAATTTTAGATAAGGGTGATTTTTTTTAAATTAAAGGTCACAGTTTTTTTAAATGTGGAGTAAAAGCATTGCATCTTCAATGTGATTTGAATGTCAAATTTAATTCGATAAATTAGTGGTAAACGTTTTTACGAACAAAACGACATCGAAAATTAAAATTGGACCAATGATTTCGATGTCGAGATTTGATAGATTTTTCTAAATTTAGGAATTTAAATTTTAGATAAGAGTGATTTTTTAAAAATTGAACGTCATGGTTTTCTTTTTAGATATGGTATAAAAGCATTGAATCTTTAATATAATTTGAATGTCAAATTTAATTGTACGAATTAGTTGAGAACGTTTTAACAAACAAAACGATGTGTCGAAAATTAAAATTGCACAAATGACGTCAATATCGAGATGTGATATATTATTTAAAATTTACACATTTAAATTTCAGATAAGGGTGATTTTTTAAATATTAAAGCTCACAGATTTCTTCTTATGTACGGTGTAAAAGCATATTGAATCTTTAATGAATTTTGAATGTTAAATTTAATTTAATTATTTAGTGGAAAACGTTTTTACGAACAAAACGATGTATCGAAAATTAACAATGATGTTCTCTATTCGTTAATCAGTCGATATCTTATATTATTATTGTTATTATTCTACGTAATTTATTTGTCTTTAATGACGTCCCTGACTTGAAATACTTTTATGGGTACTTGTTTCACCTTTTTCTTCGTATATTGGTATATTTTATAATAAATTGCTATAGCTTTCTTTTCTAATGCTTGCAACACACTATAATACCGATATTCAGACACAACTGTCGATCAATCGAGGAAAAAGTATACAGAAACGATTTTTCAAATTTAGCACTAATTTGACTAGTCAGTACTGCGCAAGGCAAAAAGCGTGAAGCGTTTTGTTCCCCTTTATCCTTTCTCAGGCAATACCACGGTCTTACATATGCTGGGCAATACAGTAGGATAAAAAAAAGCCCAAGAAGAAGCATACGCTAGTGTTCATCATTAAGAGTGATCTTTCTTCTTTGGATGTCCCGAAAAACTCGTGTCTTGTAAAAACTCAAATCGAGAGTTAATTAATTTCGTTATAAAAAAAAACTCTCAGCTCGTCATAAGGGAGCATGCGCCGTGATAAACCAGCTGTTTGTTTGAAAAATCACCCCCGCGAGTCTGTTTCGTTACCATGTGAACCACGAAAAATCTTAAATTGCTAAGAATTCTAAACGTCAGATGGCGCGCGACAGTTGTGCATCGTAGTTCGCGTGAGTTTCGCAAGAGAGCGTCATCGTCGCTCCATGATCGCGCGCTCTCTTCGAGATGCCAACACTAACCTAGTTTTCATTTTCTTCCACACGAGGTGAATCTTATTTCGTTTTGGGATATTTGTTCTCCCGTAACACCGGTAAAATTTTCCGTCGTAGCGGCCAAAAAAAGTTTTTTACGCACTTTTCTCGTTATTCGCGCGTATATCGTCGAATCAAATCATCGCGTTCGACGACATAACCTAAAAGTTTGTGTATGTTATCGAAAATGGCGAACTGAGTACCGGTGAAACTGTGCAAACGTTATTTTCATTCTTTCCACGCGAGTTTTAAAAAAAAAAAAAAAAAAAAAAAAAAGAAATATACAAAAATGATGAAAATAACGTCCCTCGGGGACTTTGAGCGACCCCCCTTCAACGATCAAGCCACCGTCGGACTTTTAGCCGCGATACCGGCTTACTGCGACAAAAATCATCTTCACGAAGAGACTCAGCCTTTCGCGATGTACATGCGAGATTATCCCGATGTAAATGTCACTACCGACATGCTGGCTACTCGAGAATCTTCCCGCACGATAGGAGCCAGTGATCTTTTCCTTCCCGTCGAGGATAGCGTTCTCAAGAAGATAGCGAGCGTCTGGAGGGACAAGGGTTTCCTGGAAGCTTGCAGAGCCGCCGCGCTCGAGGATCCGCGACAAGTCTCCAAAATTGTACATTGGATAGCCACAAGGTAATTCCAATCGACGCAGAGCGTACAAAAAAAAATCATTTTTTCTCCAGTATTCCATGTTTTCGAGCGTGCATTTAATTGCAACAGTTAGGAAAAATACTAAAATAAAATTTTCCAATTATAAGTTTAATTTTAATTTTATTCGAATTTATATCTAAATTCTCCCATTGAATAACAAAATTTTTGAATCCAGGTTATTTTTGTTAAGAATTTAGCTCAGCCAAAAAGTTCTCCGCTCCGATAATTATTACGCTAGCATGATTTTTTTTATTTGTTCATTCCCCTGTAACTTGAAAAATGAAAAGTATGTCTGCTCCAGCACGGTGTTAAAATTTTTGTTTTATAAAGGATTTGTGGGATAAATTTCATTGTTTAAAAAAAATTTTATATACGAAAATTTGGTTTTTGCATTTTAGGAGCGTAACGCTTGTACTTGCAGCCCACAAAATCCAACTCTTGATAAAAAAGAACGTTTTCTTCCGTCCGTCTTAAAGTATACCGGAAGATTGAGATCTGATATAAATCAGTTTGGAACGGAACGCCTAATTTTCATGAAAAATATCGTACGTTTGGAACTTGAAAGTAATTTTTACCAATTACAGGGTCACTTGGATGCTGGATCTTGTTGAAAGGAGAACTTTGCTCTACGAGGGTTTGCCGCTGCTTGGCTCCGGCTCCGTGGCGGATGTAGCGGCTACCAGAGACTGGTCGACGGCGCTTGTAATAAAGAAATTTGCATTCTATATATTTGAAAAATTTGACATTATCTTGGATAAAACGGTTATCAATTTATGATGTTGAAATTTGCATCGTTAAAATGCAACGAAAGTAAGTTTTTTTTTTTTTTTTTTTTAAATCATTTCCAGTATTGCTAACGCTTTTCTGGCATGTTTAGGCTCCAGGTCACGAAAAAAAAACCGAAAAAAAAAAGTTCAAACGATTTTCGACTTCGAGAAAATACTGGAAATTATTTCTTTTTTTTTTTTAAACCTATTTTCGTTGCATCCCAACGATGCAAATTTCAACATCATATCAATTTATCTTAAACGATGAGACAAGACCAGTGAAATTTGTCCGCAATGGAGAAATTTTAATTTTTCCAATTTCATATAAATATTGGCATTTTTTTTTTTTTAAAGTAACATGCCATTTTCCGATTACCTATAAATATGGTAAATTAAATTCTCATTTCCGGTCTAATATTGATTCGATTGATGTCGAATAACTTTTCCCTTTTATTGAAAATTACGACTATAATGTACTCATTTTTTAGCTAAATGTGACCAAATGTCATGCGCATAGAATATTTTTGATGCTCACAAATGTTTAACTCAAGGCTCAAATGATTAAAGTAATTTGTGGTGCTTTTGACAGAAAAGGTTGAAATTTTCAACGTACGGTCACAAATGCAAAAATTCATAAATTTTATCGCCTTTTTTCCTGATAACGAAGCACAAAAGTTTACCGAGGGTCAAATTTGGTCCGCAAAATAATGTTTCATGGTATTCGTTCGAATAGCTGAACGAATTAAAAAAAAAACCGAAATTTTACTATAAGAATTTCTGAAAACGTGTAAATATCGGATCTATGATATATAAATATCATAAATTATGATATATATATGATAAATGTATATAAGTACATTTATATATAATATAAATTGTATATATATTGTATATACAATTTATATTATATAGATTATATATACAATTTAATTGTAATAAATTGTGTATAATATAAATATATATGATATATTATGATATATTTATGATAAAATTATGATATATATATGATAAATATCATATATTATGATATATAAATATCATAAATATCATGGGAATAATTCTTGGAAATTCTTGCCTTCTCATACGTAAAGCTTTATTCTCATAAATTCACTTGCTAGAGCTGAATTTTAGCTCAATATTTTATATTGAGATATAACGAAAAATAAAGAATTAGCTGAATTTGATTGAAAGCTAAATCGAAAGTTTGCGCAATGTTTTCTCACAGCGAAAGCCTTCGCGAAGGCATAAAAACTTGCAATTTCAACTTTCACCGCACGTCTCGAAGCACCGTTCGCGCCTTTAAATTTGCCCCATTTGTTTCCGGCATTGAATTTATTTGCTGCACATTTTAGGAAAAAAAAATATGCTGATAATTTTATAACGATAATGTGCTTGGGAGTAGCATGAAATTTCATGATATCGCGATGCATCCGACATAATTTCAATGAAAATACGAATCATTCGATTTTTCATTGAAAATTTATGGAAAAACCTGTCGATCGAAGATTTTTCCATACGGATAAATCTCGTTTGGACAATGAAACGATGCGTCGTATGATATTTTTCAGGTACGTTGCTTAGCGTGGCATCCGCATTGCACTCGTTTGGCCGTCGCAACGCGCGACGATCGTATTCGCATATTCTCGAAGGGCATTCAGGGTGTAGCCGTGCTGAGACACAGCGGACAAAAATCCGTATGCGCGATGAATTGGCGACCTAATGCCGGACGTGAATTAGCCGCGGCTTGTCACGGTGGCGTACTCGTATGGAATATCGAATTGGGCGCAGCGAGCAATTCATTGAATCATGCAACCTTGCTGAGACACAGAAATCATGCGCCTGTAACTTCGGTGGCCTGGAATCCTCAGGGCGATATTCTCGTTTCATGCTCACCCACCGATCTCAATATGATCGTTTGGGACGTCGCTAAGGAAATTGGAGTACCGCTGAAACGCGTTGGCGGAGGTGGCTTGTGCTTCGCTCGTTGGTCACCGTGCGGCTCGAAATTACTCGCCTCAACGTGTCGCACGGTTTTTCGGTAAAAATTATTTTTTAAAATCTCATTTACCGATCTCCCGTCCAATTTTCTATGTACAGCAGCAATTATCGGAGCATAATAATGTAAAATTTTGTAAGCCATCTTGAAAAATATTGAGGAGTCGTTCCGCTTCGATGGGTTGAAAAATAGCCAATTTTCGCGATTTTTTTTTCAATAATTAAAATACGCTAATCAGTCTGATTTTCTTTTTGTCAAATCGAAGCTCTCGTGAAGAACAGAAATAAAATTTTTAAACGTTTATTTTAATTTTTTTTTACGTTTTTTTGTTTTAATTTTTGAAAATGTTTTCCAAAAAAAAGAAAGGAGTCTTCACGGCGGGCACTGTTGTGGCCGTAAATATTATCTGAAACAAAATGTGTAAAAAGATTATTAATCGGTATGAAAGCCGCTATTTTACTATGGAGGTTTTTTTTTTAAATTAAAATTGACAAAATGGCAGCGGTTTGAAAAAAAGTATCGAATTTAGTCTTTTTTTCCGACAGTTTTTCGTTAAAAAAAAATATGAAGATTTCGAAAAGAAAAAATCTTCCATAGCAAGATAAAGAATGGCGTAAAGAATGTTGTGTCCAAATTTGAGAGGAGTAGCTTGAAAACTCTTTCTTCGAGAGTGCTCACCGTTTTGAAAAACGAACATTTCGAGAAAAACTCGGTTAAAAGTTTCGAGTGCGGCGCCGTTCGAGCTTTTCGCGCAGCTGCTCGAATAACTTTTTCTAAGAAAGGCTGTAACGACCGAAATTATTTGAATTTCGCCCTAAAAATTTAACAGCATGTTTAAATTATCGGATAATGCAAAAAAAGAACGAGATTTTGAAAATTTTGACCCAGAACGACCCCTTAATCGTCTCATGAAATATTCTTGCTACTTTAGTTTCGACTTTCATTACGTTTTTTTTTTTTTTTAATTCTCCATCTGATCAAAAATTTTCTACTGATCGTAGCTCGAAACGGTTTTTTCTTATTTTCGTTAAAAGCTGAAAAATTAGATGAGTAAAATTGAAAGATATCTCACGATTTCTTTGCGCTCGGTGATGAATCGCGGTGCCTGAGCTACGATAGAATTGACCGGGGCAAATTGTTACGGTGGCTCTATTTAGAAAAGTATTCTCATTAAAACGCAGCATTGATCGCATATCAGATGTGTTTGCTTATGTCAACTCTTTTCGCGTTGAGTGCTCTGTGATCGCATCAGCCGCGTCGACAAGAAATCGTGTTGAACATTTTATTCTGCGATAAGTGAAATTTTATTCTCTTAGTTTTCACGCAATAGACATTGAGCGCTTTTTTTTCAACACGATCGATCATTGTATTATCTCAAAGTGTTTATTTTTACAAAATACGTGGCCCAAGTTGACAACACAAGTATATCTCGAAACATGGCGGCCGTGAGCCTGTTGGAAGCAAAAAAAAAACAATGAAACTGGGGAAAGTTGTCCAAAATTTCACGGGGCAAGTTGTCATAGCTCCGGAATTCCAATATATTGAGTAATTCATCGTTTAGTTTGCGAATAGGTTGACATTTTTATTAAAAATTCACGAGTAATGAGTAAAAATTATCCCAACTCCTTGAACTTGAAAAAAAATACCTACGCAAGAAGTAGTTTTGGGCAAAATGATAACATTTTTTTTTATGATATTAGTTTACTTTAGTTATTGATTAAATAGAAACTTGTAATAACTTTCTTACATTGCAGCGCCCCAGATTGAACTAGTATTTTTTTTTTCAATCACTTTTATGCAATAAAATGTGATGTGACAAATTGCACCGGTCACGGGGCAAGTTGTCACAGCTCCGGAATTCCAATATAATGAGTAATTGATCGATAATTTGCGAATCGGGCAGACATTTTTATTACAAATTCACGAGTAATGAGTAAAAATTATCCCAACTCCTTGAACTTGAAAATAAATACTTACGCAAGAAGTATTTTTGGGCAAAATGATAACATTTTTTTATAATATTAGTTTACTTTAGTTATCGATCAAATAGAAACTTGTGATAACTTTCTTACATTGCAGTGTCCTAGATTGAGCTAAATTTTTTTTTCAATCACGTTCAAATATCACTTTCGTGCAATAAAATGTGATGTGACAAATTGCACCGGTCACGGGGCAAGTTGTCACAGCTCCGGAATTCCAATATAATGAGTAATTCATCGTTTAGTTTGCGAATAGGTTGACATTTTTATTAAAAATTCACGAGTAATGAGTAAAAATTATTCCAACTCCTTGAACTTGAAAATAAATACTTACGCAAGAAGTAGTTTTGGGCAAAATGATAACATTTTTTTATAATATTAGTTTACTTTAGTTATCGATCAAATAGAAACTTGTGATAACTTTCTTACATTGCAGCGCCCCAGATTGAACTAATATTTTTTTTTTTTCAATCACTTTTATGCAATAAAATGTGACGTGACAACTAGCCCCGGTCACGGGGCAAGTTGCCACAGGTGAACTTGCCCTATAAATTGTTAATTAACAATCGTAGGCGTTACGATTTGACGAAATCCGATACTGCTCAATCGTAGCCAGGATGTTTATTCGAAACTTTGGCGTATCGCATAATTCTCAAATATTGAAATTTTAAAGATAGTAAAATCTTCGAAAAAAAATTTGTAAAAACTGGCCCCGGTCTGTCCTGTCCTGTGCGCGATGAATAATACGACGAATTGAATTGTTAAAATTGTCGTAGCGTCTGGAACACGGGAATCGGAGGTCCCTGGGACGCGGATAGATGGACAGTACCGAACGGTCGTGTCGCAGCCGCATGCTTCGGTCCTAATCAAATGCTCCTTTTCGTGTCGACCGAGGATCCGGCGATGGTTTTCTCGCTTCCGCTCGAGGAGAATATATTCGACGTGAAAAAAACGTTATCCGCGAATGGAGCGAAAACCGCGATGCCCATCATCGATTTGTCAAGAGTGACTTTCAGCTCGAGCGACAGCGACGATGAGATCACGGTCGGTGGTAGAGTCGTCTCGATGGATTGGGATCCATCGGGAAAATATCTCGCAATTCTATTCCAGGTATTGAGAGAAATTTTTTTTTTTCCGCTTCATAAATCGCGATTTAGAAATTTTTTTTTCACGTCTATGCAAAAAAAAAACCTTGCATTTCATGAGATTTTCATACGTGCACCAGTAAAGATGACGAAAAAGACAATCTTATTGCAGATAAATTTAATCCTAATCACTTACATGGGGTCTCAACGACCCCAAAACCGAATTCAGTTCAAAATTTCAAAGGGAAAGTTCTCGAATCTGAAACCCGTAGTGCTGTCCGTTACCAGTTCGAAGTATCAATCGTACGTTGAGCGCGTTATAGTTGTGATCAAAGCGCCAGTTTGATTTGGGCAGCTAATTATATTTTTTGGTATGCCACGAACTGA
The DNA here is from genome assembly GCA_963564615.1 of Rhorus exstirpatorius. Lineage (NCBI taxonomy): Eukaryota > Metazoa > Arthropoda > Insecta > Hymenoptera > Ichneumonidae > Rhorus > Rhorus exstirpatorius. Next base: position 62,019,407 of record OY751313.1, on the reverse strand, counting down.
AGAACTTTTTTTTTTTCTTAAATCGCAAAAATTTCAGTAAAAAAATATCATAAATGACAAAATTTATGTCTTTCGGTGACACGACTCACTTTTTCTTAGTTCTTCGCTTTGAAATTTTTTTTACAAGGCTTCAATTGAATTTTGTCACAAACAAAACAATGAGAATCTATTTTGAAGTCGTTAAAGTACATACCAGAATTTTTTTTCATGCCGGGAATTCGAACAGAATTTTTATGACAGCTGTACAAAGTTGCTAAAAATGGCCCCGTGTAAGTATCGTGAAAGTTTTCAGAGTTGTAAGTGAATGAGATATTCCCTGTGGCAGACTAATCATGTGATCGACTATTTTTGCAATGAAATCGTTTTAGAAATCTATAACAATCTGATTAGAGGTAAAAAAAAAATGGATGTCAGAATTTGATAACTGCGGACATGTCTTTTAGCACTTGAATCAGTTCTTCTTTTTTTTTTTAAGAAATTTCGATTTCTCGTCGTCCATTTGTCCAGTCCGTTGAATCATTTCACCTCGATTAAGCTCAAAACTATGGGAAACTTTGCAATAAATCGATTTTACGATTACACGACTATTAATTGAGTTTGATTACTACAATTTCATTATTATCGCTTTTCTAGCATATTCAGGCCCCAGGTCGCGAAAAAAAAAGGTTTAAATGATTTTTTACTTTGAGACAATATTGGAAATGATTTAAGAATCAAAACCCTATTTTCGTTGCATTCCAACGATGCAAATTTCAACGTCATGAATTAATGATATTGAAAAATTTGCATCGTTGAGAATGCAACGAAAATAGTTTTTTTTTTTTTAATAATAAAATTATTTCCAGTATTGCTAACGCTTTTCTGGCATATTTAGGCCCCAGGTCGCGAAAAAAAAACGAAAAAAAAGGTTTAAATAAATTTTTACTTCGAGACAATATTGAAAATGATTTAAGAATCAAAAACCTATTTTCGTTGCATTCCAACGATCCAAATTTCAACGTCATGAATTAATGATGTTGAAAAATTTGCATCGTTGGAATGCAACGAAAATAGTTTTTTTTTTTTAAATAAAAAAATTATTTCCAGTATTGCTAACGCTTTTCTGGCATATTTAGGCCCCAGGTCACGAAAAAAAAGGTTTAAATGATTTTTGACTTCGAGACAATATTGGAAATGATTTAAGAATCAAAAACTCATTTTCGTTGCATTCCAACGATGCAAATTTCAACGTCATACGAATAATGGCAACACTCGTGACAGAGGGCTGTCAGCTGATGGATCGTTTCGTAAACCGACAGAGTTGTGTCGATCGTCAATTCGAAATTTCTTTGTCAAACATCCCGCGATCCTGCGTGCGTTTTTTTTTTTTCTAAAATCCATCGAAATCTCATAATTTTGCGAACAAATCGATTGTCAAGTGATTTAACATTTTTCGATTTTCAAGCTGATTTTCTTTCTTTTTTTTTTTCGTATATTCTATCCTAAAATGACGATTTCAAAATCAAAATATCTTGCCCGAAAAAGTCGTAAACGTGATCTCTGAAACTCTGCCTGTCGCGAAAGAAAACGAAAAAAAAAGAAGAAAGTATTTAAGAATTTTCAATAATTCACGAAACCTAAGAATGACTTTTCTTTCTCCTCGCAGGATTGTCCATTCGTTGCAATTTTCACGACTCTCATCGCTTCGAATTCACGGATAACCGACATAAAGCCCGGCTGTCTCGTCAATGGTTTTCACAGCGAGATACCGAATTGCATGCAGTTCCATCAGAATTACGACTCTCAGCTGTCGACGACCTGCCTTACGATAGCCTGGAGCAGCGGACGAGTTCAGCAATTTCCGATCGTCGATAAGCGTGAAATACCGGTCGATTATTCGCGAAGCTCGGTAACAATCGCGAGTCCGTTCGCTCGTAGAAACGATCTTCACAACACGAGTGTCAGTAATTATCGCTCGTATCGATGAACAATTTATCATTAACTCCACAGAGTCCTTTCTCTCTCTCTCTCTCTCTCTCTCTCTCTCTCTCTCTCTCTCTCTCTCTCTCTCTCTCTCTCTCACGATAAAACAATTTTCAATTAGAACGATATTTTTGTGATACCAGTTTTTTTTTTTTTTTTTTTTTTTTCTAAGCTCAACGGCTCTGTATCCTCTCGACGTTGTTTATTCAACACGAGTATGCATATATATATATTTATATATATATATATATATATTTATAAATACATATACACATTTGAAATATATTTTTAACAACGAATTCGTAAAGTTATCTTCCCACGAATGGACTGGGCACGTCAGCTTCGTCAATCGGTCCCTCCCCGTCTCAATAACATCGGCTGTAGTCCGAGACGAACTTCGGGTCGGGTAAAGAACACGAAACCGTGAAAAAAAAAGAAAAAAAATACATAAAGTTTCGGAAGAAAAAAAAAAAGGTCCTCGATCTTCGAGATTTGAAAGGTTTACGTTGGTACAACGTGTCGAGGATGGTGAAGCAAAGAGAGAGAGAGACGAGAGAGAAGGACTCGTCGTCTTCTCGGGTTCGGTACCTAATTATACGAAGTCACATGCAGAGCTCTCTCGCCTTTCTATTTTTACGACACTTGACCGAACGCTAAACGCCGCGACAAGTGCGAGGAGCGATATACATATATTTTTTTTTTTTTTTTTTTTTGTTTGTTTTTTTGCGTCCCCTCTGGAAGAACATTTATGATCCTCGCTCTATGATTCTTCGCGTCGATTTTTGCCCGCGAAAGTTGAAGTACGTTGAGATACGGGATCGCTTTGAATTTCCATTTTTTTTTTTGTGGCAAAAATTATTGCGCAACGGCGACACAGTCGAGGGGGGTAAATCGAAAAACGCTCCCGGGTACTCTCGCGCCCTTTTGCGAATCGTAAAAAAAAAATGCAATTCTATGTGGGAAAAAAAGGGCTTAATTTTGTTTAAATTTTGAAAAATTCAAATTACTTTTTTTTTTTAAATTGTAACAATTTTAGGAAAAAATATTGCGATTGCGCGTAAATTTTGCCAAAAATTCGGAAACTTTGCACACTTTTGAGGATGCTCACGACGATTTTTCGAAGCTCTATAAGCTCGAAAATTATTTTATTTTTTCTTTTTCAACGAGAGAACTTTGCCGCACGCTAGAGGAGAGTGAATTTTTGAATTCTATTTTTTTTTTTTTTTCGAGGCAACTATCGCGATCGATCCTCTGTCAAATATTTTCGCGGAATTTTAGTATTTTGAAGCAACGAAGAAGAAAAAAAAATATATTCGGCAGATAAGAAAAATTTCTTGGCTGAATTATAATTTTTTTTTTCTCTTTTTAAATAACGAACTTTCTCAATGACCACATCAATTGGATCCTTTTGTTTTTGTTTTTTTTTAAATCAAAATTCAAACAATCGCAATGCTCGGACGAAAAAGTATTCTGACGAAATTAAATTCATTTTAACGACGAAATTATCTTCTTTTTTTTTCACTCGGAGAGCAACGAGATATGGCACGGGGGGAGAAAAAAAAGGCTCCAATAATGCAAATTTTTCAGAGTCTCGATACGAAAGTCAGCAAACTTTATAAACAGGCGGGCTGATCGATCCACGTTGTAGTTTCTTTCCTCGAATTTTTCGTTTTTTTTTTTTTTATACGCTACGTTTTTTTCTTCATTTTTTTCTTCTTTTTCGTTCATTTCACATCGTCATTCTCACCCGCACGCATAACGCGATCGGGGAATCAGTATATTATTTTAGACGCGTTCTCGTACACACATGCGGGGTCGGGGAGGGGGGGGGGGATAGACTGTATGGTTATATGAAGGAGCTTGACAGGTGCCTTGGGGGGGAAAAAAAAAAAAAGAGAGAGGAAAAAAAAAATTGAAATAAAAGAGGACGAGAAGGAGGACAAACCGAGAGCGCGTCGGAGCACGTAAAATGTAAGCACAGAGGGCTGGCAGACCACATGTGCCACTCTATCACTTATCTACCCGTAATATGACTTACAACTCGGACCGTATGAGCGTTTGCGATGCATTCGTTGCATCTTCTCGATGCATTTATACATATATATACATATATACATACATACATATATATATATATACATATATATATATATATATATATATATATATATATATATATATATATATATATATATATATATATATGCTCGAAAAGTCAGCGGGTAGAGAAGAAACTCTTGTCCGCATATGCTCTCTCGTGGGGTGTGCGCGTAAAAAGGGAGAAACGCAAAAGTGTCCCCTTCCTCAACCTCCCCAACCTAAAATTCAAAAGAATTCACTGTAACGCGCAAACATTGCGGCACAACACAGATTTCTTGCTTCTCGCTTCTCGCGAATCCACATTTAATTCATTCTCGCTATTATAATTTCATCGTCGTGCGCTGCAATTGGATAATTCGAATTTAAAAAAATTAAAAAAAAAAACGTAAATAAATGCCTCATTCGTAAGATTAATTAATTATTGTTCGGCACTTTCGATCAATATGGCACGCGTAAAAATTAATTTCCAATCTATAAGAATATAAAAAGTTGAAAAAAAAAAATTCACCGTCTCATTTATAATGATTTCACAGACTCCAAGGATTAAAAAATAATTTTCCACTTAAATGGAAAAAGGGTGAAAGGCATCGGTTATCCCTGTGCGGGGAACCGGATCGTCGAGGGAAAAGTATAAAATTAAAAAAAAAAAAAAAAAGAGTTCATATAGAAGTCGAGAGAGAGCGAGAGAGAGAGAGAGAGAGAGGATCGTGGGTTGAAGAAACTGTTGTTAATAAGTGACGCGTGTGCGGCAGCTGGTTTCAATTTTTTTTATCATTTTTTCATTTTTTTTTTTTTTAAAACATCTCTCTCTCTCCTTGCTTCTTCGAGGACTCTAGCGACGAAAGGCCCCGGGTGTCGAGGGTCTCCGGAGTAGCCCCATGTCGTACTCGCGGGCCCTCGAACTCCATCTCGAAAAATTGTCAACCCCGGCAAAGAGAGGGAGAAGAAGAAGAAGAAAAAAAAAAAAGGGATCACATTTTTTGTCCTCGCATGCACCTTGTATGCGTGACTCTCTACAGAAGAAGCAGAAGAAGATGAAGAAGAAGAAGAAGAAGAAAAAGAAGAAAAAAAGAGCAAGAAACAAAAGGGTCGTTGGACCGAGGATCGAATTTATCTATGTTAAAAGCTTTTGGCGATTCCAGAAGAGTGTGACTCCGGTCTATCATTAATTAAAATAATTGAGGCGTATAATTGAATTTTTATGTAATTTATTTTGCAGGAGCGAATGGGACGTAGGATTATTCCTCGCGATACGAGAATTTGACGTTCCCGCCAACCGTCTTATATATATATACACATATATGGAGTGTTTCACGCTGTTACGAGGAGATACGAGAGAATCCGCCGAGAAAAGGGACTATGGAGCTTCGAGTCCACGGAGGCTGGAGAGAGAGAGAGAGAGAGAGAGAGAGAGAGAGAGGGACGAGCAAAAAAGTTCATGCATTCGAGGACCGTCCAACGAAGAAGAACGAGAATGACGAACGGGCGCACAGATGTGACCGGGTACATAATATAACGGACCAGCGCCACCGTTTCTACCCTTTGGAACGATATTTTCTTACATTTACATACATACATACATACATATACATATATATATATATATATATATATATAAATGCATCATCGGACCCCCGTGCAGTGGCAAGTGCAACCGTAAGCTTCACGCAATATTTACATTTATGTATATCTATATTCAAGTATATTTATACATATATGTAAAATTTGTATTATATATATATATATATATATATATATATATATATATATATATAAGATACAAGTGAGAGAATGAACGGGGAGAAACGACACACGAGAGCCACGCGAGTGGGCGGTGCATAGAACCAAGAAAGGCCCTCTCTTCCCCATCTTCTACTCCAAAATCTTTTTTTTTTTTTTCTCTTCATCATCCTCATCTTCACGTAAAATCCTCGATATCATCCCTACCCCCTCTCTCTCTCGCTCTTTCTCTCTCCGGGGCCTCTTTTGCCATCTAAAATTTCTACTTCTATACTCGCTTCTTCATCATCATCATCATCTTCGCTCGAAGGAGATATATAGAGAGAGAGAGAGAGAGAGAGAGAGAAAAAAAAAAAAGATAAAGAGAGTAGAAAGAAGAAGGGACTGTTGTCGTTAAACTCGTCTCCGCTCGTCGTTTCTTCATCTTTTTCCAACGGTTCCGTCTTATCTCGGGTCAGTACGAGTCTAACCGCACTCAGGGGGCAAACCCCATCTCGATATAAAACTGACTTTTAGCTACGAAACTTGTGCAATTTTCCTCAAACCTCGTGATTTTCGTGGTCAAAGTTTGTTTGTTTTTTTTTTTTTTTGTTTTTTCGCTCCGGTGCATGTGCGCGTGTGTATCACCTGCTCTCGTTTTTTCGTGCACACGTGTTTCATCCAAAGATCTTGGATCACTTTGAGACTTTATTAGAATTTTTGTAACTTTGCCACCTGGAGAAAGTCACGTATCAAGTGAAAAAAAAAAAAAGAAAAAAAAAATTAAACGGAGCGCTGGAAAGAACGAAACGATTGAGTTTTAACGGATTTGGGTTTTGTAGAAAATAAAAGAACGGAAGAGAACGAGGAAGAAAGATTCGATGCTGCATCGGGAGTTCGTTCAGGATGCATCTCGAGGATTTTCACGGTTTTAGAAGCTCCGACGATGCTTATCGTCAGATTTTACCGATAATGAGAAACGAGCTCGACGATGATTATGGAATATCAGGATTGACGAGCGAAACAGCAGCGTCAGCGACGATAACGAACAATTCACAGCTATCTTGGGACAATTCAAGCACGACGCGCAGCAGTTTATCGCCAATTTTAACATCACCGACCGGCGACAATAGCGGTGAGTGGGAAAATTTTTCAACCTCGATATTTCAATATCCGGCTGTTGGGATGACGGAACCGATCGGGCTGAACGGTGAAATTTCATCGATCAGCAACGACAGCGTGGCCGTAACACCGAATTCATGGCACGACAGTGGCACAAACGTCGAATATTCGAATGACGAGACAACAACGAACGAACAAAATTCACGATTCAGACTGCCATCCGTAAATTCGGCATTCTCATTTTCCCGAACATTTTTCAATAATACGACAACAACGACGACGACGAATTACAACGTGGATTACGCGTTTACGCGCGATTACAATAAGGATTATCCGGATTACGAGGATTTTCATGAATATTGCGACGAAACGACCCAACCATTTTCATGCCAGTCGGAGAGTCACGAAAGCGACAGCTTGAACGATACGCGCCAAATCGTGGATGAATTCGATCTGAGTCTTATCCGAGGCGATCCGACGATGTTGCTCGGTGCCGTTGATTCAGCTACGGTGCTAGCGTCGATTCGTCACGACGATACGAGCGATAATTTTGGCAATTTAAATGGACAGCTCTACGCGATCGGACATCTCGTTACGAATCAAACGTTCGCATTGCCGTGCGACAGCTGCGTGAACGACGACGATCGGTCATTATTGACGTCGAGTCAGCGTTACGGCAACGATAGCGACAATCAAATTGTCCTGCCGCGCAACGAGGGCCTAATGCTCGCCGATAAAAGACGAAAAAATTCCACGAGCCTGATCGTCAATGATAACGATGATACTTTCGGTGAGTAGCTCTCCGGTCTCAAGATAATCGGCAAAAGCCAAATCGAATCGACGGAGAGGCTGAAAAGGAAAAAATAAAGAAATACGGAAAAACTTGTTTTTACTTTTTTTTTTCAATCAGAAATTTTGAGATAAATCGTTTTTTTTTTTTTTTTAATATTTTTCATTTCACAGGCTGCAATGTCTCGTCGGAGGAGGGTTATGGCTCGTCTTATCAGTGTCGCTGGCGCGATTGCGGTGTCGTTTTCAACGATCAGGAGGGTCTGGTGCGTCACATCGAGAGACGTCACATCGAGTCGTCGTCGTCGTCGTCCTCGAGTTCTCATGGACCGGGAAGAAGATCGCAGAGAGATCGCGACAGGGACAGGGAACCCGCTGGCGCGAACAACTCGAGCCCCGCGACGATAAATCAGGACGAATTTGCCTGTCTCTGGCAGGGTTGCCCACGCGCACGACCCTTCAATGCACGATACAAATTGCTCATTCACATGCGCGTGCACAGCGGCGAAAAGCCCAACAAGTGTCCGGTAAATTAGTTTTACGCGATTACGCGGCCGTTTTTTTTTTTTTTTCTTTCGACCCAACGAAATTGGACGAGGGATGATTTATTATTATTTTTTTGTTTTTTTCCGTTCAACAGTTTTCAGGATGCAAAAAAGCTTTCTCGCGATTGGAAAATCTGAAGATTCATCAGAGATCGCACACCGGCGAGAGACCTTACGCTTGTCAGCATCGGGGCTGCTCCAAAGCTTTCAGCAACAGCAGCGACAGGGCCAAGCATCAGCGGACTCATTACGATACGGTACGATCGGGGGGGTGGGGACACTTTGCAAATTTATCATCGTATTGGCCGGAAATGAAAGAAGAGAGAAACAAAAAAATATGTTTCGCGCCGCGATGAATTGGGAAAAATTATTGAAATTGCATAAATAATAATGAAATTCCGGCATATTTGATAATACGATCTGCGCTTTCTTCGCTTTGTTGAAATTTCCGAGTGTTTTGGAGGGGGAGAACGGATTGGCAACTATTTAGCGCCGTAACTCGGGAATCGTCGAGCCTTGAGGAATTCAATGGAAATTTTGAATTACATTTCTTGGTTCGTGATTTCCATTTTAACGTGACAAATTTAATTCGGGGCCCATTGCTGTACCGGAATTTCTTGAACGGAAAAAAAAAAACGACCATTTTCATACTTTGTCCCATTCTGCAGATAGATTTGGCCATTTTTGTGTACACCAAGGAATTTTTTTTGACATTGGACTTTTCGATTTTGTAACTTCCAAACGTTTTCACGTTCAAATTCAAATGTTCCGTTCTTTGACTTTTCGACTTGAGACGTTTTTTTCTTTAACTTTAAACTTTTTCATTTTTACCTCCGATATTGAGACTTTTAATTCGTCAATCCTCTACTTTTTCAACCTTAAGGGAGCTTTCCAATGTGACAGCCCGAAAAATCGCTGTTTTTCGCGATTTTTTTTTTTAAAGAAAAAATAATCTAATCGGTCTGGTTTTTTTTTTTGTATATTAATTGGGTATTGAAGAATACAAAACAATTTTTTAAAGATCGATTTATTTATTAATTAATATCTATAAAAATGATGAAACAATTGTTGCAGAAAATGCACTTGGATGTGGTGTCCACGTTGGGGGTCACAATTTTGATCTGAAACAAAAAACACAAAAAGATTATTGATCGGTATATAATTGGCTTTCGTGCTATGGAGGCTTTTTTTTTTTTTTTTTTTTTTTGCAAAAATGGCGCCGGTTTGAACAAAAAGTATCGATTTTAGCATTTTTTTTTGGCAGTTTTTTTTACAAAAAAATAGGAAGATGTAAAAAAAAAAATAAAAGCTTCCATAGCACGATAAACAATGACGTTAAGAATATTGTGTAAAAAATTCAACTCGATAGCTTTAAAACTCTGCCCTCCAGGTTGGACACCGTTTTAAAAAATGCTGTTTCGAGAAAAACGCGTTCAAAGTTTCAAGTGAGGAAATTTTAGGTAAATCGTTTACTTACGGTCAATCAGCGATGCCAGGGAATATTCGGAAGAGTGTATACTATTCGATAAAGCAAAAAAAAAAAATCGATTTTTTGAAAATTTCACACTGGAAAGCTCCCTTAAACTTCTCCAAGCTTCAAGCTCTCGCAGATATTTTTCTACTTCGATCTACCTCGTAGCTCCAATCTCTCCAATACTAAATTCAGAAACTTCGTAACTCGAGTTTTACATTTTTTTTTTTTTTAACGATATTCGATTTTTCATCCATCGAGCTTACGTTCTTCGCTCCATTTCATCTCCTCAAAAATTGAGCTTTATTTTCATGAAAAAATACATCAGATTTTCATTGCCAATGTGGGCAAAATGTTGCTTACACGTGGTTTATTAATTCGTTAAGGACCCGAGCCGACTGAAATTCTTTTAAAAGTTGATCCCCAACCGCGTGTATTTTTGTGGGAGTCTGAAAATTTTTGAAAAAATATCTTCGAGTCTTTTGGCCTTCTTAAATTTTTACACACCTGTCGCAAAGTTGGTACAATTACTCGAACAGAGTGCAAAGATGTTCGATATTAAATTTGGAGAGAATCGATCAAGGGATAACGATTTTCTGTATCTGTAACTATAAATCTGTAACTATAGCCGTATAATTTTTTTTTTCTTTTTTTGGCAAATTTTCAGTAGCTTTAAGGAATATTGTACATCGAATTTCGTGAGAATCGATAAAATGATTGAGATTTTACCAAAAAAAAAAAAAAAAAAAAAAAAAAAAACAATTAAGCAGGTACGATCATTGCTACGAATCCAACTTTCGGATTTGAAATTTTTATATATTTTTGACGAATACTTTATGCGCCTAGTGCCAAAATTTGAGCTATATTGACCGTTTAGTTTCGCAATAAAATTGCAAAGTCGAGCAGTTTGAGTTTTACCAAAGCAAGTCGTCTTATGGAGACGGTCAACCGGAAGTCCAATGATCACGGTTTTGCTGCTCACGTATCCAGCTAAAACCGTTGAAAAACTGAAATTCGGATAGATCAGATATAATAGATATTGAAAAAATTACTCTTCATCGTGTAATTCAAGCACAACATCACAAAAAAGTTTCAATTTTCCAGTTTTCGTGCCCCTCGCTCGCCGCGCTCACCCCCGCCTACGTTTCCGCTTATTCCCCGCCCACAGAAGTGATCGTACCTCCTTAAGGCTTTCTCAAGATTCTCAAAGAGCCACAAAGTTTCCTCCAGGAGGAAGCCAAAATTGAGCAAAATAACTTGCGGATATAGTCGATTTTTCGAGCAACAAATGATAACTAACCAAAATACAAATCTATATTTTTTTTTTCCCCCCCATCCTTCATGGCTGATTCTGAATCTTGGTGTATTTTTTTTTTTTTTCTTCCAGAAACCTTACGCGTGTCAGGTGATCGGTTGTGGCAAACGCTACACGGATCCGTCGAGTCTTCGCAAGCACGTGAAGAATCACGCCGAGCCATCGTCGATCGCTTCCGCTACGAGTCACATATCGCTGGATATCACGACGAAGCACGTGTCATCGGGTCGCCTGACTCTCGGATGCGTGAAAAGCTTTAATTCCCCAAAACATGAGGAATCTCCGTGCTACGAGATGGCGAATCAGCGTTTGTACGAGAATTACGAGATCACGACGACGGGTAATAAAGTAACGTCCTGCCGCGTCAATGATTTCGAAGGAACGGAGGATTTTTCATCGAGAATCGTGAAGAATCAACCGGAGTACGTACCTTTCGAGTCGGTGGAACGATTTCTCATCGATGATGAAATTTATACGGAAATCGATAACAGAGGTAAAAATTATTAACGAGCTCTCTCTCTCTCGTATACAATTTTTTTTTTTCCCGACAATGATCCGCCCGACGAGAAGAAAACAGAAAAAAAAACAAAAAAACAAAAACCCTCCATACAAAAGTACAATTTTTATGCTTGAAAAAATACGTGAAAGATGTTTTTTTTTTTTTGTCTCATAATTCACTCAAGTTTCGCTCACGAGGGGAATTAATTTCACGCATGAACACAATTTTGTATGCTTGAAAAAAAAAATAGAGCAGGAAAAAAATAAGTAAAACGTAATTTTCGTTTTTTTTTCATAAATCACTCAAATTGGGAGTATAAATGAAATTTTTTTTTATTTCAAAATCTGGTAGTTTAGGAAAAAATATTTGGTACGTATTTTTTATTTTTTTATTTGAATAAAAATTGCCGTTAATATAAAAAAATTGAAAAATATAACATTGTGACGTCACACATGTTTCGCTATATCTATATATATATATCAAAATCCGTGAAATTAAATTGCCTATAACAGTCATTGCATATAATCTGTCATTTTTAACGAAAAATAAACAAATACGTACTCATTATTTTTACTTACTCCACATTATGCGCCCCGATGATTGAAAAAAAAAAATTTCATTCGTACTCCTAATTTCACGCATGAATGGAGAAATATTATTTTTCCGAATAAATTACGATTGACACCTGAAATATAAAAAAAAAAAAATTTTTTTCATTACAATTATCTAATATTCACGCAAAGTATACGTCACAAATAGCTCAAAGACCTTCCGTGACCAAAAAAACAAAACAAAAAAAACTATGAATTTTCGCATAAAATTTTTAATTGGCATACTATTCAAGAATATTCGACAAAAAAAAAAAACGAACGTAATATCCCCGGTTGATCCTAATCTCGCGAATTCAATAGCGTATAACAAAAAAAAAATGTTAAGTGCTATCGTCTGCCAAGCTCGAGCATTGATAGGCGGAGGGAGGGAGGGGGAGAAAAAAAAGGGGGGAAAAAAAAATCACGAATTTTATCGTCAATAATACTGCGGAATAGGATAATCAACGATCACGTGGGGTAGCGTGAAAAAAAAGGGGGAAAAAAAAAAAAAACAATTCAGCGACTTCGTTACATGTAGTGGCCCCATCGGGGTGAACTTCAGTGATATTCGGATAACACATGTTCGATAACTTATATACGAACTCCTTTTTTTCCTTTTCTTTTTTTTTTTTTTTTTTAAAGAAAAAAAAAACGAACGAGGGACCAGGGGGGGGGGAAGGGGGTATGTTATTTTTTTTTTGTTTCTTCAACGTCTGTATACGTAGTACAATGGCTATATATAAAACATGAATATTGGAGCGAGCGAGCGGAGAATGTGTGCGATGTGGCGTAGAGATTTCGTGCAAGCCGTCGAATATCAACGGTCCATGGAATATATATGGGCGCGTGCTGCTTTGGGCTATCTTATAACCGTTCTCTGAACCGCGAGAGCTGCTTTTCACTGTCTTTCTCCGTAATAATAATAATAATGACGATGACACTCTTTATATATATATATATATATATATATATTTATATGTATAAAGATGTATGCCTCGCTTGGTTCATACGATAATCTCAGAGGAGGTTTCGACGCTCTTTACCGCCTCGAGCTACCCCACACCGAGGCTTAAAATAATATTCGTTACTTTTTTGGCCCGGTCACGCAAGCCAGTGAAAAAGAGAGAGAGAGAGAGAGAGAGAGAGAGAGAGTGATAGAACTTAAATATGCACAAGCTCGCCCCCGAGTTGCCAAACGCACGCGCCACACTAAAATTCACGTTGACGATGTGCCACGTGCTTAGCACGCTTTTGTATATCCGTATGTCCCTTTTGTACAACGATTTTTTTTTTTTTTTTTTTTTTTTTTTTTTTCCATCCATCCCGGACTTATTAAGAATCCATACCGACGTTAACAAAAGAAAAGGAAAGGGGGGAACACGTTGGAAAAATCATGAATTCTTTCCGAGTGCATTTCGGAGTATTCTTTACATTGCGATAGAAAAGTTTAGGCTCATTGGCCGATAAGTTTTGTAGATATATCCTCTACTGGAGAGCGTAGAGAGAATTTTTCATCGATTTATTCTTTTCGATGCTCGTTCGATGATACATTTGTCATGAAAAATTGACAAAAAATTGACTTTTCGTTTGAGAAATAATGCTGAAAAGCTGAAATTGTATTTCAATTCCCCTTAACTCTTGGAGAATGAAATTTCATATTTTTCCGTATGACAAACAAAATTTACATTCCGACTCTGAAAAATTTTTGATAATTTTTTGTGCGGCCGAAAAAGAAGATGAAAAAATTGCGATTTTAGTGAGTAGAATAGAACGAGATTGTTTGGGAGAATTTAGGTGCACGCTAAATTTTGGTAAAAGTGTCGAATTTCAGGGCTTTAGCTCAAAATTGCTTCAAAATTTTTTTCTAGCATTTGTTATCATTGAAAAATAATATCCAATGTAATATTGAGGAGGGGGAAGACTTCCAACGCCATAAAAAATTTTAAAAATCGACAATAAGAAGTAATGCAGATATTACGGTAATACAGGTGGTATTACCAATCTCCATCGATAATACGACCCCGATTATATTTTCTTTTACCAAACTTGACTTCATCGATTTCAAAATCTTAAAGAACCAATCTTAAAGATAAATCTTAATAAATCTCAATAAATCTTAATAAATGTTAATAAATCTTAATAAATCTTAATAAATCTTAATAAATCTTAAAGAACCAATTTTAGGAATTGATTATTTATATTCGAATCAACAATAAATACTTGTAGCAATTCATTTTGGACACATTGATACCTTGAATTTTTCGGTTGCCTGACATCATTTTGAACGAAAAACAATATTTTTCACGCGTTAATTAGATGAGAAATCTAAATCCTCGTTGAGAGACGACCTCTAAACTTCAAGCTACAGCGTCCTCCTTGAACGAGAAACTCTTTAATGTCAAAACCCAAAGTGGTAGGAGCGAAGAAAAAAAAAAGTCCCTTTTCGACAGACCTTAGTGTGTGTGTGTATTTCTCGTATCTTGGTAGCGACTCGATACCTGCCGTTATCCGCTGATATTTGTATTACTTTTAATATAGCCAGTTTTTTATATTTTTTATGGTATTGGAAATCTTTCCCCGCTGTAAAATTAAATTTATTAATATAATTTAGTGATAACAAGTCTTAGAAAAAGAATTCCATGCATTTTGAGCTGCAGCCCTGATTCGACACTTTTGCCAAAATTTTTGTTTCTTGCTTCAGGAATAATTGTTTGGCATTGTAATTCGTTAAGTTCGATTCTTCGAGTATTCTCGAGTACAGTTGAATTTTATCAAGCTTTTAATTCATCACGAGGCATTTATGAATAATTAGTCTTGAATTTTTTTTTTTTTATTGGATATTTGGACCAAAGTACACACATGGCGTTGGAGTCGATGCATCGTCGAGATATTGCCCAACAAAAAAAAAAAAAAAAAAAATCCCCAAAGCGTGACAAAAGCCCTTCTCCCAATCGTCGCGCTATGACCCGAACGAATTTACGATTTAAAAAAATTTTTTTTATTTATTTTTTCAGAATTCTGCGTCGATGACAACGTGACGGATTTTCAAGAGCTCGGATCCGACATTGAACAACAATTTCTCAGCAATCTCGACGACACGGAATTCATCGGTGGATAAGCTTCGCCACATCGATGCCCGAATGCAGGGGAAAAATAAAGGAAGGAAAGAAAAAAAAGACAACCGACCAAACGAGGCGGTAATGGTAATTCCAGAGAAGTAAATAATGACTTTTTTTTTTGTGATCTCAGGAAACGTCGGAGAGATCTCTCGCGATCTCATTGCAATCCAAAGATTAGTCTTAAGAAATTTTGTTTTTTTTTTTTTTGTTTTGTTTTTTCTTCTTTATTGCCACATTTTGATACAATCAACGAGTTTTATATTTTGTTTTTGTACATATAAACTTTGTATATAGAGATATATATTCGGCGTTGAGACGCTTCGTCTCTTGAATTATGCACTCAAGCAGCCGGAAGGCCTCTCGTCCTGGGCTATGAGACCGCATATCAAACCTTGAAAGTTCGAGCGTGCCTCGGATCGATTTTTCTGCGTGAAAAAAAAAAAAAACGTAAACGATGTGAAAAAAAAATTTGCATATTCCTCAATGATACGCGCGCAAAGGAAAATCCTGAATATGTATTAAAAAAAAAATTTTTTTTCTTTTACATGCTTTTCGTTTCAATAATTACCCCATTAACGACTATCGTAGGGACGAATGAAAGTGGGGGATCGAGTTTCGATGTCCTTTCGCCATGCTCAACCAGGAGATCGTCAGCCTTGCTTGAATTTTGGCAATCAGCGAGATGATTTTTCGTCGTCGTGCTCAAACCGACCGTGCTTGCGCACTATTAACGGAAAATAATTCGAAAAATTCGATTAGTTGCTTCTTCTTCTTCTTTTTGTTCTCAATCTTTTTCTTAATCGTTAACTGCTAATTTTTTTCTCTCTCGTTCGCAAAGTTTCGAAAATTTTATTAAAAAAAAAATCGTGATTTCTTTTTTTATTTAGTTTAGTTTTTTTTTTTTTTATTTTTTTTTTTTTTTAATGAAGCGGATGGGAGAATCGACGAAAAAAAAAAAAAAAAACGTCAAGAGCCCAAACATTCTGATTCGTATGCATACCCGAGTCACGGAGGTTGCTGGATTTTCACTTGACATAACGCAACCGACGAGTTTCACGGAAAGATTCTGACGATCCTCGATCTTCTCGGCCTTGGCGATTGCGTCAAGAGCGCAAGCCTGATCGCGATTACCCTTGCACTCGGCCGAGCCGTGCTGGCACTCGAAATTCCATCGACCGGTTTTCTCATCACGCTTGTGCTGCTCTCCGAATAGATTGATTATTTGTCTATTTTTTATTTTTCAAATTCATTACCATTTACCGTGTATAAACATTTTTTTTGGACTTTCAAATCTGCACCGATTGAGGTGAAATTTTCTGCTCCAAGTGAATTAACTTTGCTTTTCCTCCATTTTTTGCTCATACACGAATCTCTGTGAGAAAGCCCATTTGATCATGGAGGAAGTTTTTTTTTATCGTTAAAAATTAATGAAAAAAAGAAGACAGCATGAAATTTTCAATTTGCATCGTTTCTTATGTTCGAAAATATCATTGAAGAGTTTTTTTTTTTCAATAAAAGGTCCAAAATTGCTAGCAAGTGGCACGATGACTCGTCGATTAGTTTCGAAATATCCAAGGCTCTCTCTCTCTCTCTCTCTCTTATGGCTCCTGATTATCGGTCGATCGATCACTCGTATCGTGACTTAACGATCGAATGATAAAAGAAATTGTGAGAACCAAAAGCGCGATAGCCAAGAACGAAAAACTACGTTGAAACTTTATGCACTGAATTTGGAATTTGGAATTTGAATTTGGAATAGAAATTCGAATATTTCGGTCGTGAATCTGTTTTTCTTTTTTTTTTTCTTTTTTTTACCAACCGATGCCTTTCCATATGGGACAAAATCGATTTTCAGATGATCCTGAAGCTTCTCATAGGCAGGTACGAGCTGCCTGTTCACGAATTGTATACTGTCACCGCAAAGAGACTCGTAATAGATCTCCACATTGACAATCGTTTTTTCCATTCCATTCTCGACTCCCTGCAAAAATTAAGCAAAACGAAAAAAAAAGAGAGAGAATATTATGATTATTTTTTTTTCTTAATTAAAAAACAAAAACAATCGTAGAGAAGAGGCGCAGCGCGAGTAAACTCGTGATTTATAAATTGAAATGGAATCGAATCGAATTTAATATCCAATGACGAATATATGCGAGGCGAGGCATGACGCGATATAACTAACATCCGGTCCACTTTCGAGAAGGTCGATAAAATTATGGCGATAAATTTTCCTCAGTGATCTCTCTCATTTCAAATACGACTTGTATTATGTTGAAATTTTTATCGTTGGAATGCAACAAAAATAGATTTTTCGAAATTAAAAAAAAATCATTTTTAGTATTGCTATAACGCTTTTCTGGCATGTTTGGGCTCTGGGTTGCGAAAAAAAAAAACCGAAAAAAAGGTTTGAACGATTTTCAACTTCGAGACAATATTGGAATTTTTTTTTTCATTTTTTCATTTTAATTTTCATTTTATTCCAACGCTGCAAATTTCAACGTCATTGCGACTTACCAGAGCTCCGTGAAACAGAAAGAGGACAAAGACCGTTTCGGCCAAGGTGGAAATCGTCATCATCGTGCACGTTTTTGTGTATTTATATATAGTATAGCGATGCTGAGTGTGTTCCAGGATCAGTGATGATCGACTCCGGAGAATCTCGCTTGGGTCGAATATATCAGAGCTGCATGGCCTGATGGCCGAGGAGAGAGGGAGAAATGGAAAGATTATACGGTTAAGGGGAGGGAGAAACGTGATAATCAGTAGTCCAATACTCTTTTCTGCAATTCGTGCCGATTGAAATTCTTCGTTTCTCGCACACGCGCATGTATCATGTCATATCCACATCCAATTGAGAAAAAAAAATTCACATAATCAATTTTGTAATTGATAAAAAAAAAAGAAACAAAATTCCATAAAATTGAGAGATTCGTGAGAAAGGGCGTGTGTGCTCGTTATTATGTTTCTCATGAGAATTTATATTCATATTTATAAAAAATTTACCAATAAATCGCGTAACTCTTTTGATCTCTCGTAGAGAAAATTTCACAACAAAAATTGGAAATTTTCATGGCAAAATGCTCTTCAAATGTTCTGAAGTATAATCCGGCAAAAATGATATTCACAATATCTGATCTGCGTGTGTCTGTGCTATAAAGGCCTCGCAAAATTCAAAACAGTTATATATATCTCGAGATGGCCTTCGCGAAATCTGGCCCATATATTATACGCGAGGAGGCACGAGCAAAAATCTTCTTTGTACGTTACGATTTTCGCAAAAAATGCTTTAAAAAAAAATTTCAAATTGTATGAAAATTGTTAAAATTTTCGAAAAAAAAATTGTCTGTAGTCATTTTTCCAACTTTCGTGAACTTTTCGTTAAAAAAAAAAGCCATATCCGATACTTTAATCCGAGTAAACTTTAGTTTACTATCTCGAAAAAAAATCAATATTAACGATATCCTTAATTTTTATAAATTTCAAAAATCGCATGAATCGATCTCTCATATGAAAAAAAAATCTCACGAAGAAACCATTATTTTCGTCAATACTCATCTATTCTTATCAATCGACTCAAAGCCTCTCGATACCCCTCGACACTCTCTATCTTTTCAATCGAGACCGCATTGGAAAAAAAAAATAGAAAAGAAAAAGAAAAAAAAAATCTTCGAGAAAACAACAAGAAATAATCTTATACCGAACGGGTGAAGCAGGTTTCGTGCGAGATCGTTCGTTCGTGAATATGGACAGAGGACTCGGGCGAGCAAGACAACCTCGTCCTATTAAAACCACAGCTGTGAATATAAGCGCGGACCGCTCCGGGCACATAAATCATCGAATTTGAAATCTCACGAATTCCCCGACAGGTTTTAGCCGCTGCTGTGCATAGCAACGTAAAAAAAAAAGTCATTCGAATGAACAAAAAAATTAATAAAAAACGATCAACGAACCGCTGAATGAACCGCTACGAAGATTTAAAAAATTGAAAATTTCCAGTCCTCGGCACATTCTCACGTTTGCGAGAATGAAAAAGTGACGGCTGTGTCGATGAGAGTCAAACTAAGCAATAATTGAGAGAAATAGGCTCACGTAAATTATTATTAACGCCTAATAGACGAAAAAATTACTACGTTTACGTGTACTGTTTAATTTTCGCAACTCAAGATATTTGAAGAAACGTAAACGGATGGAAATCAAGTTTTAGCTGACAGATATACATATATTTGAGTTTAACAAATTAAGTTTTGCCAGATTTAAGCCAAATCTCAGCGATAATAAGCACCAAAATTATCAAAATAGGACAACTGTACGAATATACTTCTTCTAAATGATGAAAATTTTCGGAAAAGTAGAGCGAAGAAGCATCGACACAACCTCCGAATTTTTGAGCAATCGATGCTTCATTCGATTTTCGAGCAATCGATATGTTGTATTATCGCTGAGATTTAATTTATTAATACTTAATTTTTTCAGCTCAAATATATTCGTCAGTTAAAACTTGATTTTTGCCCGTTTACGTTTCTTCAAATATCGCAATAAGTTACGAAAATTATTAGCTAATAACACGTAAAACAGTGCACCTAAACGTAGTAAAATCGTTCAGAAGAAGTATATTCGTGCAGCTGTCCTATTTTGATTCGCAACCATGCCATGTTTACGTGCACTGGTTTTACGTGTCATTAGCTACTAATTTTCGTAATTTATAATATTTGAAGAAACGTAAACGGGTGGAAATCAAGTTTTAGCTGACAGATATATTTGAGTTAAAAAAAATTAAGTTTCCAGATTTAAACTAAATCTCGTAGATAATAAAGCACGTAAACGGCCCATAACGAGAATTCTACCGAACTAAAGAGCGTATCGATTGCTCGAAAATCTGATGGAGCATCGATTGCTCAAAAATTGGGAGTTTGAATGAAATTTTTTTATTTCATAATCTGGTAGTTTAAGAAAAAATATTTAGTACGTATTTTTACCTGCTATTATCTGTTAATATTTTTTATTACCTGATATTTCCAATTTTTTATACTTTTCATGACGTTGGAAGTCTTCAGACATAGGATATGATTTTTTAATGATAACATATGCCAGAAAAAAATTTGGAGCCATTTTGGGCTGGTGCCCTGATTCGCAATATTTGCCGTATTTTTTAATTTTTTTTTATTTGAATAAAAATTGCCATTGATATAACAAATTGAAAACTATAAAATTATGACGTCCCACATGTTACGCTATATCTGTAGATATCAAAATCCGTGAAATTAAATTGGGAGTATAAATGAATTTTTATTTATTTCAAAATCTGGTAGTTTAGGAAAAAAACATTTTGTACGTATTTTTTATTTTTTTATTTGAATCAAAATTGCGGTTAATATAACAAATTGAAAAATATAACATTATGACGTCGCACATGTTACGCTATATCTATATATTATCAAAATCCGTGAAATTAAATTGCCTATAACGCGGTGCATCTGTCATTTTTAACGAAAAATAAACAAATACGTCCTCATTATTTTTACTTTACATTATGCGCCCCAATAATTTAAAAAAAATTTAATTCATACTCCTAATTGCATATAACATGTGCATCTGTCATTTTTAACGAAAAATAAAAAAAATACGTCCTCATTATTTTTACTTGCTCTACATTATGCGCCCCAATGATTAAAAAAAAAAAAAAAAAAATTTCATTCAAACTCCCAATCGAAGCGAATAATCGAATTCGAAAGTTATTATGTCAATCCTTCGCTCTATTTTTTCCGAAATTCTTCATCGTTTGGAAAAAGTATTCGTGCAATTGTCCTATTTTTATTCGCAACTAGAGCATAGCTACTGCAGCTTTAAGTTTTTAAAAAAAACTTTAAGTTTTTTAAAAAACTTTAAGTTATGCTCGAGATCACGTGAGCGGCAACGTATTTTCCTCAATGGGAAATCAAGTAGCACGTAAACGCCTATGACCGTACTGAACAAGCAGTAAATTTTGTGCACGTAAATTTAGTAAAAAAAAAAATGTATTGACTTTTAATTTCGTAATATGTTTATCTCAATGCTAAAATATTCTGATACATACCATAGAACGGGCACTGACTCTTTGCAAAGTCACAAGAATTATTTTCTTGCTATCTCGAGGGGGCTGCCATAAATTCTAAGCCCGTTAGCCATGATACAATTTCGAGCGCTGTGTGACTTTTACGAAGGGTCAATTGTAAAAATGCGCAAATTCCATTAAACATACTAAACTTCTATATATATTTTTTTTCCAGAACCAATAATCAAATTTAATTACAGGAAATCGGGAATAACGATTTGCTTAAATTGTCAAAATGTACAATTCCCTTTTTGTTGTCATCGTTTTTGTACTCGGACACTTCCCGGATCAAAAATCGTTTGGATCTAACGTAGACCTAACGTAGTAAATTTTTCAAATGATATTTGATCAACGCAGATCTAAATTTTGGAAAATCTTAGATCCACCGAAATCTTCGTACAATAAAATCCGATCTACGGCACATTCGGGTCGATCCAATATTTTATACGTTCGAACGCTTTTTTTTTGCTTCATTGGATCTCCGTTTATCCGCTTGAATCTCAGTATAGATTTATTGAGATCCCGTGTAGATCCAACGAAGATTCGTGTAATCGAGATCCGGATAAATCGAAAATTTTGCCATAATTTAGATCTGCGATAGATCTAAAAAAAAAAATGACTGCGTAGATGCAAATTTGATCTACGTATCGATCTAAACGATTCTTTGGCCGGATTTGTGATCTTTAATGGCGAAACGAGAGAGGCCATTTTGTAACGTAAAAAAAGCCTCGCGCGTCTGACTATACGTTTGATATCTTACAATCCAGCGAATATTTTGCGCGATCGTGAAAAATTGAATCGTCGCGATCTCGAAAAAAAAAAAAAAAAAAAAAAAAAAAAAAACGTTGCGAGATCAATCATTTTTCGATTCCCTGATGAAACTCGACTCCTCGCCGAGTCTCGACGAGTTCGCGATGAAGATCGATCGCGCGCTGCTTGAAAGTCGCTGCGAGATTTGGATTCTTCTGGACTCCCTCGCCTCGCTCGTGCATCTGCGCGACGTTCGAGCAAGCGTAAGGATTGCCGGCGTCGCAGGCTTTGAGCGAAGCCTTGTAAGCCTCGCGTAAATTTGGCTCGACGTAATTCTTGATACCGGCTATATATATCCCGGCGAGATAATGACAGCCCTTGTCCATTCCGTGCTCCCAGCAAGCTTTCTTCAGCATCTCGATACCGCTGGCGATCTGCGCAGCCCGATCCTTCGGTACGACCTCGACGTCCGACACTGCGACTACACCGCCGTGCAGACAACCGTACGAATCGCCAAGATCGCAGCCCTTCTTCGCGTATGCGTAACCCTCCCTGAGATTCTCCTTGCAGCCTCTGCCTTGAATTTTACAAGACAATCGATATAACTTGCATCGATACGCGGAAAGAATTTTTTTTATTAATTTTTACTGTGAAATCACGGTAAAAAATTACATTTAAAATTTTAACGCGGTGACAAGTGTACCGAAAAGTATAAAATGTTTATATTTACTAATATTTAGGAAAAAATTTACTGATTTTTTCAGTAAAAATTCGTGAAAACATTTCAAATTTACGTCACCCGACAGTAAATTCTGACTTATTTCCATGAAAATTTACCTTTTATTTCCTAAATTTTGGAAAATTATGGGTTTGTCCGCCCGTTACTGTGATTTCACAGTAAAAATTAATAAAAAATTCCTTCCGTGTATAAACTTTTAAATTATTTGAAATATAATTAGCCAGAAACATCATTTTCATAGGCTTTTTTTCAGTTACTCGTCATTTAATTAATTATAGCAGCTTTAAGATTGAGTTGCATTCAAACGTATATCACGCGACAGTGACGTCACAACACCCCAGTGCAGCGGCGCGCCTCTAGCGGTAAAATTAAGAAACTCAAGCGGCTATTCATTACCAACCCAAAAAATCTTCGTAATAGAGAAGTTGAATTATTTTCAACTTTTTTAATTATTTGAAAGATAATTGTTGAAAAACGTTGCAAAATAAAAACGAAAAAAGCGCTATACGCTACGGTCATATAACTCTGCGGCGCGGAACGGCAGCGCCATCTCTCGGAACTCTGTTCAAGCAGTGAGGTTACGGAAACTTATATTCCATGTAAAAATACATATTTCCATACGGAAGAATTTGTTTTCTTAAATGAAATCTCTTGGATTCATATCAGTATGCGATCTCAAAATAATGGTTTTTATTATTAGAAGCGGGTTTCAGGAGGTCATATTGGACATATTTCGTTTTTTCTTTCACTTCCATAACCGCCCACTGATTCAAAAAGTGACCGCTCAAAATGGCGCTGTCGGAGTTATGAGCGTAGCGATTTTAATATTTTCACTTCTTTTCGAAAAATCTTGAATTTTCCGAAAAAAAAGTGATTGTGATATCGCTTCGACTAATGCAAATTTTCGAAATACCGAACTAAATTTTTTTTCTGCAGTTTTCATTACCATCAATCCTGAGTGATTTTCAATGCGCTATCTAGCGCGACAACGCGCAAGCTCGAAACCAAAATATTCTTACCGACAAGCGCATAGCCACCGTATTTCGCGCAACTTCTTGCATGATTTCTCTCGTCACAGTTGATCTTGTATATATCAGCTGCTTTCTTGTAATCCCCCTTTATGGTCTCCTCGTAATCGCCCAAGAGATGACATACTGCGTCAACGTATGAAATTCGTGTGTTGTTTTATTGTCAATGAAGTGGTTCGAGTTTTAATATTAAACGTACGAAAGAGAGAAATGAAATGAAACGTGATATCGAATGCAGGTATGTGAGGTTATGTGATCGCTCACCTTCGGGCCTCTTTTCACTTTCACAACCGAATCTGTACTCGATATAGAGGTTCTTCAAGTACTCCTTTATATCCTCTTCGGATTTTAGGTTCAGTGCCATATTTCGTCCCCATTCACTTTATCACTGAGCCAATAAGACACGTTTGTTCTTCCCGAAAATTGTACTCGTCGCCGGAAGAATTCTCTCGAGAACAAAACGTTATCGCGCGTATACTTTGCAATTTCCTAGCTTACCAATAGCGAAACCCGAGTGAGAATTTTATCCCACGACCACGAGAGAGCGCTGGCAGTTGCTTTTCTATGATTTCGATTTTTTTTAAAATGATGGCAAAAAGAAACATCGAAAAAGCGACTGATGCTGTTAATGAAAATTAATACGACATAAGATAGAGATTTTTTTTACTACTTTATTCTGAATATTCGAAATAAAGCGATATGCTTGTTGTCGACTTTCCCCCCAATATTCGTCGGTAAAGACGGAAATGTAATTGTCCCGAGATTCCCATACACAGGGCGCATGTGTCGCAATAACTGTGAGAACCTTCACCCGAATCTGGGCTACACGCGACAGTTTACCGCGCGACCCTTTGACGTAAACATTGTGACGGAATGTCACGATTATTGCACACTGAACAAAGCGGATAATACGGATTTTAATTCTATGACGACAAGCCAAGTAATACCATCAATGTCAAGGTACAAAAAATTGCCGCACATCGTTTTCTTTTTTTCAGGCACGTTTTAATTGTAAATTGCACACGAAACAGAACATAAACTACTCGCGAAACATAATGAATTTTCTTTTGGAGATAAATGCAATTGATTATTTGAATTATAATCATATATTGATTATGATACAATTTTTTTTTGTAATTTGGTCCCAATTCCTAGTGGATTCGCGAAACTTTCGAGTCAATGACCTTGATTTTTTTTTTTCAAAGAATGAAGCATTTCTAACTTCCGGTTCGTAGCACCTATAGAAACCGGAGCAAATATTCCAAATTCACAATATTTGCTCAATCTTAATCGAATCCAGAGTTTGAAAAATCTGCAAAATTATAAATATGGCTGCCTGATTTTTCTTTCCAAAAGTCTTTTAGTCTATATCGAATGACACGATCACCTTTATACAATAACAAAATACTTTTATAATTGAAAAAAAAATTATACCTGCGATCATTGTAAATGAAGAATCAATCCAAATCACACCCACGGAAAAAAATATTTGAAAAAATGTTTTTGGTAGGAATCAAATCTTTATCATACATATTTCATGTATAGTATATATATATATTTTTTTTGCTGAAATAAAATTTTCACATATATTTTTCGTTTCGTGAAATTAAACTCAAACTGATCGATTAAACTCCCAATTATTACGTTTTCGAAAAAATAATTATTACGATTTCATCGTGCAATAATTTTGAATAATTTTTCATTCGAATTACGAAAAATCCCTTTGTATCGGAGGTGTGTGGAAAATATTCGAAAAATTCGAATAATACGTATATTGAAAAAAAAATTTGACAAAACATATGTACTCAAAATAATTCGAAAATATTCGAATTATAAATACAATATTCTTTCGTAATATTCGATATTCGTAATTCTAAAATATTCTTCTATTTATGATCGTTGACGAGCGAGTTGCTTTCCGGTTCTCGGTCACGCGGTTATCTCCTCTCATCGATCTGGACGCTCGCTAATTTTGTCCTCTACGCGCATTTACGTTCCTTTTGTTTACATTTCGTACGTTTCAAAGACCCAAGGTCATAAAAAACTCTGGAAATTCTATGAAAAATAGAATAGGCGTATCGTCTATGCATATAATATGTTCTTTCGACTTTAAGGATGTATGAGCCCCATAATTTCAGTCGAAAAAAGTTTTGGTGAGAATTTCGAGTACTTCGCGTTGATGAAGCGAAAATTAAAAAAAAAAATCAACCATAATAAAGATGATAATAATATCGATTTCCAATAATAACAATGCCGAAAAACTATCAAAAAATTGTTTAAACGATAAATTGTTGCAGAAATTTCCCGTAAAAATGTTTTTCGATTGCATATGTAACAAATTCCTCGATTTTTCTGGGGATACTTAACTCTAAAATAAAATTTTACCCTATCAGCGCTAAAAATCTGAAAAAATTCACGCACGTATACCGTTTCACACTGGAAAATAGATCCACATTAGATCAATGATAAACTAAGAACCATTACAGAGATAAAAATATTTTTTTGGTTGAAAAATTTTAATTCAGCAAAAATCTAATGCTCGTTTTTTCTAAACTATTTTTTGAATCCGCGCGTAAATTTTCCAAGGTTCTATGTCGAATGATGTAGGAACTAATACATTTTTTAGATTTTTATATTCGAGAAATGCTCTGTTTGCCCAAGACATTATGAAATTTTTCTACATTTTTATGGAGGATATGTGATTAACATTTTTCTTCTATACCGGAAGTATAATAACGTAATTTCGACCTTTGTGGTCACACCTCCAAATTCAATCACGGTGTGGTCACACTGGGTCGATTATTCTACTCAGTCAGTTTTCAAAAAGGTATTGTCGACAAAACTATCCGTCCGATGTGGTTCAAAAAATTACGGAACGTGCTTTGAACATTTTAGATATGATGTACGAAAAATTTATTTACAAGAAATAAAATGGCGATATAATAAGTTGACGGGTTGATTCTAGTGTTAAGGATGTATATTTATTGGCTGTACAATCCCAGCAAAGTCAGGGTGAATTTGAAGTTTCACAACTTCTATGCATAATGTACACTTGGATGATTGAAAAAGTTATTTTTATTACGTAAAAGGGTCGAATATTGCCTATAGAAATATGTTTTTCGGTACTTTTATTGAATATTTTAAGTAATTCACGAATATTTATGATACTCGGCAGAAAACTTTTGTCTGGGAATCCGACCTGAATCCAACCTTCAAAAATAAAATATAGTAAATATTATCAATACTATGTAGCCCCCATTTACTAAATAGCAATTGAATATATAAAAATAGTGCGTCTGATAACATATTTTTTAAATTTTATTCATTTTGAGTGGCATAAATTGTCGTAATAAGACCTGTGACCCCAAGCCGAAAACGCGGCAATACTGCACTGTAACGCGCGCGTATATGGTTACGTTGGTAGAATTGTTTTGACTCCCGCAGTCCGGTCAGAACCAGACAGCTGTTTGACAGTTTGAGATAGAGGTTAGAGTCGCGCGTTCGGCTTGTGTAAGTCAATCTAAAGTGTAAACAAAATACCGTTGGGGTTGCAATTTAGTGTCGGAAGCCAATTTCAATAAATTAATTTTCAAAAAAACAACTAAATCAATCATCCTCGATCATATGCCTGCGAAATAAGAAAAAAAATTCATCATGAGCCCGAAAAAATTGGTGGCTGTGACTGAATTACAGTGTTGCCGCTATTCAGGTGTCGAACAAGCGCCCGTCACCCGACGGCTACATTTTCTCGCAGTTTTCTTCTAATTTCTCCCAAACGAGGTAAGGAATAGCCGCGAAATTTTCCCATATAGCTGTCAGATGTTTACTATTAAAAATGTGTAAATTTCAAGTCACCTGGCAGTTTTTCTTCGATGTTATTATCGTTATTACATGCATCAGCCTGACAGTTTAAGAGTTATTCATGTTAAGACACGAAAAATTGAAAAATTAAATAACTTCGGTACGGGGTTAGACGATCGTGCCCAAATTTCACACAGATGTTCAGAATACAAGTAAGAACAATCTGTGTAATTTTCATCGTCTTAGCAATATTTTTGCCTGCACGCCTGTAAATCCTTAAAAGATTAAAGGTCGAAAGGTCTGTTTACGTTTTGTCCAATGCGTACCAAGTTTGACTGTGACATGGAGCAATACGCAGCCCGGGGGGAATAATGTTTTAATATAATCACATAAAATTCTATGAAATTTATATTTATATTTATTTTATAATATTTAATCCAAATTTATGAAATCATGTGAAATTATATCAAAGTTACAGTATTTCAGATTTTCGTATGATTTTATAAAATTTTCTAAAGTTATATAATTCCATGCAATTTTATCAGGTCAAATTCGAGATATAATATTGTCGAATTTTATCTGACCATATGAAAACATTTTTTTCTGCGAGGAGTCGACTGTAATTGAATATTATCAGTTTTATGCTTCCGAATAAATCAATAAATGAAGTTGTTGCTGCCCAGTTACTTCATTCGACTTATAATACATGCTAAATATATGTATAGCATACTCCGGTATGTTTGCGTAAGAGAGAATTACTCAGAGATACAGATCTTACGTAAATGAAAAACGATTTTCTCTTTTCTTTTTATTTATTAGCTCCTACATCAGTCAACTTAGAACCTTAAGAAAATTTACGTGCGGCTTCAAAAAACAGTTTAGAAAAAAGAAGCGTTAGATTTTTAATGTATTCCAATTTTTGGACCAAAAAATATTTTTATCTCTGGAATGGTTCTTAGTTTGTCATCGATTCGATGCGGATCAGGTTTTCTAGTGTAAAACACAGTTACATGCGTGAATTTTTAGCACGGATAGAGAAAAAGTTTTTTTGTAGAAGTATCCCCTTAAGATATATATATGAAAAAAAAAAAACTTTACCCTAATGATAGTCTCACGAATCACACGGCAAGCACACGACGTTGTCGCCTTTGAGAAAAGGGAGGTTCAATGTCTCGTGGGTTCAAGGGCAAACCACGGCAAGTTTCGAGGGAGGCCTTGTTTCTTATACGTATTCGGTCGTCACGCTATATATATGTATATAAATATATATATATATATATAAAACATCGTCAATCGAACGACCCAGGGAAATTTACTTTTTTTGCTCATAATATTCTCTCGATTATCAGTGCTCTTAATGCAGAAAAAACTTTCTGCTTGTATTTTAATTCACTTTGTCTCTCAGTCTTGCTTTACAGTCTCGTTTTTGCAGCCACATATGAAGATTAGAGTTTGCTTATTCATTTCACGTATGATATAATATAATGCAATGGAATAATTCATTTTCTTGGAATTTTTTCATAGAATTTCATTTTCAGTGAGTGGAAAATTTTTCACAATGAAAAATTGGCTAAATGAGAATTCAATTGCTTAGCAATATTATAAAAATTTCAGAAAAAATTTGGCATATTGGCGATCCCAAGAATATCGATTGCAGATGTTATTATGACAGTGCCAAAAACCAAATTCATATTAAGGAGTTGCACATAATTTTTTTTTTTTTTTTTTTTCAAAAAATTTCGAAAATCTATTCCGTACTTGTGAAATTCTTCAGTGAAATGATATTGAAAATTTTCAAGTACAATGCTGATAAATAATATCCAAAAATATCACAATTTCATTTTAATTTTCATTTAATCTTTTGACTATCGAAATGATAAGTCACTATCGAGAGCTGGACGAATAATTTTCCAAATCTTCCAATCATTTTTCTTCCTCGACCCTTTTTTTTTTACTTTTTTTTTTCCTCGTAGATGAGTGAGTCGGTGAAAGTGGCCGTGAGATGCAGGCCGCTGTCTCAAAAGGAACGCGAACAGGGCTGTCGGGTATGTGAATAATATAACGAAAAGACCACGCCAGAAAAAAAAAAAAATTATATGCGAAAATATTTTTCCGTGACATATATATTCCGGGGTGAAAAAAAAAACTAGGAGTGAAATATATATGTATATTTTTTAAAAATATTTTCCTAATAAATATAATTTCAATATAGGAATTATATGAGTTGCAAATATACATTTCTGCTGCAAGAAATTATAGATTTTCGCTTATAATTTTTTTTTTTAGTAGACTCATATTTATGCGTGGAAAATTTTTCATTAAAATGTTCGAGAATTCGTCATAAGAGCATCCTCGTGACTCATTGACCTCATTCTCGAACTTCAACTCTGCGAAACTCACCGATTGGCTTTATGTTCGTTTTGTGTCACACTTGCTTTCTCGCTTGGAAAATTTTCTATGTGTATCCTTTTTTTTTTTTTACCACATACATGCAAGATTTTACGAACTTTCGAGGAACTCGAAAAATCGTCATTTATATATATATATATATATATATAATATACATAATAATAATGCTTGTATACATCGAGCGCTTTAGTGAACGGGTGTAGCCTAGGCGACCTGCGACAAAACACTCTCTGTCCATCCTTCGAAACGTTGCATTTTTATCGAGAACTTTTAAGTAGTATATTCTGCACACATATGGGCACGTATACGAGCGACAGGTGTCCATTGAAAAAGGCTGAAGGTGCGCATGCACCTTACTATACATACATACATACATATATGTCGCGCTCCATGTCAACTCAGCGACTCCGTTTTTTTTTTGGTCTCGAAAATATTATTTAGTATGGGCATTTCGAAAAACAATATATCCATGAAATTTCACCGAAATTTCATCCCCCCACTATTGTTGGTTCTCGAGATAATGATTAATGAATTCTCAATTTTGTAAAATTCATAACTTCGTAACTGCTGATCGGATTTAAACGATTAAAAAAAGAATGTTTAAAATTTTTTTTTGCCTTTTTTGAAAAAAAAAAATATGCCGTCATCGGATAAAAGCTCATTAGACAGTTTTCGGGGTAAATTGACAAAAAAAAAACAATTTTTTTCCTCTCCAATGATGCCCTCTTCCATCTTAAAAAAAAATCCTGTGGAGTTTCGTATTGCCCCAGTCTATCAGGAAAAAAAAATAGTGAGTGAAATTCCGGGTGGCCCTTTCGTGGAAAAAAAAAATTGAAAAATTATCCCGAAAACTGTCTAATGAGCTTTTCTCCGATGACGGCATATTTTTTTTTCGAAAAGGGCAAAAAAAAAATAAAATATATTCTTTTTTCAATCTTTTAAATCCGATCGGCAGTTGCGAAGTTGTAATTTTTACAAAATTGAGAATTCATTAATCATTATCTCGAGAACCAACTAAGGGATGAAATTTTGGTGAAATTTCATGGATATATTGTCCTTCGAGATGCTCATACTGAATCATTTTTTCGAGGCCAAAAAAAAAAACTGGGTGGCTGAGTTGACATGGAGCGCGACATATATATATACATTTATTACATATGTATGTATATATTGTAAGGTTGGAATTTTCTCTGCCTCGAGCAAACTGTAGTCTGCACGCAAAGCTTCGACGACAATTGACCACTAGCACGAAGAATTATCGATAAGCTATACATTGTCATATCAAGAAAAAAAAAAAAATATCGAGAATCACAAGAGCATTTATCCTTTACGATAAAATATTATTTCGAATAATTTTTATCCGGACGAAAAAAAAGAGTTGTTATCACATATATTATTTATTTTGCAACAGCTATTCTATTTCATTTCTTTTTTTTTTCAATCGTTCACGAATAATTTCGACGAAACATCTTTTTTTTAAATTTTTTATTATCAATTTTTATTCCATTATTTCAACTGCAATGAATGTCCAGCTAAAAGCATGTTGGATCTAAAAGGCATATTTGTAATTATGCCAGTAAATAATGTTTGCCATTTCCTGAAACGATCTATCACTGTACCATTTGACGTAATGACCGTTTGAGTCTTATGCATTGCGATACAGAGCTCGGACTGTACGGAAGAAACGTTCTTGCCGCAGAGTATAATTATTCCAAAAGTGAATAATCACTTTGTTTACTTCGATATAGCAATCCGATTGTTTCATCTTTGACATGTATAATTTGTCAATTGTTTCGAATGATTTTTTTTTTTTCTTTAAATTCAATTAACGATTGATTCAATTGATAACTCAAACGATCCATAAAAATGTTCAATTAATACAATTAAAAATTGGAAATATAATTGATAGAAAAACGCTGCGATTGAACTTGATTCGGTTGAAAAATATTAAAAATTAACGAAATAGCACGCTTTTGAAAATTAACCCTAGCTTGATTAGCCTAGCTAAACTAGCCTGGGATCCTCTCCGGGGTCCCAGGCACCCCAGGCCAATTGCAAAATCGATATTTCTTTCGTGTTTTTGATTAATCCCGTATAACTCAGAGCTTTTTCGTTCCATCATTTTTTTTGTCATGGACCTGTTCCTTGGTTGATTCTCCATCGATTGAAAAAAAAAAAACCTAAATATGTCAATTTTAGCTGAAGTTATGGGGAAAAATCTGCGTAGGGTCCACGGGACCCCGGTGTGGTAAAGTCGTAGGCAAAATAATAAGTGCGGTAACCCAGGGTTAAGTTAGAATTTTTAACAAAAGTTTTCATTATTTTCAATTAACAAAGCACTTTGTTTATTAACATTTTGAAGATGATTTTAGTTCAATCGCTGGGGAAAAATATTGAAAAAATGTGTACAAAATTTCATTAAGATCGATCAATTAGCTTTTGAGTTATCTTGCACATCACAATCTTGAAAATGTAGTTTTGAGAAAAACGCACTTAATGTTTTGATAAATAGAAAATTCTATGATATGACTTACCGGCTAATCAGCGATTCTTGCGCCACGACGATAGTCCTTTCTCTTCCTCGAAATGCTCCTTCTCAGCCAGTTGAGCCTCTCTTTGAGCGTTTTTGAGATTAATTTGAATACAAAAATGCTGCGACGCAGTTCTGTCGAGCAATTCGCTTATTATCGATGTCTTCAGCTCTTTTAATATAACTCAAAAACGCCTTCGAATTTCAGCATAAAATTTTTACAGTATATTCCCAAGATGTTACACCAACGTTTTATGAAAAATAAAAAAAATCGATTTTCGAAAAATTCTACATGTATCCCCCCCTTAAGAGTACACGCTGAATACAAATTAAGCTTCGCTCCTGTCAATTGGTGTACTGAATTTTGGCAAAAACCATTGTGAAAATTGATCACTCGTTTGACCAGTGCCAAGCGCAGAAGTTATACCTTAATGGGTCGACATTGGATTTCCTTGTGTCATGAAAAGAGCCGATAACCTCGCTCGGCTCTTCAATATAAAATCCTCTACTTTCATCGTTCATAGCATATTGAAATATTCACGCGATATATCTAACGATGAAGTTCGCGGTACTACTTTAACCATCCAATTCAGCGTCCTTACGCCCATTGAACAACTCATCGCCCATGAAAACAAGAAAAACAATCCTCATGACATTCGCTACCCATGCCTATAGCTTCGATCCATCCGTAATAATAATTGGATAACGCAAATATTCGTCCATAGTACGTAAATTTGTATCTCGAAACCCCATATCGCTTCGCGAGCCATTTGAATTCGAATTCTCCAAAACAACTTTTCAGTCGACCCATAGTAATATCCAGATTGTAGCTCTAAATTAGCATTCTGGTGCTTTTCTAGAAAGAGAGAGAGAGAGAGAAAGAGAGAGAAGATTCCGTCAGATAAAAGCCTGATGCATCTCATTTGATAAAGTGGAACTATCAGTGTAATCCGCTAGCGATAAATAAACCAAATGAATCGACAACATTTTTGTTTTCTTTCGTATGCAAATAAAGGTCGAGTCTGAGCCGATGGCTGAATCGATCGAACGTTCGAGGAAATAAATAAAAACGAATCCATAAAAGTATAGGAATCCAAAAAGTTTGAAGCTAATTAGCAGAATTTAGTGTAAGTCACAATAATTGTAGAGGAAACTGATGAAGATTCAACAATTGTGAATCAAATCAATCTTCCAGAATTATTGAATTATCACTGATCGGCCTTTTATTTTTTTTAAGACCTGAACAACGCATTGCAACCAAATATTATCATGCCAATAACTCATGTTTGCCATTTTTTTTATCGCTCAGCTGTTTAAAAAGAATACCTTCAAGCTTTGCACCGCGATAAAGCTCGTAGAATTATCAGGGAAAAATGTTACATATTATGCACGAGGCAACCCCGCTTGCATATCCCACGCAAGCGTCATGAAAATCATATTTCACATGCCCAAAGGATCTGATGTAACGCAAGCACACGTGTGTGCATATTTACGACTTATAATTTATTAAGTTTTCTCGCTGACTATCTCAAAATGAATTTTTAGCTCGCTACCTAATCCAATCGTTCTAGCCATTTTGTTTGTTTGTAATCTTCTACAGAATTTATTTTGCTTTTGAAAAAGGTTCAGGGGTGTGTCCCCTGAGTGTGAATTCAAGTTGGCGGTGCGCGGGAGGGTCGAGCTTCAGCCGCCATCTTGGAAAATACGTTTTTATAAAATATCTCGTGAATCGTGCATCGTACGACAAAAATAGTCACAATATTTTTTGTAGATGATAAAATTCTCTGCAACTTTTATTTGAAACTTTTTCCTATATAGAGCATGGTTTTTTATTTATAGGGCGGCAAACTTCTCCAAACATGGTTATTGCTAAATATATGGTATAACAGTAAAAATGGTGCGAAAAGTTTGCCGCGCTATAAATCAAAAACTATGCGCTATACAGGAAAAAGCTTCTCATAAAAAATTTAGAAAATTTAATTATCTACAAAAAAGATCTCCGATATTTTTGTCGTAGGATGCATGGTTCACGAGATATTTGATAAAACGTGTTTTTTAAGATGGTGGTTAAAGCTCGACCCTCCCGCGTCCCGAACCTTTTCCAAAAGCAAAATCAATTCCGTGGTAGATTGCATTATGGACGTACTTTTTTTGGGCCAGAATGACTGGACTAAATCCTCTCGCGTCATATATGAGATCTCGGCATATATCGTGATGGCGCAATAGGTCGCTCTTTCCCGGCGCGTGTGTAGGGAAAAAAAATGAAATAAAAACGCGTCCGTTAAAATTCCCGCGAATAGACAGAGTTTATCGATTCGACACATATTCCACCGTTCGTTTCCATCGATAATACCCAACACCGGCATGCGGCACTAAACTCTTCGGTTTCATCGTTCGCCTTGTGCATATATATATATATAGAATGAGCCACTTGCATTGCACAGTTGTTGTTGTTTTTAATACTCTGCGACACGATGTACAAGGTTTTCTTATTGAAATATTTGCTCCACCGTGCTCTGAAGGTGTCCCCCAGGCACTTGGGTATAAAAAGAGAGTCTTTTGATTGGGGCAATCGGAGGTCGTGAAATTAATTTTTGAACTTCTAATGAAATCGAATTTCAATGCCTCCGTTCGAACGATGTCACAATCCGTTATTGGGATGGATTTCAAGCGGTTTGCTCATACGAGAAAACTACAAAATTAATCTTCCAATGGGATCTCCAAAGTTTCATGGTTTTAAGCTAAAGTTTTAAGCATTTGATCCAATTTAGCACTGTACCCTAATGTGAATAGTAATGAAACGCGAAGTATCATTGAATCGTTAGTGGCTTTCCTTCTACCGGGTTTTACGTCGATCTCTTCCTGAATTACAAAACAAAAAAAGACCATAAAAACATCATCAACGCGTCCTGAACGATAGCTGTCCATGATATATAAAAGAGCAGCGTCATATTTCCCACCATTCCATTGCCATTTGATGTTAAATACTTTATGTGACGTCTATGCAAAGACACACACGCGCATGCCTCGTGTGGAATACTCGAGTTTGTTTTTTTTTTTTCCTTCGGCAACCTTTGCCGCCTCATATTATGCCTTAGAAATCATCGGACTACCCGTAATGTACCTAAGCACGAACATTGCGCGTACCGTCATTTTTTCAAAGATATCCGTGCATGCAGCGTATCCCCTCACTCGTCGGACTTCCCAACCACTCTATAGGGACCGTGCGTCACGAAAGTGAGAATATGTAATCGTGTACATGCATACTAGTTGCGACATCTGCAGTCCAGTACGAACACTTTGTTGGGGGAAAATGTATTGCATGTACACGACAGCATACATTCTCACTTTGGTGAGAGTGCATTTGTGTGCACGGTCCCTATACGTGCGTCCGGGCCTTTTTTTTGGTTGATCATATCGTTATAAGATAGGATGTTACTGAACGGTAGAGGCCGCGCATCTCTGGGTATACATGCACAAGTTTACTTTGTTTATTTCATTTTATTCACAAGTTTGACAAAAACTTTTGTTTCGTCATATAAAACATAGCCACCGAAGGATTTAAAAGGATATCACAATTTTGAAATTCCCGAAAATAGCCTTTTTCCAAAATTTCAACGTCGTTGAGGCAGTAGTAAAATTTTTTTTTTTAGCCCAGCCCTTTCGCGTGAGCTATTTTTTTAGTAAGAAAGTACAAGAATATCGGTGAAGAGCGAAGTCCTTTTTTATTTATTTCGTTATTTCGTATTTATCGGAGAGTTGTCACAAAATAATAATAGAAAAATTATTATTATTATTATTATTATCCTCACACGACATTATTCATCGATAAATGTGTCTTTAATTTAATTAGCGTGGATTGATCAGTGAGAATGACTGGCAAGCAGCGTGACGTGACTACTTTGACGAAAGACATCAATAATAATGAAAGGAATCTATTCGATAGTGACGTAGAAACGCTTTTAACTGGATATTTTCTGACGTAGAGAGTGTGAATTGTTTTTTTTTCTCTTTTCTTTGCCTCCTTTTTATTCCGTATGTTATTATAAAATTACAAAGTCAAAATGATCATCAAGCTTAGATATAGCTGTTCAGAAGAACTTATCATACATCGCGCATGAAAGATGCGAAGACCACACCGAGACCGAGAAAAAAAATTTAATGGCTTGACTTGATATGCTGTGGGATGCGTTGAATGAAGTGGTTTTTGTTTTTGTTTTTTTTTCAAAACGTCTTTTTCATTACTCCGAAACATATTTTGGTCCAGTGAATCAGACAACTGTACAGACGAAGAAAGAAATTCTTTTTCTGACGATTAATCATTCCTTTGAACGCGCGTGTCACTGCAGATTCGGTCGACCCAACAATTTTTTTTTTTTTTCTTTCTCAGTGCGGAGGATATTTTTTTTTTCCTTCTGAAGAGCCTGGTAAATGTTCCGTCTGTATAATTTATTGCCAGACGGCTGATTCGATGAAAAAATTGGATTGCTAAAAATTATTCCATGCGGAACATATTCGTGGGCAAGGAAAAAGCGTTAATTTCTTGTATCTTCGAGTTGAATCCCTAATTTTTCAGAATGATGACGTTAAACAAAGGTCGCACGTTTATACGAAGAATGCGTGTGTAATCGCACACTTTTTTTTCATTAATAACTTTAGACCATATCGGTCGTCATGAAATAATGATCTTGGTAGCTTCGATAGCGTCATTTTTTTTCGGGTCCTTGGCCCATTGCAAGGCTCATGTCCTCTGAATCAGGTTTTTTTTTTTCTTTTCGTTGTTAGTGAATCTGCCAGGATTTTTATGAAATGAAAAAAAAAGCTTTCAAACTCTTGCAATATCAATAATAATTTTGCTGCTTTCATTATAATTCGGCTACCTCTCGTTATCATTTCATTGCTTTCATTTTGCTATCTCTGTTAGAACTTCATCGTATCCATTTTGCCACCTTCATTATCGCATTTAGCTGTCGTCATTCATAAAAGCATTCATTTAGCTGTCGTCATTCATAAAAGCAAAAGTACTCTTGCGTCTTATATGCCTCGTTTCAATTCACCTATACCGATAAGTCCTTACGCGCATCCTACCAATAATCCTCAATTTCTGCATTCAATTATTCAACTTCACCAAATTCCTGGCTTCTTCATTGTAGTATTTTCCCAGCACATTATTCGCCCATTCAAGCCCCAAAACATGTGCCCGCGTTGCGAAAATTTCCCCCAAATCTATGCTCGTTCGCACCGTCCATTCGTAATACTGCACCAAAAAAAAAAAAAAAAAATGTGTACTCACGGCTATATTCGGGTATATGCTTGCGAATATAAAAAGTGTATAACCGCGATTGCAGAATGTCGTGAGTATCGATCCGCTCGCAAAGACTTGTACGCTCGAGAGTACACCGGGTGTCGGTGGTGTCGGTAAGGTTTATCAATTCGACGCGGCATTTGGCACATCATCGTCGACGGAAACGCTTTACGATGATGTCGGTTCCGTTATCGTCGAGGCCGTCCTCGACGGTTATAACGGTACCGTATTCGCCTACGGCCAGACCGGCTGCGGTAAATCACACACGATGCGGGGTTTTATCGAACGTACCCTCGAGCATCTATTCGAGGCAACATCGACATCCAGCACGGACACTCGTTATCTCGCTCTTCTAAGCTATCTCGAGATCTATAACGAGCGTTTGCGCGATTTGTTGCAAGACGGTGATAACGATTGCCCATTGCAGCTCAAAGAGGATCCCACCAAGGGTACATATGTTTCCGGTGGTTTGCGCGAAATTACGGTTAAAAATGCTGCGGAATGTACGAGGCTCGTTGATCAGGGCGATAAAAAACGCGCCGCTGCAGCAACGAAAATGAATGCCGCGAGTTCGCGCAGTCATGCAGTTTTGACGCTCTCGCTCGAGGCACTGGCCATCGACGAGGATGACAAGCGCGGCGGTGCTGTGAGACGCGGACGATTGCATCTCGTTGATCTAGCTGGTTCCGAGAGACAAGCGAGAACCGGCGCTACCGGTGATCGTCTCAAGGAAGCAGCAAGCATTAATCTGAGTCTATCGGCTCTTGGCAATGTTATTAGCGCTCTTGCAGCTGGCAATGGCAGACACGTGCCCTATCGAGACAGCAAACTCACGAGATTGCTCAGGGACAGCCTCGGGGGCAATGCGAGAACCCTGATGATCGCTTGCGTAAGCCCCTGTGATCTTGACGCTGAAGAAACATTGAGCACGCTCAGGTAAGCCGCGAAAGAAAAAAGCGTTGCAAAGAGTCAATTGAATCTACGATCACGCGGGCCAACCAATGCGAAAGTTGCTTCTGCTGTAAGGCTTTAATTGATCGACCGAACGTTGATTGAATAAAATAGATGCTCAGGCAGTCCAACACTGAAAAAAAAGTTTCCCGATTCGAGCCATAATTATTATTGCTTCAGCCATATTATATGGGAAAATACGCTACTGCCATACCATCTAGGTAATAAAGCCATACAAATATGACTGACACAATATCGTTGGCGTAAAAGCATACCACTATGTCATGACAGACATATACCCAATAGCTCCGCGAATCTGACAAGTATCTCTATTTCAGCAATACCATAGTATGGTTGAGTTCACCATCACGAGTTATGCGTATGCCAACCATACTAGTATAGCTGTCTTATAAACGCTAGCATACGAGGTAGACGAACACCAGCCATACCAGTATAGCCGAAGCAAGCATATACAATGTTGTTTCGTGGATAGCAGTTTTGTCAGTGTAGGCAGAATTATTTGTATACCAACAATACTAGTAGAGCTGTTTTATAAACGCTAGCATACGAGGTAGACGTACCAGCCATACTACCAAAAGAATATGGCTGAATTATAAATTCATTTTATATAGATAAATTACAGGATATTGTACCTACCTATACTCGTATAGGTAAGTATATATAGTAGGGGATATTCGGGTCACAGTAAAAATTCAGCCAATATGTTTCATAATCATGAATATTTATTTTAATCATTTGTTATCGATAATGATATTCATACATAAATATTTTGCAAAAGAGACTTGATTTTTAGAGCTAATGAAACACACCTGGAAGTTTGAGAGAATCCATGGCCCGGAGACATATGATACTCTCCTTGCAGGAAAATGACAGTTGACCTAACCTACAAAAATTCGCTTGTTATACGATTGGCGTTTATATAACAGGAAAAATAGTCCTTTTTTACATATTCCGTAGATAAGTGAGAACAGACTTACCTTCAAATGTTGGTATAAGCTCATCAAGATTCCGTTCGTTCAGTTTCTTCTTCACAAACTCGTTCATTATCAAATTTTGCGTAGCGAGGTCTCGTTTTCGCGCGAGGCAGAGGCATAGACACCACGCGTTAACAGATTACTGTAGGTGTTCCAAAAACGTAGTATAGTTGCGCGAGCCATATTAGTATAGCTATGTGTCACAACGCTATTCTCGCAGCCATACTATATGGTTGAAATAGCTAGGCATGTAAAAATCAGCTACTACAGCTGTTTGAACAATACAGTGTAGTTTCGCGAGCTATGTTAGTATGGCTGATTTACAAAAACGATAAATTTCCAGCTATTTATAATGACTAAGCTAGCCAGACGATTGAGTGTCGTCCACAAAGGCGCAGTATAGGCGCCGTAGACAAAACTGCTTTGCCTTCACCAGCGATATTATTGTTGAATTAGAAATACTTCACTAGTCATATTTGTATGAACTTTGTGGCAATCGGGATTTTCTAAAAGGGCTACTGCATTTTCTGTGTGGGCAATATTTTTTCACCAGTATACCTATAACTGGCCAACAATAACAGTATTATTGTAAATCCCGAACCATTTTTTTCAGTGAATATGAAGCCTTGAATCAACTGAAACTTGGTTGATTCAATGAAGACTCAAGCCCGATGCACACACGGTGCATTTTTTCTGCTGGATCGCTTGCTTGAAGTCGTGTGATGGCAGTTGTGCAGGGAACTGGTGCCTGAAAATGACGCCACTGCTCGCGCTGGTATACAAGATGCCTTGCAGGATTTCGGTGATTGACCGTGTCCTATTTTGCTCCGCATGCTTTCATGCTGACATATATGCGATTGCGGTGAATCTAAAGATGGTGTTTTGTTGGTTGAAAAATTTTAAATGAGACCGAAAGCAATTAGCATCGTCGAAACACCTCGTCCCGGAAATCAAAAACCAAAACGCATATGCTGTGTTTTGATTTTTCATCAATTTCTTTCTGCAACGCATCGATAAATAGAAAACCAGCGATAGCTGCCTATATTTGATATTAAAACCAGCCTGTTGCCTGCTTGAATAGCAAGACCACCTTGTGCGCCGAGCTTAACCAACAAAACATTACCTGTGGATGCACTGCAATCGCTCGTCAGCGTGAAAACATGCAGAGATAGCACATGGTCAATCACCGAAATTCTGCAAGGCAGCTTGTACCACAGCGCCAGCAGTGGCATCATTTTCAAGCACTTTTGTCTGCTCAGCTTCCATCACGACTCCAAGCAAGCGGTCAGCAGGGAAAAAATGCACCGTGTGCACCGGGCTTTAATCAAAATTGAACGTTTATCGAATAAAATACATACTTGGTCGAATAAAAGCGTTGGCTGAATCATCGACTGCTTCATTGGCTGCCCGTGATCATAGTTGATTTTACGGATTTATCTCTCAGTTATAACGATTGGTCTTTCTGCATCGACGATTTTGCTATCGGGACCAATTCGGGACGGCTCTTATTAGTCATTTGTTGCCTAATGTGAATCTTGAGATAGTCCTTGTGGCGGACTATTAGCAGTCATGCGATGGATTGTTTTTAGCAATAAAATTGTTGGAAAATGCTATAAAAATAATCTGATGACGCGTAAAAATAGTTGTCAGAATTTATGATAACCGTGGAGAGGTCTTTTAGCGCTTGAATTAATTACTTTTATTTTTTTATTTTTAAAATAATTTCGATTTTGGATCGTCTGTTTGATTGGTAGTCCATTATTTCATCTCGGCTGACCTCAAAACTGTTGGAAGTTTTGTAACAAATATACTTTCATTGCATAGCTCTCAATTGATTTTGACAATCAATATAATTTCATCCTATACGGAAATAATAAGGGCTGTCAGCTGATCAGATTTAAATGGCAAAATGACTGAATTATGTGCTGCGATCATTAATTTTAAATTTCTTTGCCAAACAAGCTGCGAACTTGTTTTTTTTTTTTTTATGTAATCTTTCAAAAGCTCAATTTCGTTAATAAAATTGATTGTTGAATGAATCGAATTTCTACTCAGGTGGATTCATTTTTCAAGTGAACTTATGGCGAGCCGATTTTTTTCGCATATTCTATGCTAAAACGGTGATTTTAAAATCGAAATTTTTTGTTAGAAAAGAAGTTAGCAACGTGATCTGAAACTTTGCAGCAAAAAAAAAAAAAACTGTTCAGGATTAAAATATTTCCAATTCACAGAATTATCTAATAGACACAAAAGTGCATGGGACTATATCTTTGAAGAAATTCTGAAATAAGACAAGATTCTTCGGATTTCATAGGACCGTATTCTTTAGTGGCCTCAGCTTGAAATTCGTAACTTCAGGCCTAATTTTCCCAGGTTATTACATTTCAAGGATATCCAGTCTTTTACAGCTAAAATATTTCCAAAGGTAAACGTCTATCGATGACTGATCAGAGACTTTCTAAATTTTTGACATTGGGGAAAAAGTAAAAGTTTCCCCCGAACTTGTAAGAAAAAAAAAAAAAAAAACTCTATTGTCCACTATTATAAAATCGATTGCGAGCAAGCACAAATTTTGATATTTGAATTTCGAAAAAAATAGCAGTAATTATTACAATTTTTTTTCGGAATAAAAAGAATTGTAGATGAAATTTTGCTTTATTCAATTATCTGCGAACAGCAAAACATTAAGACGGAATGAATCATGATACTCGTGCTCTTTGACCTGGAGAAAAATTTTACGGTTCAGGATAAATCTCCGAGGGACATCTAAGCATGACTTAAAAGCTTATTTTGCTATAATTTCCGAGTCGATGATCAAGTTTGCAAATTATTTATTCATAAACGTAATTGTCTTTGATTTTTGAGCCATCGCTCAATCAGCCATCAAACCAGATCATGAACTTTTATATCCAATCATATTACTAACCGAGATTATTAAAGAAATCTAACGATACCTTTTTCACATGCCATTTTTGGATATTAAAACCAAAAAAAAAAAAATCCTCTCAATTCGTTCACAAGAATCGTTAGAGATTATCAAAGATTTTACAGACCCGAGGCGTCCTTTTTACTGGACTTTTTAATTCCTCTAACTTTGAATAACCATATATAATATGGTCTTTTGTTTCGATTAAAATGAAGATACGCCGCGAGAGCTCGTTGCATAAAGAACAAGCCAGTCGTTAATGAGGATCCCAAGGATGCATTGCTGAGACAATATCAGTTGGAGCTTCAGCGTTTGAGAAAATTATTAGAGACCGGTGATGTCGCGTCCCATTTAACCGTTGATTATTCATCGATTCCTAGTACGATCGACGACACCGAAAGTCCGTACAGCGAGAGCAAAAAGCTCACGGAGTACAGCGGTGTTGCTGATGAATTAAAAAAAGAATTTCAAGACACGAAGCCCTCGGTTAAAAAATTGCTCGATCAGCAGTCGGTCCCGTTGAGATTGCACGATGAAAATAATGTAAATGGGATTTCGATGGTCGATGATGACACGGTCGATGATAAGAGCGATAGCAAAATCGTGACGACGATGCGTCACGAGCTCGACGAGAGACGACGAAGAAAGCGCGAAGCAGCGAAGAGAGAAGTGATGAAGAGATTGGAGAGATTGACGATCGGCGGTGAGGCAAGAGGTGACAACGAAGTGAGAAAGAGACGGGAGAGGAGACGAAGAAGATTGGTGATACTGGCCGAGGCACTGGAGAAGAGTTCACAGGATGGCAATGGCGGGGCTTTCGAGGTTTACGGACAGCTAAGATCGACCGAGGATGCCTTGAAACGAATGGCCAAAAAGGCCAAACAGCTGGAAGCCGAGGTTGCCGATCTTCAGGTTTTTATTGCACAGATTTCTCGCATTTTTTGTCTTTTTTTTCATCGAAATAAGGTCAATGTACTTTTTGTTTGTGACTTTCCGAATTCCAAGAGTCGTCCATTGAAATATTAACCCGAGAAAAAATCATTTGGATCTACGTAGATTTTAATTTTGGAAAATCGTAGATTTGCCTAGACCTGAATTGGACCTGTATACATAGATCTCTATTAGATCTGCTCAGATCGTTATTGGGTTGACTGGAATAAACGTTGATCCACCGTTATATGGACGAAGATCCAGATAGATCTACGATTTTTCAAAATTTAGATCTGCGTGGATGAAATTTGTTGTAAAAAATAACTGCGTGGATCTAAATTAGATCTAAGTATAGATCAAATTTAATCCAAATAATAACTACGTCGAGCTAAATTAGATCTAAATTTTGGAAAATTATAGATTTAGCTAGGACTGAATTAGTTTCATTAAGATCTGAATTAGTTTCATTAAGATCTGAATTAGTTTCATTGATCTGAATTAGTTTAATTAATATCTGAATTAGTTTCATTAAGATCTAAATTAGTTTCATTAAGATCTGAATTAGTTTAATTAATATCTGAGTAAAATTACTGATATTTACATGGATAAACAGAGATCTGATAAGCAAAAGTATTCGAGCATAATATCGGATCGACTAGAATGTACTTTGATCCACCGTTGTTATACCAAGATCCATCAAGATCCTACGTTTTTACAAGATTCAGATTTACCTAGATCAAATTTGATCCAAAAAAAAAAAAAAACTATGTAGATCTAAATGATTTCTTCCCCGGCTAAGATAAGATTTTCCCGAGTGTTCTCATTTTTTTTTTTTTTATATCAGCCCCAAGTCATAATTGACATTCGAATAAAATTTCTCACATAGAGCCGGAAAACGAAAAAAAAATTGTCTCGTGAATATTCAATTTTTTTATTTACCAAAATTGAAAACATTGCAATTCTGACATTATCGATTTTACGGATTTTTGGATCGATTAAGAATCCAAATTCAATATTTTCTACGATCTTCGACTTTGCGCTATGCATTTTTGCATTTTTTTTTTGTTTTCTATTTTTTAGGTAACGTTAATTATTTTATTTCTGGCGAAATTTATCCAGAAAATCATTATTATGAGAAACATTTGTTATTAAAAATTTTTTTTTCTTAAATTCTCGTCGAATTCAATTTTTTATTGCTCGCTATA
Source organism: Rhorus exstirpatorius (assembly GCA_963564615.1). Lineage (NCBI taxonomy): Eukaryota > Metazoa > Arthropoda > Insecta > Hymenoptera > Ichneumonidae > Rhorus > Rhorus exstirpatorius. The sequence goes on along the minus strand of OY751313.1, from coordinate 61,974,516 downwards.
AAAGTGGAGCAATACTTGAAGATGAGGCTAAAGACGCACAGCGATGACTATAGAGTCGGGAGATATTAAAGTCCCATGAGGACAGAGAGACGAATAAAGAGAAAGGGCCTCGCCTTGAGGTTGAACGATCACTTAATTATTATTAGGGACCATTAAATATAAAGCTCCGACGTTTTTATCGTATTCTTGGCAGCTGCTGACATGCATAAATATTCATTGATGCGGAATTGAAAAAATATTCGCACCTTCGCGTATATATATATATAATACACACACGACACATAAATATGATAATTTTGTTGTGCAATGTATATATCACGTTCTCGATTCAAATTTCGTACGAGAAACTATTTTTCTTCATTTTTCCAAACATCGATTTCAATATAAACACATCTTCGTCGTCACCATTTACTATTTCACACACAAAAAAAAAATTAAACATAATGCAACAATTCTCCAAAGTAGCACTCAACTTGCTCCTGAGAGACGACCATTCGCTGTATACTTCGTTGAGCGATGTCAAAAACTAAAAAAAAAAAAAATGTCAAAGAAAGTGTTGGCAATCCGGCAGATCCCATGTGTCCCTTTAGAAAAAAAAAAAAACAAATTTGCCTCAACTTTTGCAAAACTGTAAAATTAACATTTTTACCGAACGGTTTTCAAGAATTTATAGAAAATTTGATTCCAAACATCGATATTTGGAAGTTATTTTTCATTTAAAAAAAATATACATTTATAATATATATTTATTATATATTTATAATATATTTATTTTAAATATATTTATAATATATTTATAATATATATATATATATATATATTTACCATTGTTCGAATCTGTAATAAATCATCTTCAAGATTTTAGAAAGTACGGCGTTATTTTTCGTTTATAAAAGAAAAAAAAAAGCCCGGAATTTACCGGCTGGTTCATATTTGTGCCAATAACTCTATGCACCGGAGTCGATGTCCTGAATGAAAAAAGAGAAAAAAATATATATATATATTCATATCCGTTATCCCGTCTCTCGTTTGTGCCTTTCATTGAGGTAACAATTTCACACAGGCATCCTGGGACGCCGAGCGCCGTGATCTTTTACGCCGTGAACTTCTCGCGACACAGCTGTGCGATGCCATGATACCCCATTTAAGGCCCGGCTGTCCGTATCGTGACCTCGAGTCCGTACGCTCATCCGCAAATTGGTGCGACGAGCTTGGACGCTGGAGGCTCCTCGATGTCTCATCATCGAGAATTCCAATGCCACCGCCGTTGCCGCGAGAATCAACCTTGTCCCGAAGAAATAACGAATCGACGAAAACAGATCACAACAACAACAACAACAATGGTGGAACGAGAAACGAGGATAACAGAGGCTCGGACGAGCGTAGCAGCGACGAGGAAAACGAGGATCGTAACGAGGATAGAGAGAGCGAATTGGCCGGGGAAGCGAAATTGCGAGATATCGCAGGAACGTATTTTCGTCGCAACAGAATCGATGAGCTCTTGGCACATGCACGAGAAGCCAAGACGTTCGGTAAATATGCTTGCTCTCGTTTTTTAATTCATTAAAACGTCCTCTCTCTCTCTCTCTTCCCATGTATTACCAGTATAACACACGATATGTAAACTTTTACAAGTTTCTCGTGCCAAAGCTATATAATCTGCCACAAAAAAAAAATATATATATATGCTTGATAAAAATTGATAAAGATCCAGGGAACAATAAATGTGATGGATTTTTATGAAATGCGTAGGTCGCGATGGACAAAAATCTATTTTAAAATGAAGTGTTTGATCCAATGCTAGAAACATTGAGATTGAAAATTATAAGTTTTACTTTTAAGCATGATTATAAAAATTCCTGAATTTTTTTTGGGGACTATGAAGAAAGTCATTCTAACGAGGGGAAAAAAAAAGAGACGAGAATTATAAAGGTCTGGCTGAAAAATTGGATCGAATGAAAATTCATGCGAGCAAGTTTTGTGAATGTTTAATGCGCTTCGGTAGCGAGGCTCGAGCTGTCAAGCGCATAAATATTCAAGATCATTGATTGACCGGTTTTATGAATAAACTCGCGGATTCCGGATTAGTAATATATTTCATAAATTGAGGAAAAATTCATTCAATTGTTTACGAATTCACAAGAGATATCTCATATGCATATTCACGAGTCTCATGTATATTAGGCCGGTTTTTTTTTTCTTCTTACGTACCCTTCGAAAAGTTAGTTTTTAGCCTCAAACGAAGCCTCGTGAAACCGGAACTCGGTAGAAAAATTCTAAAAGATGACTCATCCGGTTAGAATTTTTCAAACACTCTAACCGAAATATCTCGACAACTGTACAAGTCAGGAAGCTCTTTTTGGTTTCATTTTGTAGATAATTAAATTTTCTTTAAAAAAAAAACCGTGACTAATATACACCCAAATGTTTATGTTGTACTCGATACGAACGTTTAAAGTTGAGTTCATTGAATAAATGAATGAAGATGCTTATTGCAAACTATTTCATGGAAAATTAAATTATCTACACAATATGTCTCATCATTTTCTCTCTCTTTTATCGCTCACTGTACGGTTCGAAATAAAAATTTTTAAATCGGTAAATTCTTCGATATGAGAATTTTGTCCATTTTAGCTCACAGAAACTTTTCTAATTAATTTGAGTTGCGCTATTTTGAAACGTAGTGAAACACACCAGCAGTCGGAGAATAATTTCTTTCTACCTGAATAATAAAACTTTACCACCAGCGCAACTGTACAATTTATTGCTGGTTAATGAAAATTTGAATTTTCGGGCCCTATCCATAATTTTTTCACTACTTATCTCGGTACCCAGAGAGGAGTCGCGTTTTGGTCCAAGAGTACAATGCTCTATGAACTAAAAATGAGTAACAAAAGCAGCTTCGTCATGCAAGTCGTTTAAAATCATCGCAAAGAATTTCCGAATTTTAATAAAAACGAATTTTTATTAATAAACTCTGGAGCAATTCAAAATAATAACCTCGTTTTATCAATTTTTATTTCAAACTATATTGCAAGCAGTAAAAGATACAGAGATAATCGTAACACGTATCGTGTAAATAATTAAATTTTCTATGAAATAGTTCGCGTGACATTATTCGTATAAGCTTGGAAAACCGGTGAGATAAAAATTTACAAGATAATGAGCATCGTCATTCGTTTATTCGATGCACTCAACTTTAAACGTTCGTACCGAATAAAAAATGAAAATTTGGATGTACAGTAGTCTCGACCCTTTTTTTTTTTATAGAAAATTTGATTATCTGCAAAATTAAATAAAAAGCAGCTTCTCAACTTTTCTATCGAGATATATTTCGGTTGGAGTGTTTGAAAAATTCAAACCGGATGAGAGTCACCTTTCGGAATTTTACTACATCTAGTTCCGGTTTCGCGAGGCTTTCGTTTGAGGCTAAAAACTAATTTTTCGAGGGATACGTACAAGAAGAAAAAAAAAGTTAAAAAAACCGGCCTAATATAACGAATGAGATATTCGAAGATAATTTGTGGATATACGACGGAATCACATTTTATATTGGATTTAAAAAAATTTTGATGTTGAAAAAACAAAAAAAAATGAAATATCAACAGGAAAAAGTTGAGGAAAGATGGCGCGCTGGTCTCCTTGTTTTTTTTTTAACAATTTTTTTTCCCCGCTGGTCTATCCGATGCCCGCGGTCTATTCGCTATATCTGTTTATCCGTCTTTTCGCCTTTTCTCGAACCGGGCCAGTCACCGACGGATAGCACCGAAGTATAATTCACCCACCGTCTCCTCCGCTTAACATATGTCGCATTCCACGTCAACTCAGCCACCCCGTTTTTTTTTATTGTCTCGAAAAAATTATTCAGTATGGGCATTTCAAAGGACAATATATCCATGACATTTTACCAAAATTTCATCCCCCCCCCACTATTGTTGGTTCTCGAGATAATGATTAATGAAGTCTCAATTTTGTAAAAATCATAACTTCGTAACTACTGATCGAATTTAAACGATTAAAAAAAAGAATCTTTTTTATTTTTTTTTGCCCTTTTTGAAAAAAAAAAAATATGTCATCATCGGATAAAAGCTCATTAGACTGTTTTCGGGGTAAATTAACAAAAAAACAATTTTTCCCTCTTCACTGATGCCTTGTTCCATTTTGAAAAAATCCTGCTGAGTTGCGTATCGCCTCCCTCTATCAGAAAAAAAAAATACTGAGTAGAATTCCGATTGGCCCTTTCGTGGAAAAAAAAAAAAAATCCGAAAAATTTTCCCGAAAACTGTCTAATGAACTTTTCTCCAATGACGGCATATTTTTTTTTTTTTTTTCAAAAAGGGCAAAAAAAATAAAAAAGATTCTTTTTTTAGTCGTTAAAATCCGATCAGCCGTTACGAATTTATGATTTTCACAAAATTGACAATTTATTAATCATTATCTCGAGAACCAACCATAGTGGGGGGGGGGGGGGGGGGGGGATGAAATTTTGGTAAAATTTCATGGATATATTGTACTTTGAAATGCCCATACTGAATAATTTTTTCGAGACCAAAAAAAAAAAAAACGGGGTGGCTGAGTTGACGTGGAATGTCCCATATACTTATCACAATGAAAACAGGGAAAACGCAATTATCAAAAGCGCATTCCATCCGATCGATACATTCTTTCTTTTTTTTTTTTTTTTTAATTTTTTTAAATTCTTATTTCATTAAGTTTTTTTTTTTTCCTCCCCAAACTAATCGTATTTCACAGAGAGCAACGGAAGGCTGAGCAAATCCGGCGGTTCCGAGGATCTTCCATTATCCGGTGGCAGCGGTTGTCTTCAATTGACCGCCCTGAATCTTCAGAGTAGCACGCCGACGATAAGCGAAATAATTACCGGTAATACGATGCTGAAACAGACGATCGGACGACAAACGAATAATCGCGGCATCGGAAGTTGGACGAGCGACGAAAATACGACCATCAGATCGGGCATTTATCCGATGAAAAAAATACCACCGAGAATTCTCGAAGCATTGCCCGCTTATCCGATCGGCGGTGCAACGAGAATACCCTCTTGATTTGGCGATTAAAAAAAAAAAAAAAAAAATAGCCGAAACGATCGCGAGAGCCGATAAGAGACTCGAGATGTTATAAACGATTTCTTTGAGAATCTTGGAAAGAAAAAATGAAAAATTATAATCGAGCAGAGATAGAGAAAAGTTATCGCTGCTGAATTCATCGAACGGGGAGACGCGTTCTTGGAAAAGATGGAGAAGAAAAAAAGCAGCAACGAAAGAAAGAAAGAAAAAAAAAAAAAACGAATGCCAGAGAGACGATCGTCTTTCGCGAGAGAATGATCGTTTGCACGATACTGATGATTCGATGGCTATAGATGGTTGCAAAAACAAAAAAAAAAAAAAAATTGCAACTCACTACTGACGCGCGTCATTATCGGCAAAAGAGCTCAGAGACCTATGAACTTTTCGAGAGATCGCGAGCTTACGGTGCATCTCATTCCGCTCGTCTGCGCGAACGAGATCGATGGCAACGATTACTTTTTTTTTTTTTTTCTCGTTTTTTTTCCCCTTCTTTTCTCATCGAACTCTTGATTGGCGTTAAAAACTGATGGGTATCGTTAAAGTTCAGCAGAGAATATTGCCAATCTTTACGATAATATTTTCCTTCGGAGCTATCGCACTCTCAATGAAGCAGCAGGGAAAATGAGAAATATTACAAATTGGAATTTTTTTTTATTTTTTTCCAGTAAAATGATCTTTTCGCTCAGGCTCGATAATAATTTTGGAGCGCTACGAAATTAAAATCTTACAATTTTCATTGCTCGCGGATGACATAGAGTTGTCTCAAATGGGTCTTAAAGAGTATAAATGTATCTCGAATGAGTTATCGAGAAATTTCGATAGAACGTTGAAAAGTTATCCGAAACAATTCGAATGAGTCGAATTTTGATACCTGATTTGAAAATTCGTAAATGGATTATGCTTTTTTTTTTGTGGCCTGTTTAAGCTCGAATAGTTACGGGATGACGAATCGCTGAAATTAATTTATTGGGGGAAAAAAAAACGTACGTTTTATTTATTTTATTATTATTATTATTATTATATTAACTTCGAAAAAAAAGAGCAGAAACGATTCTGAGACCTGGATGGAAATTTTTGGCAGTGAAAAAAAATCGGAGAAAGAGCTCACAAATGTACTCCAAGACGTTTTTTTTTTTCATAATTTTATGCTTGCTCAAAACCACCCACGAATACCAAAACCACCCTCGAGTACCAAAATTAACTTGAATTAAATTAAATTAATTATTGAAGAGTTCTGTAAGGATAAAACTTGAAAGTCCCGATTTCGTATCATAATTTTGACACAAAATTCGTGTTTAGCGAGTCAAAAAAAAACCCCTGAACATAAATTTTCATCTGAATTCGCTGAATTTTGAGATTTTTCATAATTTTGGGTCGGCCATATTGGATCAGTCATTCGAAATTTTGAAAATTTCACAATTTCGTGTTCAGTGACCCAAAAAACCCCTACAGACGGTCGTTCACGCACCACAACCATCCTGAATCCTCGTTTTTGGTTCATAATTTTTGGTCACAAATGTCCACTTCAGTTTAGGACGCATATATGCGTACTTGCCAGTCAAGGGGTCAAGACGTATTTGTAATGAAATTTCGGAACAAATTTTTGATAAAATTCTTCAAGAAATAATTCAGGGACTCTCGTGCCGCATGGGCGAATTATTCAAGATTATTGATTTCCTGCAGTCCTTGAGGGTGCGATAGTATAATCAATCCGAATTAAAGTTGTATCGACAGTGGCGCTCTCTGATGAAAACTCAACGGAAAAAAATGTATACGTAAAGTAAAAAGACTTTTTTTTCGGGCGTTAATTGTATGTTATCGATATATTTGTTGTATATTTCACACATAAATACGAATATGTGCGAAAAACTCGGATAAAAAATTAATTCAGATGTGCATAGCTATTTTTTTTTTATGGTTTTTAGATCAAATTTTTGCTCAACGTATATCTAAATTTTTCTGAAATTGCAGATTTATTGTACTACATAATGAGTCGACTTAATATATCACGTTCGAACGCTTTTGCTTGTCAGATCTTCATTTATCTACTTGAATCGAAAATTTAGCTCGGAAAAAAAAAAATAATAATTCCGCAGATTGTAAACTATTTTTTCCCCGGTCATATATGATTTTTATGCGTGAAGTATACAACGCGTTTGAAAAAAAATATGTAAAACGTATTTTACGCCCCGGATGAGTATTTTTTTTTCACATTATACGGTTTCGAATATATTTCATTTCCGCAGAGGCGGCTATAGAGATCTAACGGTAACTATATCATCGGAACCGCCAAAGGTTTTTTTTTTTTTTTTTCGCAAGGGAAACGCGAGAGACTCCGATATACTCTTGTGTACAGGTGTTATCTCTCTCTCTCTCTCTTTCTCTTTCTATCTCGCTGTGTGTATATCAAGAGGGTATCCCGGTTCAACAGTAAAGAGAAAGCACTGTTAAAAGTGTTTGAGGCGCGAGTGCAAGCGCAGCGCAAATTCCCTATGTGCCCCGCAAGATACTATAATAACTCTCGCACTAACTTGATTCGCACTCATATCAGTCGGTTTTTTTTTTTTTTTTTTTTTTTTTTTTTTTTTCGTTTCTTCACCTTTTTTTGTTTGTTTGTTTGCTATTTCTTCCTTGCCCACACTCAAATTGTGCGTAAAAAGGATTGAAATGAAAACTGGCCAAATAAGATGCATGACGATGGGAATCTTTTCTTTTCTTTTTTTTTTTTTTTTTTGTTTTTTCTTTTAAGTTTCATCCCACGTTCATTCGAAGCAAAGTTCTTGGGGAAAATTTTCGAAACTGAAATTTGATATATTTAATTATTTCCACTGTCACGGACGTTCGTTTTAATTGATGAGAAAAGAAAATTTTCTACGAGTCTTATTGGGCTGAAGACCCCGATGAAATTTGGTTAAAAATTTTGACAAAAGTTTATAATGGGCTTCAAAAATCGTTATTACCAATTTAAAAAATACAAAACAAAACAGCAAATTTATGTGACAAAAAATAATCGATGAATATGAATGAAAAAGAAGAAAAAAGAAAAAAATTTTCAAAATTAAACCTTCGACTGGTGCGCATGGTTGCAGCAACTCCAATGAATAATTATGATCGCTGTATAATGAGGAAATTGCGACAGACTCGGATATGAGGAACTTGACGATAAGTTCAATTTTCCAATAGAATACATTCAAAATCTCCGCAGGCTGGGGAATTACGTTAGTATGGGGATTTCCATCTCAACTCGACCTATCAAAAAGCCTGACCCTCTTTAAAAATTCTCAAACTCTGTGATAATTAAGCATTGCTCGGTACAAGTATGTGTGATTTTTTTTTTCAAATTTTTTGGGTCAACCGTTTTCAAAATGATTCAACATCGATTCTGACTGAAAATGAACATTTTCGTCGTCTTAAACGAGAATATCTTGGAATATTTTTTTCGTAAAAGAATCTTTAACATAAAAAAAAAGTTTTGATTTTGATTCGGCTTTTTGATAATAATTTTTTTTAAATTACAAAATCAACGAAAATTTTTGTTATTTTTAAAAATAATTTTGATTCTCTTTTTACGGCAAATATGCCATTTTTATTTGTTGATTTGTTGATTTTTTATTTGAGATTTATTTTGCTGAAATTTCCATCATGGGCCCGAATCTCGTTTAGGAGCAATAGGCACCGTTCTATGCGACTATTTTTTGTAAAAATGCGTTGTATCATTGACCTCCCGAGGATAAGCGCAGGCATGAGTTCCAGAAAGAAAGTATCAATACAACAATTGCTTTCAATGTATTTTTTATTTGAAAATTTTATGCGTGAGTATAATTTTGAATATAATTTTGAAACAATTGTTTCATTTTCCTGCTGGACCAAACGATTCGAACGCGTCAGTTCGCTAACCAAATCGCAACAAGATCATTGTTTCATCCCACAAAAAAATGGAACAATTGTTTAAAAATTATATTCCGCCGATACTTAACACATACTCACGCATAAAATTTTCAAATAAAAAGTACATTGAAAGCAATTGTTTGTATCGATACTTTCTTTCTAGAACCCATTCCTGCACCAATCCTCGGGAGGTCAATGATACAACGCATTTTTACAAAAATAGTCGCATAGAACGGTGCGCTTATTACTCCTAAACGAGATTCGGGCCCATGATGAAATTTTTATGAAATGGTGTACATTGATGAAAAAACATTCTGTGAAAATTTCAGCAAAATCAATCATGGCATACTTGCCGCGAAAAAGGAGAATCAAAACTATTTTTCAAAATAAAAAAATTTTCGTTAATTTTGAAATTTTCAAAAAATTATTATCAAAAAGCCGAATGAAAATCAAAACTTTTTCGTACGTTAAAGATTCTTCTACGACAAAAAGTTTCCGAAATATTCTCGTTTAAAACGACGAAAATGTTAATTTTCAGACAGAATCGATGCTCAATCATTTTGAAAACGGTTGACCCGAAAAAATTTGAAAAAAAATCACAGATACTTGTACCGACCAATGCTTAATTATCACAGAGTTTGAGAATTTTCAAAGATCAGGCTTTTTGATAGGTCGAGCTGAGATGGAATTCCCCATATATATAGTGTGTGTGTGTGCAAAATAAATATATTCTTTATTCAATGTAAATAGAGGGGATTCGTAATTCAGCGAACAAGCAGTGATAAAAGCCATCAGTTCTTTTTTTATTAACCGATCAACACACACACTCTCCATTGAACATATTTCCTTGAGGCCAGCAGAGATCTCGTGTGTAACTTTGTGCGTATAGACTGAAAAAAAAAAAAATGCGATCGATGATCCGAGAATCTTGATATGCCTGAAAGTCATGCACAAATGACGAAGATTCGAATGCCTCTTGAGGCATTCGAATCTTGTAAGGCATTAATTGTAAAAAAAAAATGAATCATTGCGAATGAACACGTGTGTGATGTTGTAATATATATATATCCCATACCGATAATTCTGTATTTATGGAAAGTGCGCGATAAGCTGATGTGTGATCCGACCCGACTGGAGACTAACCGCAAATGAATATTTTACATTGCCACATGCACTCCTCGTAGTTATAATATCGACTTTGGACTAATTAAGTCGTTTTTATTTATTTCCTCATTTTTTTTTTTTTCATATTGCATCATGCGCGAACGATACGTATATAGCGAGTGATTGGAATCGTTGCAGCTCCCAATTGAAGGTAATGGAAAAAAAAAAAAATCTGTAATGTGACCCTTACGTACATACAGCAGAGATATTTAATTTCTTTTTCTCATCAAGCAATATTCTACAACTCTGCAATTTCATTCCTTCTATGACGCGTGTATGTGTGCGCGTGTGCTCGCTTCGATGACTACCGACTTCCTCTGTTGTACATAATGCATGTTACGTTAAACTTCAAGTTTTATACCGTGCGCAGGTCGCGCGCAAAAAAAAAACTCCACCGGAGAAACAAGCAATTATATTATACATGTATAAGACTCCGGAGAGCTTTGTACCAGAGTGCCTACGTGCAGGTGCGAAGAGTATAATGGACGCGATGGGACCACTTAATTTTTTTTTTTTCTAGAGATTGGTAAAATTATTCATATAGCCCCATCACGATGTGCAATATATTTTGTTTTTGGGAGGAAGAAAGAAATTAGTGTATTCGAACGATTAATTGATGCGACGACTCGAGGTAAATGAGCCCCCATTGCCATGCGGGTTAATTACAGAGGGACGAAAATTCAGAATTTATAATTATTAACGCGAACAATGGCTCGTTAAGAAAAAAAAAAAAAGTACAAATTTCATCGCACAGAGTTTACGTGGTTGGAGTTGGAGTAATTTGGCTTTTGGAGTAAAAAATTTAAGCGAATATGAAAAATTAAAATTTTTTTTCAAAACATATGAGTGTGCTAACCAAGCAAACATTTTTCATCGTACCTTGCAACGTTATTCGCGTGAAAACCCCGAATGTGTAAGGGAAGAATAACCAATTACAAGATTTATGGACCAATTGTCAATAAAATTGTAAAGAATTATACTTGTAAATTGTTTTCCAAGAACACAATAAATATTTCCATACATAGTATATGTTCACTGATAGTAATTTATAAAATTAGAAATTTACACATTTCTTCCTCATTATATTTTATCTCGCTCTATGAGCTAGTGGGTTTTCCAAATTTGGCTTCCTCGCAGAGGGAGCTTTGCGAGCAAGATAAAATAATGAAGCAATGCGCAAATATCTAATTTGTATGCGTTTTTTTTTTTCTGAATTCGATTTAAATAACAATACAGTAACGAACACAAATTTTTCAATAAAATTTGAAACAATCGCATGATTTTTTTGAAAATTTCAAAATTTTTAAAAATCCGAATCTCAATCAGTTCTTGCAAATTTTAATCCTTTAAGCGATTTTTGGTCAATTTCAGTGCCACCGCATCCTTGTCACATAATCTATCCGTATACACAAACCTTTGGCTCGATAGCCAAAAATTTGGGGAAATCGGAGCTATTGGAGATATTTTTGAAAAATTCAACATTTTTTGAAATCTATACCCCTTGAGCGATTCTTGCCAAATTCAATACCAACCATCCTTGTGACTGAGTCTATTCGTGTAAAAAAAATTAGCTCGATTAGCTGCAATATTTAAAATCAAAAAATTCAAAATCTCGTAAAATTAAAAATTTTGAAGCAATTTGAACAAAAATTGCGGCAAACGAAGGCGGATACATATGGTATACTCGTGTACCAAAAGTTTCAGCTCGATTGCCCAAGTGATTCTCCGGATAGATGGATTTGAATTTTTTTCGAGACCGGAACATGCACACGGCACGTTCAGACATGTTTTCTAAACGTGATTTCTCGATGTTTTGGGACATTTCGAATATTTTCTGGCATATGCAAATGTCGAAATTTTTTTCTCATGAAATCAAACTTTACTCTATATGAAAGCAAAACAAGGTTTCCCCCGAAGAGTAAGAAGAAGAAAAAAAGAAGACAAGAAGCAGATCGAAAGTGAGTATATTTTGGTCGAAGGATTATTAGAGAAAATCTCATTGCTACACGTATCGTGTGTTGGAGCGCTCCGATCGGCAACTTTTACTTTCTCAGCTCCTCTCTACGCGCGCTGTATGTATATGATACACACCGAAAATCTTAAATTGTGTTGAGTTCAAACGACTAATAGGGACTTTTATATACTTTCCCTACTGCATACGCTTTCTGCCGCAGCAGCTGTATCTGCTATTCTAAATAAATGTCTCTCGCTGTATGGCGGAAGATATTCTCGTTCTCGACCCAATAAAAGAGTTCGTACACGCGCGCGCATATGAATAATTTTTCTTTACGACTGCGGTTGATTCATCGTGAGAAAGTATTCATAACGCGCGACGACTGTCAATTGATAAATTAATACTTACCCAGAATCCCTTTGGAAATGGAACGCGCGCGAACAATGGAACGAATAAAGGATGCAAAATACCAGAGGCTTTTTATTTATTTTTACATTCGTCTTCCGTGGTTAGGAAAATATATATAGCTGACGTGCGTTAAAATTTTTCTCAAAATATATCAAAGAAATGCGCGTATTCGCAAATAAAAATCCGGATGCATATATACATATGATAAAGCGACGGATGTTTAAAATTCGTGGACGCGGCCTCCCGACTTTTCCGTAGAATCGAGGTTTTACTGTATGTGTAACGCGGTAAAAATGAATTAATTTTATTACGAGACTGACACGAACCTAATCATGGCCCTTATAGTTGTTTGTAAATTTTCTTAAAATTCATTTCGAGAGACAATGCCCGAGTCAACTCGAGTAAAATTTCTGAACGCAGCTTTGGCGGTTCTCTCTCTCTCTCTCTCTCTCTTATCTCAAATGTCGACCGTGCGGATTCTATGGCGGACGGCGCGGTGAGGCTCTTTTTGCTCCCGCGAGAGGAGAGATGGCGTACTTTTTTTTTTCCTCTCGACTTTTATCGTTTTGCTCCGTCAAGTGAGTCTTGCGAGTTGCGAGCCTGCAGTTGCCAGCTTGTTGCCGGTGTACGCGTATCGTGTCGCGGCGTAAAATACCACCATATACGCGCGCGTTCATTATATATATATATATATTTTTTTTATACTTGCGCCTTACATCTTTTACATCGTATATTATCCCCTCTCCCGTGTCGCTCCTAACAATATCAGAACAAGCGGATATACGGATCGGTCGTTCGCGAAGGAAAACGAAAAAAAAAGTGATGTGCCAGTGACGCTTTGCGTGATGCATCACGGACGTGCGACTCATCAGAGGAAACAAAAAGAATTTTATAATTATAATTTAGCAACCCTTCCCAAAGAATAACGGATTGTATAATAAGAATAGTGATTATAAAACAACGTCGGAGAAGTTCTAACGAGTTTATCGATACACGAGCAACTTTTGCGCAACGAATAAAACATTGAATAATAATCATAATAACAATAACAATAATAATACAACAGAATAAAGTTAAACGCGATAAGATCACCGATGTGATCGGTCAAAGTGTCGGGATGTCGGTGTTTTCCAAGATAATAGACAAGACCTCCGCGAGGTATGGTATTAAACAGGAACAGCTGACTCGTGGTGTCGTGGGTCTCGTAACGACTCTGTATCTTTTAAAAATCGGCTATCCACATATCGTCGCGAGTGTCAAAGGTCGAAGAAATGTCGATGAAAGAAGACGCGAAAAAACATCGTCAACGAGGGGAGAAAACAATGATAAATTATCGTCCATTGGATCACGTAAAAACGATGTGACAGCAGCGGACAAAGATGTTCTAGGGACGAAATTTTTTTCCACCGATGGAACAACCGCCGCCGGTCTCGTGAATCTTGGTCTTGACAAAAATTTTCTCAAACAATTAGTGACATTATTGAAAATCATGGTACCCGGTTGGCGCACCAAAGAGGCTGGATTGCTTACATGTGCCACAATCACCCTACTAGCACGAACTTTTTTATCCGTTTACGTAGCAACGCTCGAGGGCCAAATTGTCAAAAGAATCGTACTAAAGGACGTACGTGGTTTCTTTCACATGCTCGCTAGATGGTTCGCCATAGCTTTTCCCGCGACTTTCGTCAATTCGGCGATAAGATATCTCGAAGGTCGACTCGCTCTTAGCTTCAGGTGGGTGTGATACGAAAAGTTATGAAATTTTGGCGCGAAAGTGATTTTTAAATGCTGCTAAATATATATATATATGTTTTTTTTAAATTTTATTCGTTTTTACGTCAAGTTATATTTCAAAGTGAATTCAATGGAGATCGAGAAAAGTATAAAAGTACATTTTCGTCGTTCTTATTATGAGAGAAGAAAAAAAGTTCACCGAATGCTCGACAGAGCAATTTGACACTAGCACTATCAATTTTTGCACCTTATCCCTTTTCCTGCTGAATCGCCCAGAAAATGTAATTTAATTCAACAAACCAATGTATCAATTCTTGCACCTGCAATATTTTTTTAATTTTTTTTTCATTCAATAGAAAAATTATTTACATTACAAGAGTATAGAGTTGACGAATGCAGTTACAATAATGCAGCAACGATAATCACAATATTAAATAGCGCTGAGGTAAAAATTTACAGCCGAATAAATGGATTAATTCAATCAATCTCGTTTAGGAGAAAATTATTCGATAAAATTATGGAAAATTATATCATATTTTGACTGATTTTGACCCTATGAAGTTATTTCGTGAAAAAATTAACAATGCTTTTTCCAAAGTAACGGAACAAGCGGCACATTTTCTAATACGTTCCAAAAATCGAGTTTGACAAATGATTAATAGTTATAAGAAACAAAATATATAGTCTTGTAATGAAGAATTATTCGCAAATAATCGATTAATCTTCGGATTATGATAGCAAAGGTTATTTTATTCATTTTTTTTTTTGCGCATTACATCGGCAGAATGTCCCTGATCCCGATTACCAGCATCGCTCGCCTTGAATATTAATTTTTTTTTTTTGAGCAATTTTTTCTTCGATTAATCCCAGAGTTTTCTTTCGTTTGTTTCGTTTTATCAATTTTTTTTTTCTCTTTTTTTTTTTCGTCATTTTAATTTTTTTTTTTAGAGAGAGACTAGTTAAATACGCGTACAAGATGTATCTGAGTCAACAGACGTACTACAGAGTATCGGCTCTGGATACGAGACTGGGCGGCGCGGAGCAAAGGCTGACAGACGATCTTTCTGAATTGGCCAGTTCCGTGGCTCATCTGTACTCAAGCCTGACAAAGCCGCTGCTGGATTGCGCGCTCGTCGGCATCGCACTTGTGTCGTTTTCATCAAGAATGGGAGCCAAAACTATACCGGGTGAGTGGCCGTTGAAGCAGTATTCTTATCGAGCGAGGATCAATCTCTAACGCGTAACAATTTTTTCATATCAAACAAATGACGTTATATAAATAAAAAAAAAAAAAAAAAAAGCCGCTAACAAACCAACGCGCGTTAGCGAGACATTAAAGTAGAACGGTGTCTCTTTTGCGGCGCAGGCGGCGAGAGGGGTACTCCTATCCTTTAACATGGAGAGCCATTCGTGTTACCAACTGCGCGTGAATTAATTATTACATTGAAATTTTCATCGCTGGAATGCAACGAAAATAGGTTTTTGGTTTTTAAATCATTTCCGCCATTGTCTCGAAGTAAAAAATCCTTTAAATCTTTTTTTTCGTTTTTTTTTCGCGACCTGAGGCCTAAATATGCCAGAAAAGCGTTAGCGATACAGAAAATGATTTTTTTATTTAAAAAAAAAAAAACTATTTTCGTTGCATTCCAACGATGCATCAATTTCAACATCATAATTAATTTTCTGGTTTTCAATTCACATGCGAGGTGATATGATTGTGTACTTTTTGTTGAAAAAATAACCATTAATAACTATTTCAAACATAATATTCCTGGTTTTGGCGACAAAAAATGCTCCTCGTCGCATATATTTCAAAACATTAAACATTTCGCAATAGTCGCTTTGACAGCGACAACGCCGTATACCGGTTTCAGTTTTTAAAACCGATGGCTCCATTTCCCATCAAGCTCCAAGCCCAAGCTCCAGAGGCGTTTGTCAGAATGTTTTTGCGTAAAGGGGTCGAAAGGATGATTTATAATAGCGAAAAATTGAAAAAAAAAATTGTCAAAGGCTCGTTGAAATTGGGAGTAAATTTATAAGGAGCAAAAATTAATGAAAAATAAATATAGGAGGCAGAAAAGGTGAAAAACGAGGGGAAAAAAAAAAAATCGTGTCTTGTAGGACGCCCGAATTGTCAATATCGTGATTATGTGTCAACATCGTCAATATCTGCAATGCACAGCAATGCATTTGTGTGTGTGTGTGCACATTGCGGATAATCGGTACGGTGAAATTGCTGCAAATTTTTCAGGTTTGATCCTGAGAGTTGATTCATATTCTCGTGTCAGTTTTCATCAAATCCTGGCCTTTTTAAAGCTAATTTTTCAATGTTTTTTGCTATTTTTTTTTTTTACCCTTTTCCATAAGATCCAATGTAAAAAAAAAAAAAAAAAACCAATTCAATTTTCTCAAGAAACGGTACGGTCGAATACGGTTGAAATTTTTCCGAGCAAACATTTTACTCAATTACGAATGTATCGAAAAATTTTCATCAAATCCCTCGTTTTTTTCGACCCACGGTATCCCGTTCCACCTTAATTCCATCGTTAATTCATTCGTAGCTCGATATATTCAAATGAATTCTTCAGCTCTCTCCTTGTAAGTCGTAACAAAGTAAAGATACTGGAAAGTATTTTTAGAATGTTTAAATTTAGTTTATGAAAAATTTATTATTTACAATAATAAGAATTTAATTTAATTTAAAATTAAAATTTAATTATTAATTATTTTTAATTAAATAATAATAAAAAATAATTTTTAAATTAAATTATTAATTAAATTAAATTATTAATTATTTTTAATTAAATAATAATAAAAAATAATTTTTAAATTAAATTATTAATTAAATTAAATTATTAATTATTTTTAATTAAATAATAATAAAAAATAATTTTTAAATTAAATTATTAATTAAATTAAATTATTAAAATTAAATTGTAAATGTGACGCGGAGGATATATATATATATATCCTCCACGTCACATTTACAATCCCATCCAACGCGTGGCGGTGAAAATAAATTTTCTAATTTTGTCCATTTTTTTTTAAATCTTTTTTTTTTTTTATCTTTTTTTTTTTTTATTTTTAAATCATTCTCAGGTCCATTGCTCGCGGCTGTCGTGATCGCGGTAACCGGTCAGGTGCTGCGTCTCGCATCGCCGCGTTTCGGTCAGCTCGTTGCCGAGGAAGCGTCGCGACGCGGTCGTTTGCGCGAGGCTCACGCACGGATAAGCGCACACGCGGAAGAAATCGCTTTCTACGGTGGTCACAGGGCCGAGCATCGTTATCTAAGCACGGCTTACAGATCCCTCGTCGTACATTTGCGCAAAGTTCTCACCCTTAAGCTCTGGTACGTTATGCTCGAGCAATTGCTGATGAAGTACGTCTGGTCGGGGACCGGATTGCTCGTTATTGCGATGCCGTTGCTGTACAATAACGCCGAGGGACGAACATCGTCGAGCGCATTCCGAGACAACGACGACGACGGCGATGGTACGTGGAAGACGCGATAAATTATTTTGGCGCTTAAGGGGGGAAACCGGTTTATGAGGTCGAAATTTTGCTGTTTTTCATGATTTTTTTTTAACCAGGAAGGAATAATCACAAATTGTTTAAACTTGGAGGATATTTTATTTATGTTTTCAAGTACACTTTAAAAAATTTTCAAACGATTTCCGCCGGAAATAGTGGAGTTACCGCCTGCAGTCCATGGGCGATTGCCATCCGAGCATTTGGCTGGCGTACATCCCTGACGTCGCAATTTTTATCTGTAATCATCGGGATTTTTTTTTTTCATTAAAAACATATTTTCTAAGAATATGAACCTAATTTTTATCAAACAAATTGAAAATTGTATGTTTTTGAGGTGTTTGAACACAATGTCATGTTTTTATACTATATTTTTTCATCTTTCTTGCATAAAAACATATATTTTTAATAACAATATAATCCTCGAATTTGGTTCATGTTACGTGGAATTGAATAAAGAATATCTACACCAAATTTCAGGAACGATTGATCAATAACTTTTTGAGCTAGAATGTACGCTAGTCGAAAAAAAGTCGTCCATGGACTGCAGGCGGTAACCCCACTATTTCCGGCGGAAATCGTTTGAAAATTTTTTAAAGTGTACTTGAAAACATAAATAAAATATCCTCCAAGTTTAAACAATTTGTGATTATTCCTTCCTGGTTAAAAAAAAATCATGAAAAACAGCAAAATTTCGACCTCATAAACCGGTTTCCCCCCTTAATCAAACGGAGCTTTTGAAGCGCATATCGCGCGCGACAATGTTACTTTGAACGATAATTTATTTATGAAAAAATAATCATTGCAATGTTTTTTTTTTTTCGTGAACAGGTGGAGTTAGCGAACGCACGAGATATCTGACGACTTCGAAGAATCTTTTGAGTTCCGGAGCTGACGCGGTCGAGAGACTCATGTCGTCCTACAAGGTTCGACAATTTTCGTGAGATAATCGGTGGTTTTTTTTTTTTTTTTTTTCCAGCAGAGTAGAGTTGGAGAAAGATTTTTAAAAAACGGGGATATTTCGAGGAATTCCAAAAAAAAACAACGGAGATTTAAATTATGTTGAAATTTGCATCGTTGAAATGCAACGAAAGTAGGTTTAAAAAAATTATTTCTAGCATTGTCTCGAAATCGAAAATCGTTTAAAACTTCTTTTTTTTTTGGGACCTGGAGCCTAAGTATGCCAGAAAAGCGTTAGCAGTACGGGAAATGATTGAAAAAAAAAATTTTTAAACCTAATTTCGTTGCGTTCCAACAATAAAAAAATTTTAATACAGATCCAAATATTATATTGAGAAGCAAAAAATTGAGATGCAATGAAGGATTTTAAAGCTGAAAAAGATGCATATCGCTAATAAAATTGTCAATTCCGGATATCCGTTTCGATTCGAGCCTTGATTTTTCATGTCGTTGTATTCGCTTTGAAAAAAAAAAAAAATACTGAATTTTCTTTCTTAGATTTTTCTGACCATTCAATTTTTTTTCTGGGATTTTTGATAATACAAATCTTTCGCCCCAACTAAAAAATTTATAAAAATTCTCGAAAATATTGTGGCGAATGTAAAAAAAAAAAAAAAAAAAAATGTTGAGCTTTGTCCCAAAGTGGGTATTCGCTTTTGTTTTTTTTTTTTTTCGAGCTCTTTTTGTGAAGAAAAAAAAATAAAAAAAGAAACAAAGCAAGTTTCTATGGACTGTTGCCTGAAAATTTTCAATGTCTAACGACGAGATTTTGATGAATTTTAAAAGATTTTTTTCGAAGCGCAGCGGCTTGATGGAAAATTACAAAATTTTTACGACATCCGGAAGAATTTATTTAAAAATTGAAACAAAAAAAATATATTTTTTTGTCCGAGACAACACGTTATTCTCATTTTGAAAAAAAAATGATGTATACAGAAATATCGCTTCAAAAAAATCGGAATTTTCTTTTTTAACTCGGTGAAAAATAAAAATTTTCAATCAACAGCTAATAATAAACTTTTTTTAATTTTTAATTTTTTTTTTTCAATTTTTTTGCTTCATAAAACCTCGAAAAAGATAAAAGCGAATTTTCGCCCACTTTGGGACAAAGCTCAAGTTTTTTTTTTTTACATGTGCCATAGGATTTTTGAAAATTCGTTCGGATTTTTAAATTCGGGAGAATATTTTTATTTTCGAAAAATTCGCCGAGAAAAAAGTGGAAGAAAAAGCTAAAAAATAGTTGGCATTGAATGCCTCGTACGTGCATCTGAAATTTTTTTCCAACAATTTGGAAAATTTCTCGCACTCCGTCATTGATAGGTCAAAGTTAAAAAATGTTTTTTTTTCGTTCGAATGCAAACAAAGTTTTTTCCACAAGGATGGCAAAACGATGATTCATTGTTGTTTTTCTTTGTTTTTTGTTTTTTTTTCTTGGTTTTTTTTTTTTAAATCTCAGGAACTGGTCGCACTGGCCGGTTATGCGAATCGCGTGAGTGAAATGCTCGATGTATTCAAAGACGCCGCTCTCTGCAAATATCGTAGAAACGTTGTTGCGAGTCATCAGTCGCGATGCATCAACGGGTCATTATCGCGCGAGAGCGTGCTTGAATTTTGCGACGGTGCGCCGATGATAAAAGGCATCGTGCGAGAGAGCCTCGACGGTAGCATAAGCCTATCGGACGTGCCGATTGTTACGCCTAATTGCGAAGTTATTGTGCCAAGCTTGACGCTCGACGTGAGTATATATATATATTTATAAAACGATTATAAACGATGGAAAATTACGCATAATGCTCGTAATTACCTCAAGTTTTTTTTTTCCCCCCCATTCAATGGCCCCTTTTTTTCCATTACCCGACACAGCGCAGCACGAGTCAATGAATTATTAAATCTTGACGATATTTGTGAGAGGTTGAGAATTTTTTTTCCAACCATATTTTTCTTGTGTCGAAATTTGCATCGTTGGAATGCAACGAAAATAGGTTTAAAAAAAAAAAAAACTTTTCCAGTATTCCTGACGCTTTTCTGGCATATTTAGGCCCCAGAGGTCACGAAAAAAAAAAAGCTCAAACGATTTTCGACTTCGAGACAATACTGAAAATGATTTTTTTTTTTAAACCTATTTTCGTTACATTCGAACGATGCAAATTTCAGCATAAGTTTTTCTTCACTGAAAACTTAATTATAAATACGTATCTCAGAGTTCTATCAATGACGACGTCGAATGCGCATCGTCGTTTGATCTTTTATGTTGCATATAAATAATTATTTTTTTTTTCCTCCGCGCAAAAAAAAAAAGGCATAATGTAATTTATTTATTTATTTTGGGTAAAGATTGATGCCAACGATGGCTTTTTACACGTGGCATACGTTTTTTTCGGTGGAAATCAGCGTGTAAAAGTATATATTGCGCTTGAACTCGATCCTTGGTTAATAATGAATTAAATTCCGCGCACAGAGCTACTTTTCGCTCAGCAATATCGTTTAACAACTTTTAAATCATTAAAGGTTCTTTTTTATTTGAAATACAATCCGCATGGTCTCAAATTTTTCCTTCCAAAAAGTTCGTCATAGACGTTAATTGGCTGTTATAATTAGAAACGTCCAATTAGCGGCGGCTTCCACTTGAGCCACACAGAGCTCCCTTTTCGCGAGGATGTTTTTTTTTTTTCTATCAAAACTCAAGTTTTGAGGGGCGGGAGCATGAAAAATCAAAAATATATGTGAGGCATTCCACATCAACATGACCACTTCAAAACCTTAATATCTTGAATTTTTCTGCAATCGATATATGCTATATAGTACTCTTTAAAACAAAAATATTGATGTGTATTAAATTTATGGTGGCATTGATAGGAGTGAAATTACAGGAAAATGCGGTTTTTGCTTGTTTTTTTCTCCCTGATTTTATTACATGGAAATGGTGTGTCGGAGCGAAAAATTGCTAAGTATCAATTTTGTTGTGTTTGTTGCTAGGATAACGAAAAAAAAAAATTTTAGAAGGCAAGATTTTACATTTTTCATGGAAAAAAACCTATTTAAAAAATATAAATCGATTTTCGGACGATTATGACAGTTTTTAAAAATTTGAAATATTTTTTTTTGAATTCCTCAAACTTTTTTCAAAAGGAATACGTCTCTTTTCAGATGGAGATATTCAATCCAAAGGCTCAGCAAAAAAAAAAAAAGAAAATTGGAAAAAAATATTTTATGCAAAATTTTAAATAAAAATGTTATATAATGCGAGTATTATTCTCAATATGTTTGTGAATATTTTGTAAATAAATATTGAAAAATATACTCGCATTATACAACATTTTTAATTCAAATTTTGCATACATTTTTTTTGCAATTTTCTTTTTTTTTTTTTTTTAAATAAAAATCGATTTTTGGACGATTATGACAGTTTTAAAAAATTTGAAATATTTTTTTTTAAATTCCTCAAACCTTTTTCAAAAGGAATACGTCTCTTTTCAGATGGAGAAATTCAATCCAAAGGCTCAGCAAAAAAAAAGAAAATTGAAAAAAAAAATTTTATGCAAAATTTGAAATAAAAATGTTATATAATGCGAGTATTATTCTCAATATATTTGCGAATATTTTGTAAATAAATATTGAAAAATATACTCGCATTATATAACATTTTTATTTCAAATTTTGCATAAAATTTTTTTTTTTCAATTTTCTTTTTTTTTTTTGCTGAGCCTTTCGATTGAATTTCTCCATCTGAAAAGAGACGTATTCCTTTTGAAAAAAGTTCAAGGAATTAAAAAAAAATATTTCAAATTTTTGAAAACTGTCATAATCGTCGAAAAATCGATTTTTATTTTTTATACAGGTTTTTTCCCATGAAAAATGTAAAATCTTGCCTTCTAAAATTTTTTTTTTCGCTATCTTTGCAACAAACACAACAAATTTGATTCTTAGCAATTTTTCGCTCCGACACTCTATTTCCATGTAATAAAATCAGGGAGAAAAAAACAAGCTAAAATCGCATTTTCCTGTAATTTCACCCCTATCAATGCCACCATAAATTTAATACATATCAATATTTTTGTTTCAAAGAGTACTTATAGCATATATCGATTACAGAAAAATTTTATGTGGAATGCCTCATATATGTATATTAGACTGTTTCAAAATAAATCGATAATTTTTTTTGCTTTACACAATCTTAAACTATACTTGGACATCAAAAAATAATCCTCGCGAAAAGAAGGGCCGGTCCTTCAAGATTTAGAGGTGTCTCATCGGACTTTTGTCATTTTTATTTCGTTAATACGTGAATAATTAATTTGCATGGATGGAACAAACGTTTCTCTAATCCTAAAATGATGAATATATTCCAAACTTATGTATAAATACTGAATATACTAGAAAAAACGATTTTGATGATCGTAGCAAAAATTATCGGTCGATATATACGTCGATAAATGCAAAAAAAAACAAAAAAAAAATACAAAAATCAATATTAATAATCTCCTACTTTCCTTTTAAAGTACTTCCTGCTTTGTACTTTCTCCTACAATTAAGTAGGAGATTATTAACTACTGATAAATAACGTTTTTAAGAAATTTTTTATAAAAATCGTAATTAATTGTTTTTTTCATTTGCTAACATGTTTTTATTTTGTTCAATTAATCATAAAGTCCTGTTTGCTAATAATAATAATTTTTACTCGATTGACAAAGTAGACTAAGAGTTGAATAATCATTAATGTTATTGAGAAAAACGATGTGGGGTTAGAAAAACAGGCGTGCAAAGATACCCGCGCGCCGATACGACGTGCCGCGCTGGATAAATTAATTTATCTCTACCAGTAAACATAATTTCTCCATTAATAAAAAATACGTTTTTTATGGAAAATTTGACGTAGAATACGATGGTTGTATTAAGAAATCGTTAAAATTTTGGGGCCATGGTTAAAAAATTGATTTAAACATTTCAATTGTTTATAACAATATGAAGTTTTTTATAAATTTTTTTTCTCAAAATTCACTCTTTTATCTTTAAAATGAAAAAAAAAAAGTTTTCTCCAGCTTAAAAATAACCGGAGTTATGAATTTTTGAAAATGAGTCTCCAAGGCACAAATCACGAAAATCTCAAACTTTCAACCCCCTCTGTTAAAAGAAAAAAAAAAAAAAAAAATTCCTCGAACGCGTATCTTTTTTTTTTCGACATAGAACCCGTAAAAAAAGTTTCAGCCAAATAAAAAATGTGTCAGTCAGAATGGTGTGTTCGGTTTGTAAAAGAATTAGTCATTAATTAAATAAAAAACGACAAAAGTCCGATGAGAGATACCTCTAAATCTTGAAGGACCGACCCCTCCTATCGCGAGGATTATTTTTTTATGTCCAAGTATAGTTTAAGATTGTGTAAAGCAAAAAAAAAAAATTATCGATTTATTTTGAAACAGTCTAATGTATACATTCGGGTATTCCTTAACGAACGAAAAAGTTGTGCCTTCCCCCCAAATCGACTCTGAATAGGATAAAAACAAAAAATATCCAAATTTGAGCATTCTATGCGTCCGCGTCCGCGTGTGTGTGTGCAGATTAAGCCCGGTGATCATCTTCTGATAACCGGCGCCAATGGATGCGGCAAGAGCTCGCTGTTTCGCATAATATCCGGTCTGTGGCCGGTTTACGGTGGAACACTGACACGTCCGGCCGAAAGTTACGCTCTACGAAGCGGCAGACCGGCAATGTTCTACATACCCCAGAAACCGTACATGACGATCGGCTGTTTGCGCGATCAGATAACTTATCCGGCCGAGTGTAAGAGAGGCGAGCGCTCCGACGACGAGCTACTCGCCCTTCTCGGTCTCGTTGATTTGCGCGGTCTTGCCGAGCGTGAAAACGACGGCCTCGACGCGCAGGGCGACTGGGACTCGACCCTTTCCGGCGGTGAGAAACAAAGATTAGCGATGACCCGTCTGTATTATCATGCGCCCCAGTATGCTCTCCTCGACGAGTGCACGAGCGCTGTTAGCCTCGAGGCCGAGGGCTCGATGTACGAGACAGCGAAGAAACGAGGCATAACCCTCCTGACCATCACTCATCGTGTCTCGTCGCTCGCAAAGTTTCATCGTTATCTTTTGCGCTTCGACGGTGAGGGCGGCTGGAAATTTGGTCTGTTGAGCAGCGAGGATGATGAATTACCAAAGACGGATGTGAACGGTGATGATGCGCGGGGGGAAATCGAGGGAAAGGAACGTCACTACGGACTACAGGTTTGACGATCGTTCGATGAAAAAAATTTCTCCTATCCGTCATTAGCAATGAAATTTATTATTTCGTCGCATGACTGAATTCATGAATTTATGAATTATCTTGAATTGTTATATAGTCAATTAATTTTCCCTGTTGTTGCCGTTAAAACGAAAATTTCACAAATTAGATATTTTTACATTGCTTCGTCATTACTTTTAGGCAATATCTTAATTTTCATCGTTTTCGTATGGTTTTTGAAGATTTTCAAAAAATTTTCTAACCCCCAGAGACAATCTTCATCGATTGTCTCGGCTTTTTGCAATTTTACGAAAGATAACATAAAATTTCACACAAAAATTGAAAATTTGAAGAAAAAAAAAACCCCCGCATAGAAAGAAAGTGATCGTTTTGTTTGGTACTATTTTTGCCATCATGGTCGAATGGCAGTTCAGTCCTCCCCATAAATTTAAATTGTAAACAAGAATCGGATCGATCGATAATCATTTTATTTTTTTTTTCCTTTCGATCGCTTTTTGCAGGAACTTCGGGATATGCGAAGCGAAGACACTCACATCGGAATCAGCTAAAGTTCATCACGCTCGCGATCTACGATCACTTATCCGCAGAACCGTTTTTTTTTTTTTTTTTTTTTTAAGAAAAAGTGCCTTTATGTAAATATGCCGTTAATTGCAACGCGATGCTTTTCGAGCGCTCGTCACAATACTATATCACTTTTCAAAGTCATACATACACATGTGAGAGAAAAAAAAAACAGAAAAAAAAAACGATTCATTCTGTAACACTCGAATATTGTATTTTTGTACGAGAATATTTTATGAAAAAAAAGGTGGTATTTTTGTAAAACCTGACGTTATTGTCAGTGTCGAGATTCAAATGAATATTTTTTTTCTTCGTAACTATATGTCTCGCTCGGACGAACTACATATTAAAGATGTTAATCGGATTTTTTTTTTTTTTTTTTTTCAAGTATATATATATATATATATATATATATATATATATATGCGTATTTATTTTTCCCAATAATCCACGTATTTCTCATTCCGTAACGCCAGCAGGTATGTAACTTGAAAAGAGTTTGACTAGAATATCGAATTAAAGGATCTGAATTTTTAGGCAGTCCCTGGCTTCGTTATGGTAAACTACTTTTTTTTTTTACAACAAACTACTCTTTTTTACAATAAAAATAATGGTTTATTTGTCGTCAAGTGCTGTAATAAATAATTATACTTTCTCACGATTTTTTATATCAACGTTAAATGATATCCACTCTGCTTATCGAGTACATTTTGCCAAGATTTTCGCGCAATAAACGCGTTATATCTTTGAAAGTATTGATAGGGAAAAAAGTTTAAATTTAAAAAAGTAGAGAACTTAATGCTCCGCAAGTTTGATGATAAGTATTTTCGCTAAATAACAAACGGTTAGGGAGATATTCGAAGAAATAGTTTTGTAAGTGTTATAACTTGGAAAATATTGATGTTGCAGAAAAAAAGTTCTGGATGAAAAAGATGGTAAATTTAATAATGTATAAAAAAGGTCTTGACACATTTTTTCGTAAAGTGGATGGTTCGCGAGATGTAGAATGAAACGCGTTATCCAAGATGGCGGCGATTCTGATAACGATATAAGAGGTCGCCGATCTAGATTTAAACCTTAGACCAAGATTTAAACCAATAAGTCTGAAATTATCCCATATTTTGCATCCAAACACCACTTTCAAATCACCCACATTTATTGGACAGTAGGCGGTCAAATGCCGAACTATAGTCTCATTTTTCGCGTGTCGCACGATCGAGAGATATCTATAGATATACATTCGAGTGCGGCGATACCCCTCTACTTCTCTCTCTTGTGCTAACCCATTCTTCAATACAGCCTCGCGTTCTGTATAATAAATGAATAAAATAATCAACAATTTATATGCATGTTAATATATAAGAATGCCATTAATTATTGATATTTATTTATAATGATTTTTTTTTCATTTGAGAGGCTTTTGCCGAGGCTCAAAAAAATGCACTCGTTAGCAATTATTTTTCAAGTTCCCTCCTCAGCCATTTATTCCACTATAATTTCTCGCAAATTTTTTTTACTAAATATGGCATAATGATTTGCATGAGAATTAACAAACTATACCGTCTGAAGAACGTGGAGAAGAATTTGGTAAAAACTATTAGATTCGAAACGAGCGAAACGACAGAGATCAAAAACTATTTACAATATAATAATGATGGTTGTTAATCATTAATAATCATTCATACGAATCATAATATAAATATTCATAACATGGAGAGAATACAGTAAATTGACATAAATACATATACATATCATCTATGGTCACTTTTTTTTTAAACAAAGATTAGTAGAATCTCGTCTGCTGTTTGAATTATCTCTCTCCAGTCTCTCCCCTCTTCGATAAACGGAACAAGACGTTTGAAAACATTGGCCGAGTGGTTGCCGGTTATTTCTCATGTTTTGACACCGTGTACCTTATTCCAACCTCAATATGAGCAACAAAACAAGCGGCGGTGGCAAGTATCATCACAATTCATTTATTTCGTGGCAAATTAATTGACAAAAATTTATTCATATTTCTCAAAAAAAAAAAGAAAAGTCGATAGAGCAGATTTCCAACGCTTGTCGAACCATTTATTAAATTATAGAAACTAAATTAATTTGAGATTAAAGATCGACGTGTTTCGATTGGTTTCGCGACTGTTTTCATGGGTTTTAATTTTTTTTTTTTTTCTAAATCTCCAGGAGACATTGATCCGGTGCAAGAAGAATTGGCAGGTAGAATTCGCGAGGTAGGAAATCATGCTATATGGAGCTTGTCGAGCTGCAAGCCGGGCTTCGGCGTCGATCAGCTAAGGGACAACATAACCGAGACTTATTGGCAATCGGACGGTCAACTGCCCCATCTCGTTAATATACAATTCCGTAAGAAAACAACTATTCGAGATATATGCATTTTCACCGATTACAAGCTCGACGAAAGTTATACTCCCAGCAGGTAATCATTTTTTTTAATTCTTTCGTCGCCGCTATCAGCGATATTTGTCATTTAGTTGCGCTTAATATTTGCTTTAAACAACTGCAATCGTGGATACAATTTTTTTTTTTTTTTTGTATTTTGCCCAAAAAATTTGCAACTTTTCAATGAGAATATCTCCGATAGATGAAACATTGAAATTCATTAGAAAGTTTTCAACGTCTCTGACGCATCGTTAAACATGTTTTTTTTTTTTTTTTCTTATAATGTTTCGTTGGCTATAATTTTTTTTTTAAATTATCGCTTTCCAACGAGAAAACGTTCGATTCGTAACGAAAAAAAAGTCCCGGTATGCTGGCATTCCTTGGATATTTCACAAAAAATACAGCCGCTCGGCCGGCATTGGGGAATATTAAAATGCAATTTCTTCCTTCGCGTCTATTGCGTCGGATATGAGAAGATATTTTTTTTTTTTTTGCTTGCAGAATAAGCATAAGAGCCGGAACGAATTTCAACGATCTCCAGGAAGTCGAAGTGATGGATCTTAACGAGCCGAGCGGATGGGTCGTTGTGCCGATAAAAGATATGAACGAACGACCAATCAGAACATTCATGATACAGATCGCGGTTATAAGCAATCATCAGAACGGCCGAGACACGCACATGAGGCAGATCAAAGTTCACAGTCCGGCTCAGGATATACTCGGACCGCCGTCGCCTCACATACCCGGACAATTTCTCACCAACGAATTTCAAAGATACGCTACTATAAGATAAAATTTCATGCTCGGACTCGGGCAACGAGAAAATTTTAAGTTATTTCGTGCACAGTTTGTTTTTTTTTTTATTAACACAATCGTTAAAATCGAACAATCGTTAAAATAGCTATTACGATACGTAAAATAAATATATGAATTTAATTCATCGATTGAGTCGTTATTTAAGATTTTCTTGGACCGCAACAATAATATTTCGCTTATAAAGACTGAAATTAATAAAAAAGAAAATTAATTTGTCGATTTTTCCCGAATACATGTGAATTTTTCAAAAGAATTTTCATTCTTAAAATTTTTTTTTCATTTTTTATTAATCTATAAATAGTTGAGAATATCGAAAAACAAAGTTCTTATCAACCTGGCTCTCGCCGAATTTCACTTTTTATTGAGAATTCATACGTAAAGTATACTCAATTACAAATGATATTTAAAAAAATTAAAAAAAAAAAAACATTGAAAAAGTCATGAATAAATTGAATAAATTCGTTTTTTTTCACATTAATCGTCGTGGCCGATCTTTTCAATCAAGTCTCGGGATACTTTATCTTTTTATTTCATCCACATCAGCTGTTCTTATCGAAAAATTAAAAGAAAAATGGAATTATCCGAAAAAAAAGCTTTTAAGAGAATGCTTCAAGGAAAATTTTTTATTACTCGTCTTTAGAATCTCGCGATTTTGTCACAAATTTAATTTCTCGCCATTTTTTTTCTCTTGCAATAACATTTATTTAGGAATTAATAAAAAAAAAAAAGAAGAACATGAAATACTGATGTAATTACTGATAACTGATTATTTTTTTGTCAAAAATGTAAATAAATATGAATGTAATAAATAATAACACTAATTTAATTTTTTTTTTTGATTCAGTATTTTTTTTCCCTCGAATTACTCGAATACTTGACAATTGCAAATGTTTGTTTCATGCACATGTATATGAAACGGAAAAAAAATAGATACAATTTTTGGTTTTCAATTCGGAGCCAAAACGGAATTTAAATTTCCAGGAATATATTCGTTTATGCGAGAGCCATCAAATTTTCATGACCGGCAATCATTAATTCTTTCGGATAAACGGATGCCTCCATCTCACAAATCTGTTTAACAGCCGAAATTTATTGCTATTGTAACAATAACATATATGTTCATGCATCTCAGCGAACTTGCTTTTCCGCTTTGTGCGATTTTATAGTCGATTTTTTTGTTTTATCTTTGCATTATGGTTTGCCTGTTTCATTTTTAAACAAAAACAAGTAAGTATGGAGCAGAATATATATGTGCATTAATTGAATTACCGGTAACGACGTTGTCGGTAAAATAGCTACAAACATAATGTTGCCATCCTCAAATTGTTCATATTTTGATACTTTTTTTTTATGAAAACGTACATATAATTTTTTTCAGATTTGTTTTCGTCCTCTTAAATAATTCATCACACTATTATAACTATAACCTTATAGTTTTATCGAGATGATGGAGATAACCTCAATAAATTCATTAATGGGTGCAATTAAACACCAAAACCTAGTAGCTTCTTTTTGTTTCTTACGTATAGGAAAGCTTTGCTGGTCAGTGGTTTAATTATAATTAAACTATTGATCATATTAATTATAAATAATTATAATTAAACCATTGACCGCAGCGAACGTTTAAAAAATTTAAAGTTGCATGGCTCAAACACGCAGCTGGGTTACCAATTAGCGCTTCCGGAAAAGCCGGGTGCGCAGATCGCAGATCTTTCTCGACGTCCTCGAACGAAGATAGCAGCACGTTTACATATACATACAAACACACATATATGTATATGTATCATAGTGCATACCAAAAATATAACAATCGCCTCCTTTTCTTGCGTATGAAAAATTTTCTAGTACACTTGACACCAGTCAAACCTCAAAAAATTTAAATCTTCCGAAGAACTTTAAAATAAAAAATTCGTCGAAATGTCAAATCAACGAAACGGCTACGCGAAGACAACATTTATCCCTTGCCACTGACAAACAAAACATCGGCTCTCTCGATATACACACACACACACACACACACAATTTCAACACGACTCCAGGCTCATTCGGTATTTTCGGGTTCTTATCATGGAATTAACACGAGGTTTTCTAAACGCCAAATTTTGCAATTCATTGTTCGTAGTGACGAAAAAATTCTTCAGTACACAGACTGTCAAACGTGTCAGGTACGTTTCTCAATGTTATATTACGTAAATTCAATGCTCCTAACCTAAAAATTTCATATTCCGCACCACTTTGTGTGTGTGTATATATCACGACGACGTAATTATATATCGTCGTACCGCAGATTGGCCGAGGTTGGAAAATTAGAAGCGCCAAAATTGCAAGGAAAATATGACACCGGACAGCTCATACTGCACAGAGTTTTTGGATATCGAGGCGTTATTCTTTTTCCGTGGCTGGCAAGAGTCTACGACAGAGATTTGCCGAGCAAAAAAGAAGGGTAAGAATAAATTCACGAGTCCTACGATAACCAACGTAGTAACTCGATAACTAGGATGGTTTTTTTTTTTCTAATTTTTTTTATTTACAAAAGAGCGGAAGAATCGAATTACAGCAGCGTCGGCAAAGAAGTCAAAGGGAGAACTCACACATTCTATCAAGTGCTGATCGATCAGAGAGACTGTCCTTTCATCGTAAGTTATCCAACGTTCATCGTAAGAGCTAAAACGGAGACTCTAATTTTTTTTTTCTGATATTCGCGATTGTTTTTCAATGCTATTGAACAAACCAAGGGCTATATTTTACATCGTGTGCTTTAGACTTTACTGTACGTGAGTAAATATGTACAATGCCATGATGGAGTATAAATTAAAAAAATTCATATAATAATAAATAAATGCAAGGAAAAAATAGTTTTTTGCCGGTTGCAAACGAGCCAAGCCCATATCTCCGACCAAAATCACAAGTATTCCCAACAGGGAATT
The DNA here is from genome assembly GCA_963564615.1 of Rhorus exstirpatorius. Taxonomy (NCBI): domain Eukaryota; kingdom Metazoa; phylum Arthropoda; class Insecta; order Hymenoptera; family Ichneumonidae; genus Rhorus; species Rhorus exstirpatorius. The sequence goes on along the minus strand of OY751313.1, from coordinate 61,942,840 downwards.
CACATTAGGGAATTAGGAAATCGTACGAATGATCGTTTCGACGTTTGTTTGTTTTTTTCTTTTTTTTTTTTTACTCCAAAAATCTTAGAGAGCCCAAACCGAGGCTGTAACGTTTTTGGGCAATCACGAGAGCAGCAGAAGCTTGTACGCCATACCGGGCTTGGATTACGTGGCTCACGAAGACATACTGCCTTATTCTACGAATGACAAAACGGCGGTACAGCACGAGCTTTTCGACAAATTTTTGGCCTTTAATCCGGATCGTGATCCGCCGTTCGTGGCTCAAGAGACTCTGAGAGCTTGGCAACAGAAGAATCATCCGTGGCTGGAACTCTCGGACGTTCACAAGGAAACGACGGAGCATGTACGCGTCACGGTCATACCGTTCTACATGGGCTGCAGAGAGAGTCAGACTACGTCGGTTTATTGGGTTAGCGGAGAATTTTATTTCAAATTCTTTCTACTCGTAGATATATGAGGCATTCCGCATCGGCATGACCACTTAAAAACCTTGATATCTTGAATTTTTCTGCAATCGATATATGCTATATAGTACTCTTTGAAACAAAAATATTGATATGTATTAAATTTATGGTGGCCATTGATAGGGATGAAATTACAGGAAAATATGATTTTTGCTTGTTTTTTCTCCCTGATTTTATTACATGGAAACGGTGTGTCGTAGCGAAAAATTACTGAGAATCAATTTTGTTGTGTTTGTTGCAAGGATAACGAAAAAAAAATTTAGTAGGCAAGATTTTACATTTTTCATGGAAAAAAACCTATTTAAAAAATAAAAATCGATTTTTCGACGATTATGACAGTTTAAAAAAATTTGAAATATTTTTTTTTTAATTCCTCGAACTTTTTTCAAACGGAATACGTCTCTTTCCAGATGGAGAAATTCAATCTAAAGGCTCAGCAAAAAAAAGAAAATTGGAAAAAAAAATTTTACGCAAAATTTTAAATAAAAATATTATATAATGCGAGTATATTTCTCAATATTTATTTACAAAATATTCGCAAATATATTGAGAAATATACTCGCATTATATAACATTTTTATTCCAAATTTTGCATAAAATTTTTTTTTCCAATTTTCTTTTTTTTTTTGCTGAGCCTTTGGATTGAATTTATCCATCTGAATAGAGACGTATTCCTTTTGAAAAAAGTTCGAGGAATTAAAAAAAAAAAATATTTCAAATTTTAAAAACTGTCATAATCGTCCAAAAATCGATTTTTATTTTTTCAAAAAAAAAAAAAGAAAATTGGAAAAAAAATGTTATGCAAAATTTGAAATAAAAATGTTATATAATGCGAGTATATTTCTCAATATTTATTTACAAAATATTCGCAAATATATTGAGAAATATACTCGCATTATATAACATTTTTATTCCAAATTTTGCATAAAATTTTTTTTTCCAATTTTCTTTTTTTTTTTTGCTGAGCCTTTGGATTGAATTTATCCATCTGAATAGAGACGTATTCCTTTTGAAAAAAGTTCGAGGAATTAAAGAAAAAAATATTTCAAATTTTAAAAACTGTCATAATCGTCCAAAAATCGATTTTTATTGTTTAAAAAAAAAAAAAGAAAATTGGAAAAAAAAATTTTATGCAAAATTTTAAATAAAAATGTTATATAATGCGAGTATATTTCTCAATATTTATTTACAAAATATTCGCAAATATATTGAGAAATATACTCGCATTATATGACATTTTTATTTCAAATTTTGCATAAAATTTTTTTTTCCAATTTTCTTTTTTTTTTTTTTTTTTGCTTTTTTTAAACTGTCAATCGTCGAAAAATCGATTTTTATTTTTTAAATAGGTTTTTTTTCCATGAAAAATGTAAAATCTCGCCTTCTAAAATTTTTTTTTCGTTATCCTTGCAACAAGCACAACAAAATTGATTCTTTTTTTTTTTTTTTCTTCGCTCCTACCGCTCAAAACTTTGGGTTCTGACATTAAAGAGGTCCTCGTTCAAGGAGGGCGCTGTAGCTTGAAGTTTAGAGGTCGCTCAACGAGGATTTAGGTTTCCCCTCTAATTAACACGTAAAAAAAATTGTTTTTCGTTCAAAATGATGTCAGGCAACCAAAAAATTGGCGAATTCTGTGTTTCTTGGTTTATTTGAGAGCATGAAATATCCCCTAAACGATGATAGGTCGTTTTTCGACTTACCTTGTTCCAATTTTTTTTTTTACGCCACTTTTCGACCACAATAGTCACTTTTTCAAGTTTACAAAGTCCCCAAGGTATTCAATACTTCCATTTTGTTTCTTGAGCATTGGCCGTGATAAATATTGCTTAACTTCAGCCATCGCTGCTTTTCCATTTATATTATTCTTTACATTTGGTGCAATTAAATTTAATAAGTTATGATTAAAACTATTTGTGCAGCATTGGTATTTAAGAAAGGGGCTTCAACAGCGCGACATTAGCACAGTATGATATTTTGTAGCCATTTGGGCTTAGCGGGGACTCGTTACTCCTTTTTGATGTGCTGGAAAAAAAAAAAAAAAAAATCATAGTAGAAATCCTTCAAGTCCAATTAATTGGAAATACTTTAAGGATCGCGGCGGCAAATTATCAGATTCGGATCTGAGAAAGTTCGACTGGAAATGCATTTTTTTAAAAAATAAAATAAATATTCAAAGAAATTTTGTTTTTCGATATGATTTTTTATTTTGCAATAGGCGCAAGGTTTTTAGTCCTTTGATCGGTCAATACCTCCTTTAAAAGTATAATCTCCTTTTTACATTATATATATGCATATATACTTTGCTTTATTCAAGTTTTCGATATCTCAATGAACAAAAATGAACCAAATTTTGTATTGCAGTGGCGCTACTGCATCAGACTGGAAAACATGGGTGATCTTAGTGTGCAATTGCGCGAGCGTCATTGGAGAATATTCAGTTTGTCCGGAACATTGGAAACCGTGAGAGGACGAGGGGTCGTTGGACAGGAGCCAGTATTGTCGAAAACTTTGCCAGCCTTTCAGTACAGTAGTCACGTCAGCTTGCAAGCACCAAGCGGTCACATGTGGTACGTAAAATATTTAATAAATTAAGGTATATTTAATATTTAATAAATTAAAGTATATTTAATATTTAATCAATTAAGGTATATTTAATATTTAATAAATTAAAATATATTTAATATTTAATAAATTAAGGTATATTTAATATTTAATAAATCAAGGTATATTTAATATTTAATCAATTAAAGTATATTTAATATTTAATAAATCAAGGTATATTTAATATTTAATAAATTAAGGTATATTTAATATTTAATAAATTAAGGTATATTTAATATTTAATAAATCAAGATATATTTAATATTTAATAAATTAAAGTATATTTAATATTTAATAAATTAAGGTATATTTAATGTTTAATAAATTAAGGTTGATTGAGATATTGCATGAAACAAGAGAGTCGGACCGCTCAGGGAAGTGTATTTCATCATTATATATTTCGTTAAAACTCCTTAAACATCCGGTGACCTGTTTTTTTTTTTATCGTTTTTACGGATTCTTAAGAATTTTTTATATATGCGTAGGGCGCAGTTTTTATCGGAAATCTATAGGATTATTTGTTACATGATTTATTAGATCGAAATCTGGCGAGCGTGTCATCTCCATAAAGTGCTGTATTAAATTTAACGATTTTCAAACTCATAATTTTTGGATAAATTTTGTGAAATTTTTCAACTATGTTGGTACATATCCGTACTCTGCTTTAGAAAAAAAATCAGTCAAGTCAATTGGGTTTTCGTGCAAGGAATACCTTGAAGAAGAAAGAAAGAGGTACTCCTCAAAAGTTCACCCTCAAAATTCGGAAAAACGTGTTTTGTATAATATATATATATATATATATATATATATTTTTTTTTTTATAATTGCTAAAAAAAATGTAAACGAAAATTTCGAACGATGGATCACTTCGATGATAATGTAAAAAAATATTTCACTCGTTTCATTTAATTTATGTCCATTATTCTTTCGTTTTTGTTTTTTTTTCTCATCAGGGGAACTTTTAGAATGGAACGCGAAGATGGTTACACCTTCGACTGTCGAATACCACCTTTTTCATTGGAATCCAAAGTCGAGGAGCCCTCAACGCCAAACGTAGAAACATAAGCCACCGAACCACCGTGCGTGATACGAAAGACAACTTTTTTTTTTTTTTTCCTTTCAAGATACGTGTATTACGATTTTTAAGAAAAAAAAAAAACGAAAAAAAAAAACAACTATCCTCAGAAGTTACCTCCCATCCGGTTCGTCCTAGGAGAATGAGTACGAGAAATTCGCGCCAATCCCGCTTGGCGAAATAAAAAGATTTCTCATTCTCGAACTGTATATATTTATTTTGCTAGATTACATATATAGTCATTTAGGTCGGATTTTAATCTGTACGCAACACCGTAGGTAAAATAATAAATATTCTTTATTTGCTTACGAACATTCGACGCTGTATTAACGATTGATTTCCATTATAATAGCGAGGAAAAGAAAAAGAAACGAGAATGCAATGATAACGCGGGGAGTAATTTCCGGTTGCATAAAAACGTTGGTCATAACCCCCTCTGGAGGGACAAATTTTAACTCCGGGATTAAATATTTGTCCCCGGATCCAGAATTAATCCACGTTTATGCGGCCGGGTATAATTTAAGTATTTTGCAAATATTTTTTATCACACGATGGCAATGTAATATTTGAAGCAAAAAAGTAACGCCTTCGTATATATGCTCATTTGACATTCGATTGTTGTGATGCCATATTGGAAAAAATAAAATCAGCGGAGTCGTTGAAAAAAAAAGACTAACCTATATTATTTGGGATGACAATAAAAATCGCCATATCTATAGCGAAAACCCAATAATTTTTGTATATTTATATGCTTTGATATAAATATGCTTATTACTTGATATAAAGATTGAATTAATTTTCTCGTAAGACGTGTTATATACAAAAACGACGATCATCAAACGTAAATCTCGGGATTTTAATAGTCGGGGTATATAAGCACTGAAAAATTCGTGTCAATATAAAGTTTAATTAAATTAAAAGCAAAAAATTCTCGTAACAGAGTTTGAGTTACTCTCGTAGCAGGCGGATATAATCTCATGATACGTTTGTAATTCGTTGAACGGAAATATGAGTTTCGCGTGTGTGCATATTGTTTTCGCGGATATGCAAAATTTTGAATAAGCGGAAACGATGCTAGCGCCCCTGCCGGAAGTTGACGGTGAATATCCTAAATTTTAGAGCCGACGCCTGTACCGGGATTCCGTAACTCTCTAGCGACAATTATCGCTGTCGCTAGCTATCGATAGCCTATGGGAGTTGCGCCTTTCCCCTGGATCGTCCTTTCAATTGGCTATCGATAGCTAGCGACAGCGATAATTATCGCTAGAGAGTTACGGAATCCCGGTACTGGGTCGACGACGTGTGCAGAGAGAGAGAGAGAGAGAGAGAGTCTCTCGCATTGCCCAAACAGCCCGAATCCCGAATCATTCTCTGTGCAGGATAGAGGCTTGCAAAGCATAGTCTATAACTTTCACGGGCCCCGGAATACTTTCTCTCGTATATACTCCCGAGCAAAAGCATAACAAGTTTTTACCCAACCACGAACTACAATGGCTGCATGTGAGTACAAACGATATTTAAGCTTTGTTTGGATATTTTTTTTTCTCCTGGACAAAGTTCTCATCCCTATATACGGTCGTCCGGTGAATGAATCGAGCTAATTTATTGACAAACAACGAAAGAACTTTTGCATGATGATAAAAAAAAAAATAGATAAATATATAGTACGGAAATTCGCATGTCGGGCTTCAAAACGATGCGGGACCTTTGAATTTTTTTCATTTTCATCGTTCAACGAATGAAATACATTTTTATTGCCGACGAAGCAATCGTCTCAACCCCCGCTCCTTGTCTGCGACTCCTCCCACGCGCATCATATTGCATTCGGCTTTGAGAGTATTTTTATTTTTGTTCTTTTTCGTTTCGGAGAAAAATAAAAATAAATATATTCGCAGCGGGCGAATAACTCGCAGGACGCGCTTTCGAGTAACCAAAGAAAATCCAATCGCGATCGGCGCTGTTTGTATATGCACGTAAATAGGTCAGGAAACAACACACGAGACACGGCGAAAGGGAAAGTGCTTGGCTTCTTCAAACAGCTGGTCGATTTTTTTTTTTTTTTCTTCGTGTTTACGCGACGAGAGTTCTTATGTTTCATTCAATTTTTTTTTTCTCCTCGAAAAATTTCAATTTTGCCTGTACGTAAGTCAAATGTCCCGATAACGCGCCATGTCCCAGTTTCGGACCACCTATCAAATCATTACAAATAATCAAGAGTCGATTGAATGAAAGTAAAAAAAAAAAATGATGATTGAATTAAATATCTGTGATTCTTCATGCATGTATGTAAAAATGCTCCGAATAATTCCCAAATTGTTGCCAAATTTTATTTTGAAAGTATGCGTGAACGCATACGCGCCGATTAGAGAATTGGACTTGGTAGCTAACCGGATATGCTGAGGAATCACGAAAGCTTATATCGCTTCCATTTCTCAGTAGTTTTGACCATTTTCGAAAAAAAAAAAACGATGGCTCTTTGCGCTAAAAACATCGCTATTTTCGATTTGTAAAAATTATAGTAAAGAATCACTTGTAAAGTGATGATTTTCATGTTCGCGATTATTGGCATGATTTATGATCATTATTGGTACGTTTATGATCACGAAATTCTTTGATCGTAAACTTAAAATTGCAAAGTCGAAACATTCGTAACGTATTATTTAGTGGCTCGATATGATCAATATCGGGACAATTATTCGATCGGCAAATACTTTATGTTGTATTTTCTCATATAATATTACCGCGAACCATGATTTTCCATCGGTTGCCAATAGGGACGCGTTACGGTCCAATATCGGGACATATCCAATAATCCCCGTCCTGTTCATGGCACATTTTCAATCGCAGATGTTATTGCTTGTAAAGCATTAACTACCAATCATAGAACCAACGATAGTCGCGAGTTTTCGAAACTAAAATCCATTAGCTTTGCATTCGCCGTAGGTATTTCTTCCAAGGATCGATGTTTGTCCGTGAAAGATAGATTAGAATTTCTGTAGCATCTCGGATGGTCCGGTATTGGGACATTTTTAGGGACATAACGAGAAGCTTCTGAAAAATCAAATTCGTCGGACGAATGTGATTCTTCGTGAAATTAGATTAAAAAGAAAAACATGTACCTGGCGATACTGGTTATCTTATCAGGGCGTTTTATATTTAGCTGTCATGAACTGATGTTTTCAGTGGCAGAGTTTAGCAATGCAAAGCTGAATGGGCCGTCGCGGGAAGCTATTTAAAATTACAGCTGAAATATCGTCGAGTATTTTTTTTTAGCTATAATGACCGTTGACGCACTATTTTACGAGAATTTTATTTCAAAGTTATCGTGAGACGATGAACAATTTTCAAGATATCAAAATTAGAATTTGCATGCTCGTATGAATATTTATTCGAATTTATTTCTTCGTTTATTATGTCGTACGCATGAATTTTCTTTTAACGTCTCTTCGGACGTTCTCTGGCCAATCAAACGATTGACCCTATGCATGAACTGAGCAACCGACCCATCAATTATCGATAGCATTCCTTTGTGCAATTCTACCATCGAATTGAGTATTTTGCTTATGTTATCTCTTCGAAATGTACATAAACCGTTCTGAAAAGTTTCATTTTTGAGTTTTTATTATTTATTCTTTCGATTCGCACTCTGGAAAAGTATAAATTTTCACTCAAATAGATACTTCGGCAATTGATTCTAAGAAGTGCTTTTTCGCAATGAATTGAGACACCTCTTGGAACAATTGTCAGTATCCCTTTCGGCGAGGCTTTTTTTTTTTTTTAAATTTTAATCGACATTAATACTTTTGGAGGGTGCGGATCAACAGAAAAATAACATGGTTGTTACGCATATGGAAAACAGGGGAAACCAGGAAAACTCAGGGAATTTCTTTCCTCCTGGAATAATTAGGGAAAAGTCAGGGAATTTAGAAAATTCTCTGGAATTTTTCCAGAATTACGAAAAATGAAACCAACTTAAAAAAAAAAAACTGGAAAGTATAAACATAAGTAAATATTTTTAATATTTATATTATTCTTTATCATATACAACAAAAGTTACGTCAGTGCCAAACAATGAAAATTTCATAAACTAAAAACTAATTTACTCCAAAGCTCTAAAGCATTCGATTTGTCGATACGCAACTTCAAAATTATTATTGTAGATAAGTGTTTATATTTATTTTTCTTTTATTGGCACCGACGTAAAAATTTCCGTTTATAAAAAAGAACAGGTTCGGTATTTGCTTTTAATGTATTTATTTTTTACTTTACAGTGCTTAAATTTTTTTTTGTATTTCACTTTTTTTAAAATTTTTTATTTTAATATTTAACATTTTTTTAATTCGACCCCTAATCTCCCTGGAATATTTGCAAAACCTGTGTGAAAAATCTGGAAAAAATCAGGAAATTTCTGAGTCAATAATGCGTAACAACCACGAATAACAAAGAGTTGAAAAATGAAACTTTCTAGCACAGTGCGCGTGTGTCTTGCAAGAGTTTCAGATTTCTTACGCTTATCCATTTCTCATCGCTCTTGTAATATTCCTAAACTCTCTTCGCCGTTCATGTTATTCCCCACAAAAACCCCCCCCGGCGTTGCATCTTCTTTGAAACATTTTTCCCATCCATCCCCCTAATTATTCGAACTCGGATTGTATTTTATAAAAAAAAAAAAAAAAAAAAATATGAATCTTGAATCCACGCAGCCGCGGGTGTCCTTACCTCCGACATTATAGAACAGATGCGCTCCAAGTTCTATGCGGACAATGGAAATATTCAGGCGCAAAATGTTTGCACAAAGATCGATCCTTACGAGGCTTGCGTATCGCGTAGAAAGATGCAACAGTCGAATTACGTTTTTGAGAAAAAGATCGAGCAAGAGGGCAAACCTATTACGAATCAGAAGAATTCCGGCAGATGCTGGATATTCGCTTGTCTCAATGTCATTAGAATTCCATTTATGAAGAGACACCAGTTGGAGGAATTCGAATTCAGCCAGACTTATCTCTTTTTCTGGGACAAGGTGAGCCATCGTAGCTCATTGATTTTTTTTTTTTTTTTATTCCCTCATGTCCATTAATCATCGTTGTAGGGATCGTACATTTCGTCGGTCCATTGAAAATTTGGTCAAATAAAATAAAATTTACGGAAAGTAAAAAAAAAAAAATCAATTTTCCTTGCATTCAACGATGCAGAAATTTTCCTCGATAAAATGCCCACGCTTATAATATGAGATCGCTCCGTTGACCACCCCTCCCTCCGATCTTTTTGCAGATCGAACGAAGCAATTATTTCCTGAACAATATCGTAAAAACGGCGCGCAAAGGCGAGGCCGTGGAGGATCGTTTGGTATCATTTTTGCTGAGCGATCCTACCTGCGACGGCGGACAATGGGACATGCTCGTTAATCTGATAAATCGTTACGGTATCGTGCCAAAGGCTTGCTTTCCCGAGACATGGACGAGCGAATCGTCGAGTCGCATGAACGCGATATTAAAGTCAAAATTGCGCGAATTCGCGAAGAATCTTCGGGACGCGATTGACAAAGGGGCGAGCGACGATCAAGTACAGAGCAAAATTATCGAACAGATGACAATTGTATTTCGTATCGTTGGCATATGCCTGGGTATACCGAGCGAGACTATAATCTGGGAGTATTACGACAAATCCAAGGATTATCACAAGGTCGGACCTATAAGCGGACTGAAATTTTACGAAGAATACGTCAAGCCGTGCTACAACGTCGACGATAAGATATGCCTCGTTACGGATCCAAGACCCTCGAATTCGTATGGCAAGCTTTACGAGCTCGATTATCTCGGCAATGTCGTTGGCGGTCGTAAAGTTTTGTACAACAATCAGTCGCCGGAGATATTGATGAAATTGTGCGCGGAGAGCATAAAGCAAAATGAGGCGGTCTGGTTCGGTTGCGAGGTATCGAAACGCATCGCTGCAAAGTCCGGGCTTCAGGACATCGATATACATGATTTCAAGGCTTTATTCAATACCGACGTGTTCGTCGGTTTAAACAAATCCGATAGGCTCATCTACGGTGATTCCATGATGACTCACGCCATGGTTTTCACGGCTTACTCTACGGATGTGAGTTTTTTTTTTGTTTTTATATTTCGCCGCTTCGCATGTCCTCGTTGTACGCAATTTTTCGTTCATCTTTATTGTATTTCATTTACGTGCGGTCTGGGGTTCTTAAGAAAAGAAATTGATATTTTTGTTTTCCTCGATAATGGAAAGTTGGAGCGTGATAAATGAAAAAAACCTCGCGAAAGGAGGGGGCTGTAGCGCAAAATTAAATGGTTGCGCGAGCGACTTTTTTTGTTGTAATTAAAAACGGAAAAATCATGATTTTAATTGAAAATCAAAGAAACAAATCCAATTTGATTCGAAAATAAAGAACAAACAGGAGTGTCATTATTGCGAATTTATAAAAAAATTAAAACAAAATTCATCTACTCTAAATTCTAAATTCGATATTGCATCCGTTTTTTTTTTGTAATTAAAAACGAAAAATCATGATTTTCATTGAAAATCAAAGAAACAAATCTAATTTGATTCGAAAATAAAGAACAAACAAGAGTGTCATCATTGCGAATTAAAAAAAAAATAAAAACAAAATTCATCTATTCTAAATTCTAAATTCGATATTGCATCTGTTTTTTTGTAATTAAAAACGAAAAATCATGATTTTCATTTAAAATCAAAGAAACAAATCCAATTTGTTTCAAAATTAAAGAACAAACAGGAGTGACATCATTGCGAATTAAAAAAATAAAATAAAAACAAAATTCATTTATTCTAAATTCTAAATTCGATATTGCATCTGTTTTTTTTTTTTTTGTAATTCAAAACGAAAAATGATGATTTTAATTGAAAATTAATGAAACAAATCTAATTTGATTCGAAATTAAAGAACAAACAGGAGTGACATCATGGCGAATTAAAAAAATAAAATAAAAACAAAATTCATTTATTCTAAATTCTAAATTCGATATTGCATCAGTTTTTTTTGTAATTAAAAACGAAAAATCATGATTTTCATTGAAAATCAAAGAAACAAATCTAATTTGTTTCGAAATTAAAGAACAAACAAGAGTGTCATCATTGCGAATTAAAAAAATAAAATAAAAACAAAATTCATTTATTCTAAACTCTAAATTCGATATTGCATCCGTTTTTTTTGTAATTAAAAACGAAAAATCATGATTTTAATTGAAAATTAAAGAAACAAATCCAATTTGATTCGAAATTAAAGAACAAACAAGAGTGTCATCATTGCGAATTAAAAAAGAAAAACAAAATTCATCTATTCTAAATTCTAAATTCGATATTGCATCTGTTTTTTGTTGTAATTAAAAACGAAAAATCATGATTTTCATTGAAAATCAAAGAAACAAATCTAATTTGTTTCGAAATTAAAGAACAAACAAGAGTGTCATCATTGCGAATTAAAAAAATAAAATAAAAACAAAATTCATTTATTTTAAATTCTAAATTCGATATTACATCTGTTTTTTTTTTTTTTTAATTAAAAACGAAAAATGATGATTTTAATTGAAAATTAATGAAAAAAATCCGATTTGATTCGAAATTAAAGAACAAACAAGATTGTCATCATTGCGAGTCCAAAAAAAAAAAGAAAAACAAAATTCATCTATTCTAAATTCTAAATTTGATATTGCATCTGTTTTTTTTTGTAATTCAAAACGAAAAATTATGATTTTAGTTGAAAATTAATTAAAAAAATCCAATTTGATTCGAAATTAAAGAACAAACAAGATTGTCATCATTGCGAGTCCAAAAAAAAAGAAAAACAAAATTCATTTATTCTAAATTCTAAATTCGATATTGCATCTGTTTTTTTTGTAATTAAAAACGAAAAATCATGATTTTCATTGAAAATCAAAGAAACAAATCCAATTTGATTAGAAATTAAAGAACAAACAAGAGTGTCATCATTGCGAATTCAGAAAAATAGCAACAAAATTCATCTACCTATTCTAAATTTTAAATTCGATATTGCATCGGTTTTTCGTCTTTTGTCAACTTATTCGGAAATTTATTTTATCAACGCAACCCCTCGCTCCGGCGTATCGTCCACGACATATAGATACTCGTTGCATACAGTCTGGCAGCTTTTATTTCGTCGATGGCACATTGCCTGACGTCAGAATAAAAAAAAAGTTCTCTGTAGCTCAAAATAAAAAAAAAAACCTTTGAATTTTGAGCTACAGCCACCTCTTTTCGCGAGATTTTTTCATTCATCACACTCCCAAATTTCCAACAATTATCGAGGCAAATAAAGGATCGAATTTTCTTTGTAGCCACACACACCCCCCCCCCCCCCCCCCAGTGTCGCCTCGATAACTTGTTTCAATTTAACTTGTATCATCGTTGCGATAAAACAAAGTTATCGAGGCTATATATAAATTAAAAAAAAAAATGGATATGAAAGATTCTCCGATGGCGACTGAATTGATATATTTGCCATTTTTCACGCTGTAAAAAAAAAAATTTTTTTCATTCATCCTTATGTTTCATTTTTGTTCAGGCTAATTCGGAAATAACCAAGTTCCGCGTTGAAAATTCCTGGGGCGACGATCGAGGCGAAAAGGGTTATTACGTTCTGACCGCCGATTGGTTCAAAGAATTCGTCTTCGAGGTCGTGGTCGATAAGAAATATGCGCCGGACGATATAATGGCGGTTTACAAACAAGAGCCAATTCTTTTGCCTGCTTGGGATCCCATGGGAACGCTCGCTCAGTGATGAAACTATCGGCCGAAATAGACTTTTGGATCGTCGGATGATCTTTGAGTGTTGTGTGACTCAAGAAAGAAAGAGAGAGAGAGAGAAAAAGAGAGAGAGATATGTGCATCATCGCGCAATCACAGAAAAAATCGCATCTGGGAGATTTCTTAATTAGTGATCTAGCAATAAAAAATTCACAAGTTCTGCGCCGAAAATTATCATACCGGTATCTCATTGGCTCGTTAAAAATTTCGTACGATATAACGTAATTCCTGATTTATCATTCGTTCGCATACGGATGAGGCAAATTACGAAAAAAGAAAAAAGAAAAAAAAAAAAAAAAAAAAAAACCCCCTGACAAATCCCTCGCTGGATCCTGACGTAATTAATAAGAGAGCATATGCTCAAGGAAGACTTTTTTTTTTCTTTAATATTTTCTAATTTTTCAAACAAAACGTAGCGTTAATCCGAAAAATTTTTTTTGCACGCATTTATATGACGATAAACGAATTTTGGACACGTGGATATCAGCCACTCGATAATGACGCCGAATAATTCGCACGCGTATACGATGAATGACGAGAAAATTTTTTTTTTTTTTTTTTCAAATAGAAAATTATGTTATCCGTATGGAATAAGAATAATTACGATAGCATGGGCTAGAAATTGAAGGGAGAAGAAGAGATCGGTCTTGGAGAAGGATTTGGCATCGTCGCATCATTAGCCATGTAAGCTACATTGTAGCAAAAGTGCAAAATAAAAGAAATTTACGCCGAAAATTTACGCTGCTTAATTTTTTTTTTTAATCCTTAAATTACCATAATTTCATATATGAAATCCTATTCTCGTTTATTCCTCGAGTGTAATTCGCGTTTTCGTAAATCGGATAATTTTTCGTATTTTTATTTACAAATGTACAAATATTCGTTTTTAGCCACCACTTAAAAATAATATATATGTATAATAGGATGGTTCTTATTTGCCCGTTTTTTGAATTTCAATTGTGCCGCCCACTCGTTTGTTTCTAAATAAAACAACAAAACCTTTGAGCCCAATATGAATGTCCTAACTTGATTTTTACTATTCTCTGCAACGACGCGAAGTTTTCCATTTTAAAGTACACGTCATTTTTATCCTTCAGTGTTATTATTTTACTGAAACATCGAATCTTTGACGAAAAAAATAAAATAAAAAATGTATCGGCCATTCTAAGGCATTTTTATCCTGTTTAAATATTTTTCTTTGTTTTAATTGAAAATGTTAGGAAAAAAGCAAAATATCAGTCATATCTGACGTTTATTACGTATTCAGATTATCAATAAATATAATATGAAGAATTTTAGGTTCTAACGAAGTCATCAAAGAGATATTTACGTAACAATCGTCCACTTTTAATGAAAAAAATCGGTCATTTAAAATCATTTCTTTAATTCCTTTCCTAATTTTAATGCAATTTAAATTGTATTTTTTTTTTTTTAGCATTTTTGAATAAATATTTTTCGAAATAATCGAAAAATTGATCTCGAAAAACAATTCTTTTTTTTTGAAATTTTCTATTTTTTTAAGTTAAAGCTCATTGATGACTTCGTTAGAACGCAAAATTCTTCATATTATATTAGATACGACTGATATTTTGCTTTTTTTCTACCATTTTCAATTAAAACAAAGAAAAATATTCAAATAAGCAGAGTAAAAATGCCTTAGAATGGTCAATACATTTTTTTCCCCATGAAAGTACAATAGATCCCCGTTAATTCCATGCAAAGATCATTTTTTTCGTCAAAGATTAGATGTTTCTGTAAAATAATAAGATTGGAAGATAAAAATCGCGTGTTTTTAAAATGGAAAACTTTGCGTCGTTACAGCGGATATGAAAAATCAACTTTGAGACATTCATGTCGGGCTCAAATTTTTTGTTCTTTTATTTAGAAACAAACGAGGGGGCGGCACAATTAAAATTCGAACATCGAGCAAACAAGAGCGACCCTAATATATATATATATACTAGGGCGGTTAAAAAAAGGGTCTTTTTTCAGATTTCGCTCTTCTCCGAGATTCTTGTACTTTTTCACTAAAAAATAGCTCACGCGAAAAAAGGGCTGGGTTGAAAAAATTTTTTTACAACTGCCTCAGCGACGTTGAAATTTTGAAAAAAGGCGATTTTCGAGAATTTCAAAATTGTGATATCCGTAAATCCTTCGGTGACGATGTTTTGTACACCGAAAGGATTTAAGAGTATCTCAATTTCAAAATTCTCGAAAATAGCCTTTTTCAAAATTTCAACGTCGCCGAGGCAGTAGTAAAAAATTTTTTTCAACCCAGCCCTTTTGCGTGAGCAATTTTTTAGTAAAAAAAGGACAAGAATCTCGGTAAAGAGCGAAATCTGAAAAAAAAACGGCCCTTTTTTCAATCGTCCAAATATATATACATAAATCACTTTCTCAACTGTTTCCTCCGTTGCCTTTTAAGCTTGTAGCAGTAACTGAGCTTGGCCCAAACACCCTGACACATTCTCTTCAAATGAATATCCTTTTGCTGGATAGCGTACTCGAAAATATCCTGAATCATGAGCTTTGGGATTTTCAGATTGCCCCGTTGAATTATACTCAGTGCGGCGTATAATTTGCATCTAGCGACGAGAAGAGGATCACCCAGTCGCAGTGCGAGCGTAAACTGGTGGTACGAAATTTTTCCAGCCATCTGAGCCTGTGCATAAAAAAAAAAAAAAAAAAATACATTTCATTGAGCGACATACGCTCGAGCGGGGGCTGAATCGGCGGCAACGAAAAAAAAATACAATTATTTTTAAGGAGGTTCTTAAACCAGAGAAAAACGGTAAGAATGATTCTAAAATTTGATGGGAGGTTTGCGCCGGTACTTAGGAATACACCGTAATTATTTCAGATTTTTTGACGCGCGTAGTTGAGGAGAAAAAAAAAACATTAAATATGCCGCTCATACGTGGGCTCTTATGGGAGAAGTATTCGAAGCTACGATCGGAGATTATTTTACGAGTGAAAAAACGGTAACATTTCCCCCGAAGAAACGCTTAAACGACAGATCGGACCTTTATAGATATAATTTGCCCATAAAGAAAAATTTTCGCCGTTCTGATTGTAAAATATACTTGTAAACAGAATTGAGCGTGAGTAATGGCAAATTTAAAAAATTAAAACGTATTTGGCGAAACAAATGCTGAACGCGACCTGCCCCGCGCGTCGCCGTCACGTTCCCCTCGCCGCACCAAATTAATGTTAAGAACCTCCTCAAAATAGATGGCTTTGCAAACGAAAAAACGACTATCGAACATTTTTATATTCCGTTTGGTCAGCTTTACGCGCATACTCGTAAAATTCAAAAGTTTATTTCTTCTCCTTCGGAGCGCTTCGATACGGAAGCTATGTCTCAAGATATTGCAAAAAAAAAACCAAAATTTCAAAAATTGCGATGGAATCCTTCGGTTTTCAAGATCTTCAATATCGTCGGCTAAAGATTTACACGCGGTAAGAAGAAATTTGAACAAACTTGCCAAATGAGATAATCATGCAGCGAATATTTTTTTGCAAAGTAAATTCATACGAATGACCTATTTTTCCAGTCTCCCGAGATAAAAAGCATTCCCAAAGATTTTTATTCATTAACGACAATTTCTTTAGGACACTCACGCAATGCTGAAAATGTTCTCCCAACGCCGAGAAAGCACCTCCCAATGTGGATAGCCAGGACATTGCATGATCGACTTCTCTTCTTTCCAACGCCATTCGAGTTATCCTTTCACCCCTAAAAGACTTTTCGCTGTATCCCAAATTTCATCCTCATATATATATATATATATATATATATTTCTTCTAAATTATAATTCATGCAATTACCATTTGTAATCGAGAAATTGTTTTTTCGGGATTCTCAATTTGATCAAAATCACAGGATATTCGTTGTTAGCTGCTCTCGTTTTGATACAGCGTAGCAGATGCCTCGTGGCGCATTGACGATAAAAGTTCGATCGTTTAAGAGTATCGACGTAAGCGGATACAACGTACGAATCAATTTGTCGATTGTTCAGATAATTTGGAGCGTACGAGGATGCTCTATTTTGCTCATTGCGGACACTCTCATAGGCTAAGTCATTGTTTGTATGATCCTTTACATATTGAGCGACACGCAGAGATGTCACGATCAAATCGTCGTAAATTAATTTTTTCGAATGAACGACTAAACGCAACTGTATCTCCATACCGGATAGAGGATATACCGTAACTAATAGTGTCGCCTGGTTCCCCTAATATTACGAAACAGGGTGGAACACACGGAATTTATTTTTCCGTGATTATTCCATAGAGCTAGCAAGAATCCTTCAACACTGACCTTTGACAGCTAAAAACCGAAGGATACGCTGAGATATGCTTTAACGTTACTTTGAGGTTAGTTACTCGTACTCATGGCATGAACTGTCCGAGCAGGAGCTTAATAATTTTTAATTACCGCGTGAGTTAAAAAAAAAATAGTTCGTTACTCATGACACACAGAGCATTTGCAATAAAATGGAAATTTGGATTAGCACTTAAAGCTCGTATATAACACTTTGTATTTGAAGCACTGAATTCTAAATTATATTTAGTGATTTTAATAAGTCACGAAGTAAAAGTGTTTTGAAGTTCTATGGTTAAAAGTGAAATAAGTCTGTATTTAAGGTGAAGTTAGTAAAAATAAAACTAACCTAAAGTAAAAACATTAAACGCTTATTGGATGCAGCGATAATAGAATAAAATAGGATTACAATGGATATAATAAATTGATACATTATAGATGAAATTTTTTATTATTAGTTGCGAGATTCTGATTGCACAGTACAATATGTTTATCCTCCCGTATTATCATAAATTAAGAGTCAAAGAATTCCAAAAAGCCCTAAATATAATAATGGACAGCCTTAATCATTGAATTTGTTTAAATTTCCCGCCGAAATATACGCTGAGGCGCGTCACTAGCTCTATCTATCGTGAGAAAAATTAAACTCGTCTCCACGCAAAGGGAAATTCGATTTGTACAATCGTCGATAATATCGCATTTTCGCTTATCAACCCTAGCAGACGAATTATCTTCGCCCAATGGCGTTGCGACGCTGGGTCGATCCCTTCGATCATGGCCAATCATCGTTGGACGCCCCATCCCCCATCTTTCCGGCCCAATATCTGGGAGAATTACACACCAATTTACGAGAGTAGGGACATTATGCGGCGATTGAAATTCGTTTTGACATGATGCAACGTGAAGAGAAAAGGGTCACAATTTTTCATGACAATTTCCGATTGAATTTATGTCAAGCATCGCGGTTATTCGCGTCGTTACGTACAACCCCCGGAAGTAATCGAAAAAAATGTTGCTCGAGGCGAGCGTTTGACTCTCGGAACAACGACGAGAAGCGGCGTGCACCCTTCCCCCTCTCGTCGACTCGACTTGCGTATACCGGCCTGCGTTTTCTTCGTTCCGCTATAAGGGGAGAGGTACGCGCTCGAGAAAGGCTCTATTGGGGCCCCCGACGTCGGCCGTGACAGGTTGCCAAGGCTGTTCGTCGACAAAATCGGTGTTTGTTCGTCGTCGTCAAAATCTAGGGGTATAATTATCAGCTCGGAGTGTTACAAAATTCGAAAATTTAACATAATATACTATCGTTGATACGGGTAATCTCGAAAAAAAATAAATAAATACCCAGAAATAGAGAAAAGAGACAAAAATTCGCGTGTCAAACGACAACGGCTTTTCCTCGAGAGTCATCACACCGAAATTCTCGATCGTGTATTTGCTCGAAAATTTTTACAAAAAAAAAACTGCCAGGAAAAAAAAAATCACCAAATCATCTCCCTGACTCGATATCAATTGATTTGTTCGGTGTTATTTTTTACTTGTAAAAAAAAAAAAAAAAATCCCTGTACCTCTCCCCCCCTCTCCAACTGGTCTGTAATTCCTCGCCACGCCGCCCTCGCGGTGACAGAAAGAAGCATATTTGTTAACGAAGTGAATTCACGGTTATGGCGTTTTTGAGAACCGTACCGCGTTGCTGTGCCGGAGGTAAAAAGTTTAGCAAGTGTCTACGATTGACGACCGGTTTTAACGAAAATTCAACGACGAGACCGACGGTGCAGCTGGTGCAGGTGCTGACACGAGGATACGCGAATACTTCGTCGGAGAGCACGGGACAATCGGCCTCGGCCCCAAGACAGATCGATCCTCTCGATCTCAAGTTTAACGATCCCGTAGCGTCATTCAAGAGTAAAACCACCACTGAACTCATACGTGCTTACATCGTCTATCAAATATGCTCGATCGAGTACATCGTCGAGAACAACATGAAGGTGAGTGTGACGGAAGGAGAGGCTTTTTTGTATTTGGATATACTTTTTTTTTTTTCCAGATTATCAAACTTTTTCTCGTGTTTCTTCGAGTGTTGTGCGTGTAGTGCGTTTTTCCGGTATCTGATAATTACGTGGATGCAAATAATCAAGTATTCGAGTGATTTTCTTATTGATCATCAAGAGAATTTTTTTTTTTAACAATCTTAAAATTTGCGGGCGTTTCTTCGAGTGCGTGTGCCTGTGTGTGAGAGTGAGTTCGTTCGCCGGCATTCCAGCTACGTAACATATATATATATATATATATATATATATATATACTTATGAATTCTGTCGTATTTTTTCTTGCCTCGTTCGGGGGGGGGACTCTCGGCTGACTCGGTCTCGAATTTCGAGTACCGTTTTGCAAGCAGCTATTATGTACTTATATTAATGGCGTTTGCATAACGATACCATTGAACCCATCTATGTGACGTGTATCCCACTGATATACATATTTACGGGTTAGTGTAAAAAGGGCATATCCAGCGTGGATAAAAATTCATATAATGCCCCTCTAGGCTCTTTGGTCATCGAAATATATATAAATTCGACTGATCCAGCTGTTCTTCTGGCTCTCTAATATATATATATATATATATATATATATATATCTTTTTTTTGACGTCTTGTTAATTATTGAATATTCAATTTTTTCGATAAATCCTGTGTTTTTACCTCTTTACAGTGAATATTTCTTGAAATTCATACTTGACTCAATTTTTTTTAGTGCTCAAGGGGGAATTTCAGCCTCGAGAGTGATAAAAACGTGTTACATGTATATTATATATATATATATATATTTTTTTTTTAATTTGACAGAAAAAATTCTTATCGAAATTCCCAAACGAGAAATCGGAAAGTTTTCTCGGATCGTGTTAAAAAAAAAATTTGGCTCTGTGTATAAAAAATTCTGAGGAGTAAAATTTAAAAAAATGCATTTGCAATCTCGATGGGCATTCGTTGGCATGATCCGGTTCGAAGTATTTTGAAGAATCGCTCGTTATTGGGGCTTAAGAGACAATTTTTTTTATTTTCGACCAGTTGAAAGAAAAAAAAAACGTGAAGAATTTCGAAAATTTGTTTCCGTGTTGGAATCTTAAAAATCCTTGCGATAAAATTTTTCGCGGAAGATTAATTTCCTATGTAACTGTGATTCTTAAAAATCAGTGAATTAAATCCCATAACGATTATTTTTAATTAGCGCGTTGAACGCGAAGTGGTAATTGGATGATCGAAGTGACAATTATATTTTTCAATTTCTCGTATCGCGTGATACGTAATTAATGATGGACAGATTGACAAGGAAAATTGTCGTACATAACGTTTTATGAATTTTAATCAATCGAAAGAAAAATTTTATATTAAATTTCCGCATTCTTTCATCTTTTCGATTTCCACAAGTCTCGATTTCCATGAAAGTTAGTGAAATTTTCAAAATGTTTTTTTTTTTTTTTCGAAAAAAAAAGTTAACATCAATCTATCGTAACGTTATAACAGAGTTAAATAAGCCTTGTGATGTCAGATCCTCGAATGACCCCATTAAAAGGTCGTTCTAAAACGAATCGGTGACGAGTGCTGCGGTAGGACGGGTTTTGGGGCAAAATGGACCACTATTTTTATGATCGATTTTACGGACCGAGAGAAAAAGTTGCCAGAGTTGTGAACGAACTAAATGGATGGTTTTGGGCATTTGCGATGATCAATTCGCGATAAAAAAAAAAAAAAACAAAGTTTAATTCTACTGCTAATTGAACTTTGCCACTTGTCAATTGTCTTCTCAATTTTTTTTTTTTCTTTCGTATACCCTAAAGAACAAAGATGCAATTTTCAAAGTGCAACGAGCATTGATCCGGTTTTACGTAAACATGAAACGAGGTGCGGTCTCTCTCTCTTTATCGTGGGAAAATTTAGAAAAATAAAATCGTCCACGCCCATCCCAATCACTGTTCCAAGAATTATGTCTTAATGAGATCCTTGTGAAATATTATACGGAGATTCCTGAAAGTATTTTTTCGTGTCCTAGTCCAGTCACTTTAGGCATAACTACATCTGTTCCAAACAAAACAAAAAAAGGATTTAAATATATTTTTTTTTCAATCGCTTCTTTGTTTTGACGTTTTGAGAAACATATTAAAAATCGAGAGATCGCGCCGGCGTAAAAACAAATCAATCAAGGTCGAAGATTTAAAAAAATCAATTTTTTGCGAATATCTCGATTCCTATGGCTCGGAGACCGATTGAGATTATCATCAAAGTGAAAGATTATCAAATTTCCCACAATGAAAAGGGCCCCATTTATTTTTTTTTTACGTACAACGAATCGTTTGTAAAAAATTTTTTTTTTTAAGTGCTGAAAAGTTTACGCGCAAAGCTCATAAGCCATTTCATATACACAGCCCATGCATATGGAATAAGTAATTTTTTCCCCTGCTGCGACGGTTGCAACGTCGTACGTAGAGCCCTTCCTCGACCGTGTGTCTCATCGAAATTGGCACATTTTTATTTCATTAATTTGCCACAACTCACGATAGACGTAGTGAATCGTGTTCATATTTTTTTTCCTAGCGTTTTGGAATAGATAAATCTACGTATTTCGAGGTTGTCTTTATGATTTTTTATCTCGGAAAGTAGGTGATGAATCATGTTGAAATTTTTCATGCACACGGACTATACCTTAGCATGCATTCTGTCAAAATTTCAAGTCGCTGTCACTTTTTGTGAGTTCGAGCAGAACCTCCTTAACTCTCCGCCGGCAATCTCTTTTTTTTTTTTTTTTAACTACGCCGCCGGCAATCTGTGACGATATTGTCATCGGCTATTATAATCCACTTAGGAGTGTCCGAAAATTCCCCTCAAAAAAAAAAAAAATCAGTAAATCAGTTTTGGGTCTTATCTCAACATTCCATCAGTTGTCATTTCAAAATGTTTGTGCAATTGGCAAATAGAAATTCAGCAACAATGAAAAACGGGTAAATTCGACCATTTCGCCAAAGAAAATCTATGACGATATCGTCATAGATTGTCGGCGGAGGGTTAAAGAATATATCTCGAGCTGGCACGCGGGGCCAACGGCCAACGTCGGCGCTCGATATTGATTTTCAGGGTTGGTTCGGCCTACCAACGAATAGAGGGCGTTGAAACGACGTATGTACTATATAACGATCACATCGAGAGAGTCCGGGGGATCTCTCTCTCTCTCTCTACCCTTGGAATTTTTACCCCGCGACACACAATCCCACCAACGGAATCCCGTAAACCACTGTTGAGTATGGTTACGTAACCGATACAAACGTTAATCCCCGTCACTATACATATATATATTTTCGACGATATCCGCAACTGGCGTTATATGTCCCTTACCCATCCTTCTTAAAAAATATAGTTCAACGCCCTAAACACATTTTCCACTGTTGGATTAGTTTTTTTTTTTCCATTTTCTTCTTTCTGTTCTTCCATCACTTGGCCAGACATCGCGACGCTATTTCGCGCTTTGGTGTCTCGAGGGTGCATCGGGTCACTATAACACACAGGGACGTTTTGTCGTGCAACTATAACTTATATATTTAGAGGGGAGAGCTGAGCCATCTATTATTGCGTTAATGTTAATTCTTACGTTATTTTTCTTGTAATTTCATAATAATAATAATAATAATAATAATTATTATTATTATTATTTATTAATTGTACATTGTAAAAGTATTGTCTTTCGAATTCCGGGGAATAAGAGGGGAAAATGATGATCTTGAAGTTGGGCTCGAAGTAACAATTCCATGGGAAAACGACTCTACGACTTTTGAACGAGGAGTAAAACATCTCTGTCGAACGAATCTACCCAGAATAAGGATTTTCCATCTTTATGCGATTAATCCGTAAAAACCACACACCCCTATTGGGATTTTGCATTTTCAAAGTACCTTAACTCTCGTTAACAAAAACTATTCTTTAATCAGTGTTTCTTGGGTTAAACATTTCTCAGGAATCCAATGATTATAGTTTCAAACGCGACAAATATTACTCATTTAGTGAAAATACGTCAAAATAAGAACAAAAATATTCAAAAATCCACAAACAAGAAATTTTAGGTGGTGCAAATTTGCACTAGTGTGGTGTTGCACTGGTGCGGTGATGGTATAAATCTTCGCGATAATGCAGTTCGATAAGTTCATACTTACCAGCAGCCATGTGCCGGAGAATTGTTGTGTGGTGTAGTATTGTCATTGGATCGGCATTTTCGTAAGAGCGTCTGGTAGAGTTGTTTCGTGGTAATGTTATTTCGTATAGTAGAGTCGATTCGCGGTAGAGTTGTTTCGTGGTACAGTTGCTCATTGGTAGTTTTTTTCTTCGTGATCGAGTTCTTCTGTGGCATAGTCGTTTTGTGGTAATGTTGCTTCGTGGTAGAGATGTTTCGTGTCAGAGTTGTTTCGTGCTAGAGTTGATTCTTGGTACGAGTTGTTTCGTGCTAGAATTTTATCGCGTTAGAGTCATTTCGTGGTGGACTCGTTATATTTCGCGGTAGAGTTGTTTCATGGTAGAGTTATTTCGCGGTAGGGTTGTTTTATGGTACAGCTATATATCGCGGTAGAGTTGTTTCGTGGTACAGTTGCTTATTGGAAGTTTTTTCTTCGTGGTAGAGTTCTTTCGTGGTACAGCCGTTTTGTGGCAGAGTTGCTTCGTGCTAAAATTTTGTCGTGGTAGAGTCGTTTCGTGGTGGACTCGTTATATATCGCGGTAGAGTTGTTTCATGGTAGAGTTATTTCGCGGTAGGGTTGTTTCATGGTACAGCTATTTCGTGGTAGAGTTGTTTCGTGGTACAGCCGTTTTGTGGCAGAGTTGCTCCGTGCTAAAATTTTATCGTGGTCGAGTCGTTTCGTGGTGGGCTCGTTATATATCGCGGCAGAGTTGTTTCATGGTAGAGTTATTTCGCCGTAGGGTTGTTTTATGGTACAGCTATATATCGCGGTAGAGTTGTTTCGCGGTAGAACTATTTCGCGATAGGGTTGTTTTGTGGTACAGTCATGTCGCGGTAGAGTCGTTTCGCGGTGGACTCGTTTCGCGGTGGACTCGTTATATATCGCGGTAGAGTTGTTTCATGGTAGAGTTATTTCGCGGTAGGGTTGTTTTATGGTACACCTATATATCGCGGTAGAGTTGTTTCGTGGTACAGTTGCTTCTTGGTAGTTTTTTCTTCGTGGTAGAGTTCTTTCGTGGTACAGCCGTTTTGTGGCAGAGTTGCTTCGTGCTAAAATTTTATCGTGGTCAAGTCGTTTCGTGGTGGGCTCGTTATATTTTGCGGTAGAGTTGTTTCGCGGTAGAACTATTTCGCGATATGGTTGTTTTGTGGTACAGTCATGTCGCGGTAGAGTCGTTTCGCGGTGGACTCGTTATATATCGCGGTAGAGTTGTTTCATGGTAGAGTTATTTCGCCGTAGGGTTGTTTTATGGTACAGCTATATATCGTGGTAGAGTTGTTTCGTGGTACAGTTGCTTCTTGGTAGTTTTTTCTTCGTTATAGAGTTTGATTCGTGGTAGAGTTCTTTCGCGGTACAGCCGTTTTGTGGCAGAGTTGCTTCGTGCTAAAATTTTGTCGTGGTAGAGTCGTTTCGTGGTGGACTCGTTATATATCGCGGTAGAGTTATTTCGCGGTAGGGTTGTTTTGTGGTACAGTCATGTCGCGGTAGAGTCGTTTCGCGGTGGACTCGTTATATATCGCGGTAGAGTTGTTTCATGGTAGAGTTATTTCGCGGTAGGGTTGTTTTATGGTACAGCTATATCGCGGTAGAGTTGTTTCGTGGTACAGTTGCATCTTGGTAGATTTTTCTTCGTGATAGAGTTTGATTCGTGGTAGAGTTCTTTCGTGGTACAGCCGTTTTGTGGCAGAGTTGCTTCGTGCTAAAATTTTATCGTGGTCAAGTCGTTTCGTGGTGGGCTCGTTATATTTTGCGGTAGAGTTGTTTCGCGGTAGAACTATTTCGCGATATGGTTGTTTTGTGGTACAGTCATGTCGCGGTAGAGTCGTTTCGCGGTGGACTCGTTATATATCGCGGTAGAGTTGTTTCATGGTAGAGTTATTTCGCCGTAGGGTTGTTTTATGGTACAGCTATATATCGTGGTAGAGTTGTTTCGTGGTACAGTTGCTTCTTGGTAGTTTTTTCTTCGTTATAGAGTTTGATTCGTGGTAGAGTTCTTTCGCGGTACAGCCGTTTTGTGGCAGAGTTGCTTCGTGCTAAAATTTTATCGTGGTAGAGTCGTTTCGTGGTGGGCTCGTTATATTTTGCGGTAGAGTTGTTTCGCGGTAGAACTATTTCGCGATAGGGTTGTTTTGTGGTACAGTCATGTCGCGGTAGAGTTGGTTCGTGCTAGTTTTTTTTTTTTTTTCGTTGTAGACTCGCTACATTTTCGCTACAGTTGTAGTTGTTTCGTGGTAGAGGCGTTTCGTGCTATAGTTATTTTATGGTACAGTTATATCGTGGTAGGGTTGCTTCGTGCTAGAGTACTCTTGTGGTAGAGTTGTTTCAGTGGTAGAGTTGTCTCGTGGTAGGGTTATACTTCGCTAATTAACCAACAATTACCCAAATCTGATCATTATTAACATTTCGATCGCAGTCACGAAGCAAATTAATATTGAAAGAAGAAATAAATCGACCCTTCATTGCCATAAATCTTCTAGATCCATGCAATTATTGTCATCTTCTGACTCAATATTACAAATCCTATAGCAATTTCATTCAGAAATATTTCAAGATAAAGATAACTTTCTTTCGTTTTCTTTTTACGTTCTTATCAAACGGACCGCAATTGAAATGAAATTAATGAAACGAATGATGAAATGAAAATTTAATTAACGCAAAAATAAACATTGTCGGATAAATTTTGCCTGATGATAATTATTATACAAATTGTGGAATAAATAAACAAAGAAAGTCTGCTTCGAAGTAACGAAATAGGTGGCCATTCATATATATATATATATATATATATATATATATATATATATATATATATATTTCATCAATAATCCTCCCCGTATGGATTTTTAGTTGGTTCGAGCTTCTCGTGCAGTTGCACTAGTTCGAGGGTTCAACGAAAATTATAGCGCATGCGCACCTGCCGAATCCTCTCGACGTTCGTGTTGGATAATCTCACGAGCGGGAGGGCTGCTTCTTTCCTCTGTTTTTTTTTATTTTTTTTTTTCATTTTTTTTTTTACCAACAAACGTGCCTGTCAGGACTCGAGAAAGAAAAAACAAAGGGCCGATTCTTTCGGTTCTCGAGCTCGATGTTCTCCCCGCGTTCTCTGCACTTTTTCGCGATTATTTCCCCTTGACTCGAATTTTCAAATTGCCCAAAAAATTGTCAGAAGCCTCCGAGCAAAACACACTGGTCCGGGAGTTCTATTAAATAGAAAAAAAAATAAAAAAATAAAAAACGTTTGCATGGATATATACTCCGCGTGACGGAAGTGAAACTTCAATCACGCATTGTGTAAAGCGCCGTCAATTGTGCGTCATCTGAAGCGTACGTTAAAATTTCCTTTTCTTGAATTTTATGATTTACAATCATTGAAATTTCATGCAGATCCGATATTCGAGTAAAGCAGAATCCTCGAAGCATCTCGCTGTATCTGCACCGATCGCGCGCGCACCTCTCTGCGCACTTTTGGCTCTCCGAAGCTCAATTTTGCGAATTTTTCAGTTCTCTTTGGGCCAAAATATTTTTAAAAGATTGCACTAATCGAATAAGTCAATAACAAAAAATGCATTTTTTTTTTAAATTTCAAGCCTCCCCAGTCCCCTCTTATATATATTCATGCGCATACATCCATGCGAGGTGTCCGTGAACATCTGTCGTGACAAATTTTTCATTTCCGTTATGAGCCAGCCAGGTGTGATTTTCGCGAGGTTTATATGCATCCATGCATGCGATATTTTCCCAGCAGTCTGGACGAGCACTTGCAATGACAAAGGCAATTTTTTTTTTTTTTTTCCATTCGTCTTGAGACGATTCTTCTTTTGCACACTCGAGGCATTCGCATTGATAATCTTTGAAACATTCTGCCTTCTCTCTTATTATATCATTGGATTCATTGACGAGAAAATGTGCGAAAAAAAAGAAAAAAAAAAAAAATTGCTGAAGCTGTGTTACGTAACTGGGCTATGGATCGAGGAGTTTCCGTCGTAGCATATCGTTTCTCTCTCTCTCTCTCTCTCGTTGCTTCGCTCTTTTTCTCCTTCGTCGAGTTATAGGCATTCGGATCTGCTGGTCGATCGATTTTGTCCTGCCACCACTATACGGTCTTATTACTATGACATTATATAAAATTACTGTAACTTTAAGCCGCGGGAATTGCCAGTGCAATGCACCTCGATGCTCGTCCTCGTATAACCCAATGCTTCGGAGTAAAAAAAATTTTTTTTTTTTTTCCTTCGTAAATAAAAACTAAACTATCGTGATAGAATATATTTTTAAAATGACACAGATCCGTCGTTTGATTACATTTATCGCAAAAGGCAATGCAATATGTTGAGAAAAGTTTCGCAACGATCGACACGATGTTAAAATTTGCATCGTTGCAATGCAACGAAAATTGGTTAAAAAAAAAAAAAAAAGAAATAATTTCCAGTATTGTCTCGAAGTCGAAAATCGTTTAAACCTTTTTTTTCGGTTTTTTATTTTCGCGACCCGGAGCCTAAACATGCCAAAAAAAGCGGTTAGCAATACTGAAAATGATTTAAAAAAATTTTTTTTAAAACCTATTTTCGTTGCATTCCAACGATGCAAATT
Organism: Rhorus exstirpatorius; assembly: GCA_963564615.1. Taxonomy (NCBI): domain Eukaryota; kingdom Metazoa; phylum Arthropoda; class Insecta; order Hymenoptera; family Ichneumonidae; genus Rhorus; species Rhorus exstirpatorius. The sequence continues at coordinate 61,914,746 of OY751313.1, read as the reverse complement.
TCAACATCATCGATCGACCAGATGTACACCGCCGCAGACTCGCGATTATTATTGCCTGACGTTTCTGCGAATTTTCTTTATTTTTCTCCGTGATATCGTTTTCCTTTCGCTATTCGTTCATTTATTTTTTGCTTCCTCACAACGAGAATACCGGTATGATTGTGAAAAATTAGCGACAAATTTATGACTTTTGCGACAATTACTTTGATTCTACGAACGAAAATTTGGATATTCGAATATAACGATGATGGTTGAAATTTGTATCTTCGGAATGCAACGGGAAAAAAAAATCATATGGCAGTATTGTCTCGAAGTCGAAAATCGTTTAACCGGTTTTCCTGTGCTTTTCGATCAATTTCAGAAATTTTAATATTTTTTTTTCTCAAAAAGTATGCATTTTTGAAAAACACGACAGTAGAGCTTTTTCGTTCAAAATTTCATGCAGAATATGCAATGAAATTTTTCTTGTTTAGAAATTTTCAATTTTTTTGCTCGAGATCCGCCATATTGCCGTCGCCCGCTTGAATTTTTTCAATTTTGACTTCAGATTTGTAATCAGCGACCCCAAAACCATAAGAATATGATAAAAACAGTTTGATAAAATTTCCAGTTTAATTGAGCCCCTGAAAGGGTTAAACACCTTTTTTTTTGGTTTTTTTTTCGCGACCTGGGGCCTAAGTATGCCAGAAAAGCGTCAGCAATACCGGAAATGATTTTTTTAAAATTAAAAAAAAAACCTATTTTCGTTGCATTCCAACGTTGGAAATTTCAACATCATGGAATAACGATACAAACGATCCGGAAATTTCAGAAAAATTTAAGGTAGTTCTATCGCTGCAGACTAGTCAATTAGCTATAAATGTCTAAATGATGATTCCTAAAAATATTGGATATATGGGTTAAAATTAATAAATATTAAATAAGCTTACCCAGGTGAATACAATTATAATCAACACGGTTTATTATAAATAATTATGTAATTAGTAAAATAGTAATTGCAACGACTCAAGTATCACTAGATCTCGTATGATATTTGCGTGTGGCAACGTTGCGTTTTCTTTCTCTTTTCATTCTCGTGCCCTCTCACTCTCTCGCCCGCTCTATTGACGTTGACGCGGAGATGTTATGTTGTTCGACTTTTGTCAAATACCGCTTTCGTTTCGATATAGCGTTGCCAGATTTTTTCACCGTCACGACATTATGCCACAAGTTGTGTATCACTACCCGGATGCTCGTATTAAAATCAGTATAGCTTAAAAAATTGGTCGACAATCATATTTTTTTTTTAGGCCCGTTAGATTTTTACGTGTTTAATGAATCCAAGTCTAGTTTTTTGTAAGAATCTTTTGGATTTTCCATAAGATATATCGTTTTAAAGTGACCGGAAATCGGTTCTTCTATATGCCGAAGCAAATTTGCCTTGAGGAATTGGCATTTTCAAGTATTAATTTCTCCGTAATTATAGGTCGACAAGGGGCATTGACGTTTCGCGAAATGAATAAATATATTAAAATTGAAGATATTAAAAAAAAAAAAAATTTTAATCTTATGGATTAGCTACCACGATAGAACTACCTTAAGAATCCCGGATATTGAATTTAGAAGAAAAAAAAACACAAACGATCAGAGTCAATTCATTTTTTTTTTTCATTAAAAAAAAATCAATAAATCCGTAGTTCTGTAACTTTGGTAAAAATTATCAGCAATCAAGACGAGACTTTCTAACGGGGATGAGCTATGGGCCAATGATGAGAATGTTTGTCATTGAAGTATTCCAGAATCGGGATATGGTTGTTTCGGTTTTGTGAAATTTGAAATTTGTCTTAAAACTGCTTTAATTTCGTCGACTCAAAAGTGATCCGTGTACGAAAAGCCTTTATTGAATCGAGCAATACATTGAAATCTAGCGAGGTCTTAATTGTTGAAGATACGATCGGTATATTCGGAGTTGGAGAAAAGGACTCCGAGGATGCCGATCATGGAGGAAAGAGAGAGAGAGAGATTGATTGATTGATTGATTGATTGATTGATTGATAATATATTTATGCCCTAGTCATACTATGGGGCAAATAGTAATATATAGTATTAAATATAATTTTAAATAACGATGATAGATTTACAAGAAGGTACAATAATACGAAGGTACAATGAACCAACATGAATGACCGGTAAAAAATTCATTAGCGAAAACACACGAATAAATCGTACTCTTAATCATAGAGAGAGAGAGAGAGAGAGAGAGAGAGAGAGGGGAGGAGAGATTAGGACAAAGAAAAAAAACAAACCAGTATATTATGAAGTAGGGATAACAATCGCTATTACTCGGGAACGCCGGTTTGTTTCGTGACGTAGGTGAACTTATATATTGATTTTCCAAGGCTCGACTGACGTTTACTGTATACATAAGAAGCGACGACGAGCCCCCACGGCGCCGCCGCCGGTTGAACCAGCGCAATATATGCTCCGTTACAATCGCCATTGTCAATTACACATTTTCCGGCACTACGCAGCTGGATAATAATGCAATTAACTATAGGCAGACAATTTTTTTCATCACGAGGAAACATATTAACTTACGGTTCAATGAAAATTCGAATTATCGAGCTTTATAAAAATTAAAAAAAAAACATAAATAAAAGTAAAACGATTGTGACGAAAAAATGTTCAAACGTGTAACTGCAAAGTTTGAATTCGTAGATAATGAGCAAAAGATGATTCTATCAATTTCGGAATAATAATAATTATATATTTGTAATTGGCTTATTTAAGACTTTACGCAACTAATTGAAAAATTTGAACAATCTTGATCGTTCAGTTTTTTCACGGTAAAATTATGAAATTTGCCACTTTGATGCACATAAATCTGTTATTTTGATTTTCATTGTTCATTATTTTCGTGATCATCCAAACTAACTCGTTTATTTGAAAAACTCACAATCGACGAACTATATGCATCGTGAAACATTTTTGAAATATAAAAAATCGTACTTTACCGCGTACGCATTCAACGCTACATTGCGAATCAATAAAAGCTTCCGTGAATTGTGAATTAAGTAAGTTTTTTTTTTTTTTTTTTTTTTTTTTTTTTTTTTGAGAAAGTTTGACTACAGTTTTTCTTACCAATCGCGTGGGTGTTTCATGTGTTATCCAAAAGTCGAGTCATTCTCGATTTAGCTGAAACTACTTTGTTGCCGATTTTTACGACATATTGCTTTGTCATAATCGCCACTTGCTCGGAAATCGATGATAAAGAAAGAAGAGCAAAACTCGGTTTTAAGGAACGTCGACAGTGAGGCGCGTCTATATGAGTGGGACTTTGGGGGAAACTCCACCCACGCGATACCTCGAATTTCTCGAGACGAAGCACTATTTTTTAATGCGAAACTGAGCCAAGGCTCGGTAGGGAAGAAAAAAAAAGGGTGAGAGAGAGAGAGAGAGAGAGAGAGTTGAATGTACTCCTTTTCTATTTGATCGTAGAACAATGTCGAGGAGACGGCCTGCTCGTCTTTCTCGCTTGGCTCATCAGCGTCGAGTGGTTGCCAGTGTCCCGATTTTACGTGTGAAAAATGATCATCTTTTGTAGAGCACGTAAAAGGCACCGACCACTCTGAACGCTCCTCGGGAACATTGAGAAAATATTAAGGATACAGCTATAGGCGATTTTTCACTTTTTCGGAGCTGAAATTCCCGAATTTTATACGGGAATGGATTTGGCTTCTTTTTTTTTTTTTTGAGAATTAAAAAAAAATTGTCCCCATTGGATGCCGAGACATCGATCCTCGAAATTGAGCAATTTAGCAATTTTTTTTTTTTTTTTTCGGGAAAACAAAATTTTTTCGTCCGTCAGCATACTTTAGTTTTTAAGAGTTATTACGAGTCGAATGAGCAAATCGACTCATTTATACGTAATCAAACTCATGTTTAGTTTAAAGGACTCAACCGTCACCTGACACGGACATCTCGAAATTATTATTACCCATTCTTGATTTATTATTTTAAATAATAGCAATCGTAACAAATTGTAAACTTGCACGTTGCTTTCTCACTACAAAGTTAACCTCTATGAGAAGATGGTTTTCGTAGTTTCGTATAAATGTGGAAATGGCTTTTGGAATTTTGGCTTCCTCATCGAGAAAGCTTCGTGATAAGGAAGCAATTTGAAGTTTAAAATTTGCACGATTGTTTTCTAAATTCGATCTGTTCTTGCGTAATTCATTATTACGTCTCTTGGCGTACTTATGTAATTTTTTAAAAGTCGATAATCTTAAATTTGGGACAGTTGGAGCGATCAAATTTTTCGAAAATATCAAAATTTGATAAAATTCGAATCCTTCAAGGGATTCTTGCCAAATTCAAAATCAAACGTCTTTGTAACGTAGTGTAGTTGTGTAAGCAGTTTTGGCTAAATAAACTCAAATTTACGAACGTTAGAGCGAGATCACATTTTCAGAAAATTTCATTAAATTTTATTAAATCTTAACGTCTTGAGCGATTCTTGCCAAATTTAATATGAAATATCCTTGTCCCATAGCGTATTTAAGAAAAAAGTTTTGGTTCAATAAACTCAAATTTACGAAAGTTGGAGCAATCACAGAAATTTTTTGAAAATTTAAAAATTTTATTAAAACTTAACGTCTTGAGCGATTGTTGCGAAATTTAATATGGAATATCTTAAGAAAAAAAGTATTGGTTCAATAAACTCAAATTTACGAATGTTGGAGCAATCACAGACATTTTTCGAAAATTTTACAATTTTATGAAACCTCTCAAGCGATTCTTTCCGAATCCAATACCCAAAGAAGCTTGTCACCTAGCCTATTCACATAAAAAGTTTCCAAGCGAATATCCTCCTGAAATTTATCAAAGTTAGAAAGTTAGGTGAGCACAGACATTTTTGAAAAATTATCTAAAATCGGACACCCGTTATAATTTATTTTTCTGAAAATTTCAACAAATAAGAGGAGTCCCATGTTTTATTAGTGGGCAAAGTTATTTAGCGTAGTAGCTAAATACACACACGCAGATACACTAGGACCTCGATTTAATGGCCCTCGATTTAATAGACAGTCCCCACCATGCCGCATTTATCGATCGGTTTTTCGCGTGGTGGGAGATGGTGGGGGACGCTTAAAGTCTCCCCGATCAGGCCCGTAGCACGGAATGCCGATGCGCAGATACAGCATGGGCGGGCATACGCTACCTCGATTTAACAAGGTGCGATGCGGAGCCGGTCCCACCACTGGCCGTTAAATCGAGGTCCTAGTGTACTGACATATTTTCTAAATATGTTTTTTCGATGTTTTGTCACATTCTGAGCATATTAGCATCAAAAACTCGAAATTTGTTTTTTTTTTCACAAAAACAAAACTTCTACTGCGAGGAAGCAATAATAATAATAATAGTTATAATAATTGTTATTAGATGTAGACCGAGAATATTTTATCTATAATGAGAAATTACGACGAAAAAATATGACCAAGAAATTTGTCGACTGATCGAAAAGACGTTTAAGAAAACGAGAAAAAAAAAAAACATTCAGCTGTTACGCAGATGTCCAACGATCGGTTTTTTTGGCTGGCTTGTGTTGCTGGCTTGTGTGGCTTGTGAAGCACGTGTTTTTTTCTTCTTCAAATAGTGACTCGTCGCATTGCTAACCCACGCGTTTGCTCACACTTACCTATCGGGATATATATGTACACGTCGTAACCAAAGAGGAAGGCTCGTTTGCCTTGTTTTTTTTTTTTTTTTCTTTCTTCCACAACCCAACGACTTGGTGCTTCAACGGCGTAAAATTATAACACACCGTAGCGAAAGTAAAGAAATTTTAAGGGAGAAAAAAGAATTGTAGGTTGCCCGGAGTAAAAATTTACATATATCGCTTTTTCTTTTTCATTTTTTGTTTCCTTCTTTTTTTTTTCGTAAAGCTCCCTTCGTAATTAACCCTTTCAGTCACAGTGGAACCGTTATGGTCCCACCTCACAAATAATTACCTCATTTGTGACCGTATAAAATTTGTGATCAGCGACCCCAAAATCTTCGAGTAAAAAATTTCAGACCACTGAGTAGAAAAATGTATGACTTGAAGGGTTAAGCTTTTAAATTTCTTGGCTTCCGGGTTAGGTTTTTGATTCTTGCCAAATACGTGTTGAAAAAAAAAAAAAAAATAGAAAATTTCCTACCGAAAATATTATCCAGAAATTATTTCCTAAATGTGACTATAATTGTGGGAAAAAAAAAAACGTTCGAATACTCTTGCATGAGAAGCTCGTAATATTATATTTTTTCGTAAAAATAAAAAGCTTTGGTACTAGTTTTAATGGACTTTTTTATTCGATGCATACACGCATATTCTCGTCCAGAGTATCGCCGATAAGGCAAATGTATTCGGCCCGGTATTCGGTAAATTTAAATTTAAAGTCAACAACGCCACAGGCTTGTGAGGAAAACGTCTTATACATTTAAAATTATAGATTGATGTTCAAAAATTTTTGAATCATACCCATATAACGATTCGTCAACGAATGGGGAACGATCCGAAAAAAACGATACCAGACTAGGAATATTCCGGAGACTATTTCTAATTATTCCTATCGTCTCATTATCCAAAATGTTGAAAAAAAACTTTAAGGAAGCTTCTGAGCTTAAAAGTTAATCGGGCGTGCAATTTTTTTTTTTTTCAATTAGCGACAAAAAATTGTATCGAAAATTCCAAACGAGAGAATATCCCAAATTCTCGTTTGATCGCGAGTAAAAAATATTCAGATCGATATTAAAAAAAAAAATTGAAAAAAAAAGAAAATGGCGAGAGAAAAGGTATTTTCGAAATATTTTTACCAAAAAAAAAAAATGCAACTTTCAATTTTGATTTAATTTTTGAATCATGACATTCGAATTTCGGCGAAAATGGTGAAATGAAAATTTCAAATTTTTCTGGAACGTCCTGAGTTATTGCATGAACTTGAGTCGAGGGGAAGGCATTGCCGCGAGGAATGACCGAGATCTCTTCGCGTATATGGAGAGAGTACTCAGGCGCAGACACCCGTCCAGACATGTGGAATTACCCGATCTTGTTTCCCGAGTCACACACACACACACGCATCTTAAAATCGCGTATATCCATATACATATTGATTGTTAAATTTCATAAGGGCGTATAAGTTATGCTTAGACGTAACCAATACGCCCCTTTGGTATTAGTCCATCGATATCTATATAATATATATAGGAACTCGACACTTGCTTATGATAATGTAATCGAGGTCGTAAGCCTTGCAACTCTGTTCGCTTATCGCTCGTTACGTATCTCGTATCTCATGTGACATACTCAAATATATGTGCATATAATATGTATCTATGAAAATCATTTTTTTTTAAAATACATACGCGCAAATAGCGTTTCATGTATCTTTTCGTATTATTTAACGATTATTGCCGACGACTGAATCAATTTTACCTACTTGTGTATTACGAAAATCGTAAATTTTGTCCAAATCTCTCTCACACTCAATTCAACGAGCACTCATTATTCACTCACTCACTCAGCATTAAAATTATCGGAGATATTTTTTGTAAAATGAAAATAATTAAGGATTCAATTCAATTTGAGTTCATTGATGTACTCGTGAATCAAGAGCTCGAATTTTAATTAGTAAAGTTATATTAATTAAAAAATTCATTGAAATAACGAATAATTTTCATTATTTACATTAAATAATCAAAAATAAGATTTAATATAAATATGATTTAAATTATTGATTAAGAAAGTGGTATTCAATAAGTACACACTCATTATTCAATAAAAATTGGCGAATTTTTTTTCCCTCATCGAGAGAAAGCTTTGCGATAATTAAAAAAAAAAAAATTTCTCTTTCGAGAAAAGAATTAAAAATAAATCGAGAATGGCTTGAGCTATCGTATTAAAAATTTTGGCACATGACTAGGGCCATCATTCGAGGTAATTTTTTTTTAATATTACCACCTGGTGATTAATTTTTTTTTTAAATTGAATTTTGAATCTTTTGAGAACAGTCGATTATTAACTCCGATTTGTGTAACTTTCGAGGCATCGTTCGAGAAAATTTGTAGAGCACTTGAATAGCGCACAGGGGTGTATTGAATATTTGTAGAAAGTCGACGAGAGATTTCAGATTTTATGGAATTTAGATGTTTTTTTAAATTCCCTATGATTGCTTCCGGATATTTTGTATATTTTTTTCCACATAAATAGAGTATCAGGAAAGGACTCTCGATTTCATATCCATTTTTCGTTAGGTTTATCGCGATGCAAAAATATCAGGGTCTTAGACGAGGTGGTAAAAACGTGATCGGATTTGCGGAGACAGACAGGCAAACACAGACGCACGCGCACACGTGCTATAAAACTAATCCATGCGAGGCCATCCGGTCGAGTCAGTGGGGCGCGCACGCCAGACATTTTTACCGCCAATTCGCGAGATTTCCCGGTCTCGTCAAGCTGTGGCGCTAAGGATCAAGTGTAGAGTCGCACAGATGGCACACCGAGTCATTTCTCGAAAAAAAAAAAAAAAAAAAAAAAAAAACGTATTTATATTTTTTTGCAAATTTTGAGTCGCGAAAGTGTGCGATCCCAAAAAACAAAAAAGTATTTTCCATCCTGACAAGTGGGATATCGTTTGAAAGGGCTTACTTCAGGGATTGCAAAAATATTTTTCGATACTTTTTTCGATAATTATTTTAAACGAAATCCACCGAAATTTTCGTTTCTTTAAACATTTTTTTTTAGTTATCTTTGTCCTTTCGAGGACCAATGTGATAGAAAAAAAAAAAAATAGGTACACGAAAATAGTCTCGGGGGAATTTAATGTCGAGTATATGGATTTTTCAATTTCGCTTTTTTTTTTTTTTTTTTTTTTTTAATTTCGCTCTTCTCCGAGATTCTTGTACTTTTTTACTAAAAAAATTGCTCACGCGGAAGGGCTGGGCTGAAAAAAAAATTTTACCACTGCCTCAACGACGTTGAAATTTTCAAAATAGGCTATTTTCGGGAATTTTAAAATTGAGATATCCTTAAACCCTTCGGTGGCTATGTTTTATACGACGAAAAGTTTTTGTCAAACCTGAGATGCGTGCGATTTTTTTTTAGTACCGAAAAATATATTTTAAAATTAGGTAATTTTTACGAATTTCAATATAGATTTTTCGGTACTAAAAAAAATTACGGTACTAAAAAAAATTTGACAAAAACTTTTGTTTCGTTATAGAAAACATAGCCACCGAAGGATTTACGGATATATCTCAATTTTGAAATTCTCGAAAATAGCCTTTTTTGAAAATTTTAACGTCTTTGAGGCAGTAGTAAAAAATTTTTTTCAGCCCAGCCCTTTCGCGTGAGCTATTTTTTAGTGAAAAAGTACAAGAATCTCGGAGAAGAGCAAAATCTAAAAAAAGGCCCTTTTTGAACCACCCTAATATATGTATATATATATATATATATATACTTAGGTTATAATGGGGACGTATGGTATGGGAGGAAGAGGCCGTTGGAATTTATCGTTCAACGTGAGATTCACGGAGTTCATCAAACTACTAGTCTCTCTCTCTCTCTCTCTCTCTCTCTCTCTCTCTCTCTCTCTCTCTCTCTCTCTCTCTCTCTCTCTCTCTCTCTCTCTCTCTCTCTCTCTCTCTCTCTCTTTCTCTTAGTCTCCCTGCTTTCTCGAGACCTTCGCAACTTCTCTGGTTCTTTTTTTTTCCCCCATATCTCATCGAGAGAGTCCCTCTATGAGCTAGCTTGGCAAAATATCTGGCAATGGTCTCTTGGCAAGGCGTTCATTGCCTCGATCTCTCGAACCCAACGCTGCTGCAATTATTATTAGTTTTTCGTATCGTTAATTTTTTTTTTTTCACTTTTACGAAACTTCAAAATTACATCACAATTGCAATTTTTTTTTTTTTTTAATTTTTCCAAAACCCGAGCTTGCATCTCGTTATGGTCGAGTTGGAATTTCTTAGAGCTTCACAGAGCTCAAATGAGTTATAAAAATTTTGAGATATGGTTGTTTCAATTTTGAAAAAAAAAACCATCCTAATATGGCCATTTTCGAGTTTTTACAAATCTCCATCTTCGTGCATCGTTCATGCAGGACATTAAAAAAATGTTCGCAATTTATTTTTAATATATAATGAATTTCCTGCTCGCGGTACTACCTTGGTATATCGTATGTATACTTTTCGCATTAGAGACATTGGATATTCGAAAAATTCGCGAGCACACAGGAGTAACGAGTACACGATAATAACATTCTGATGTAATATCGTCGTTGAAATTTTCGTTATTTCTCCATAGATTGGTAGAAAATATCGCGGTGTACGGATTATAAAATCGTTCTCAAACGTGGGCACTATATAGTTACGAGCCTCAAAGAGACCTGGGTGCGCTCGATGAAAATGGTCGGAGAAAGACTAGCACTGAACTTGTGCCGGCTAGCAACAGTCCCGGATCTCAAAATAGTATCCTCATCCCCTGCATATACGCTTTGTGCAGTTCAAGAAAAGAGAAAATTCAACGTGACAATCGTCCCTGTTTTAGTCGACGATATTACGAGACTTTTCAATGAATTTTCGATAATTGAGAACTCGTAACCGTTCGAATCGAGTTATAGGAAATCGAATGATCAAGCAAGGATCTCGTCACTGATATTTTTCACGAAAGACACTTTTTTTTTTTTTCAAAGATTGAACATATTTTCGAAGGAAAAGGAAAAAAAAAACTTATAAATTTCGACAGACACAAAAACGTGATTGATTTTTTGACGTTTCTTCAGCGATAATTCAGGCACCTCTCAATTATAATTACTGGGGCTAATATATTAACAAAAACGAAGAAACGAAAAAAAAAGCAGACTTGAAAAATTCGGAAAATCGTTAATTTTTAAGTTTCTTTAGTAACAATTCGAGAACTCCTTAACTTTTTCAAGCTCCCCCCCGCTTGGATTATCATTGCTGGTGATAAAGTGAAGGCTTTTGTCGAAAAAAAAAAAAAAAAAAACATTAAAATTCGAAAAAGTAGCCAAATTAGGCCACATTTCGATTTTTTACTCTTCGTCCAGGTACTTTAATGAGAAATTCTCTTGTATTTTAATAATAAAAAATGTTGTTAACGTAAATTTTCGACACACTTTATTAATAAATTGACAAGCTAAATTAATTTCTTATCACTAGTTAATTGTTTTAATTATAAATTGATTTGATATAATACTCGATTTTCTTAACTATTCGGGGAGGACTCGGCGAGACCCTCTACTTGATTCGCGAGAATTATAAAAGACGTTGAACTATTTGGGGAGAGCTCGGCGAGACTCTCAACTTGGGTTTTGAAAAAGGAACAAGACGTGTTCCTGATGTTGCTGATTTCGATCTGTGGAAGATTTTTTCGTTGCTTATACGAAGTAAACTCGGAAGAAGTTTCTGGAAGGATCTTTTTTTGTTTTTTTGGGGGAAAGAAGTTGTAGAAAGGGAAAACTGACAATTACAAGAAGGTCCGATGGATAGCATAAGTGTTTAGGTTCAAAATACCTGGAGCATCAATAAAACATTTGGAAAGGATTAGAGACGTAAAGAGCGGAGCATGTGGTGTCAATGGAACGTAGGCAAAAGAAGATGGGACAGCAATTTTGGGGATCCGAGTTTTCGAGTGAAAGGACATATAAACTAAATGCCTTTACGAAAAAAAAAAAAAAAAACGAAAAAACCAACAAAAAAAACTATTTCGTTCTTCGCTACATAAAAAATGGCTAAGCGGGAACTACCCAAATACCTTAGAACCGAAGGTATACGTTAAGCTTATAAGAAACAATTATAGTCTAGGTAAACGGCATGATGACAGTGTATGCTATTCTTAAGGCGGCCCATCAGTGACAGCACTAGTCAAAAATCGTGACGTGAAAAAAAAATCATAAACCTATCATAATATTTTCTAAATACTCTGTCTAAATAAAATTTATGAATTTCGATGACGTTTCCCGTGATATTTTATTCATAATTTATTATAAATAAAGTCTCAACTGACAAAAGTATTTAACGCTGTCGGAGCGATCGAGTCAAAAACGATAGCTGATATTCATATGTTTCCTCGCGTGCAGAATGACAGACATATATATATTGTATCCGAGATTTGCACACACGATGACTTTCGCGATTAAATTTCTCGGGAAAATCCCTGGCAAGACACAATTTTTTAAATACCATTGGAAAGTTCACGATTTCATCTTTCAATACTCAAAATTTGAATAAGAACTCTCGTCTTTATCAAAAGGTATCATGTCACTTCCGGTGAAAATGTAATCAACTGCCATAAGACCCATGCTAAATTAGGTAATTTTAAATTACTCGTTCGCAATAATTTGCCTGGCAACACACCCTGAAATTTTGAGAGAGCGTTCATTGCATCTTAGATAACACTCTCCCGAAGTTTCATTCGTATCGCCGGTTTTTTAATTCACTGATGAGCCACCTTAACATCCCTAAGCTTGCGAAGGTTTCGTCAAAAAAAGAGGGCTCCACTTTGAGTCTCACATACATCGAAATCTCCAACTATAGGGCTGGGGCGATATTTTCGTTGTTAACTCGATTTTTGGAATATTGCAAGGCTTTGGACTGTTCCGAGAAGGACATTGTTTCAGAGAGCTTGCAAGCTAACTCGGTAAATCCAGTCGAATTGGATCTTTCGTTTCATCGACAAATCCAATCGGATTACCGGCAAGCTTTCCCGAGCTGATTTTGCTCTTTTGCAGGTGACTTCGCGTTTAGCGTGCATTAAAATAAAAATGAGAATTGGGTCACTCGCATTAAATTGGCAACTTTTCAACACCATTTATCATCGATCGGTCACATATGCTTTTATGAGATTTTGAAAAGAATCCCTCTCGTTCTCTCGTTAGGCTAATTATATTCAATTGGATCACCGGCCGCGCTTAGCCGCACCTAATTTTTCCATATTGCCGAAAATGATAATTTTTTTTTTTTTTCAAACTAATCACAACTGCCTCAAATTTGTACAATTTTTTTCTGGATTTTACGATTAATAATATCGGAGCCGAAAATGAATTCGAAAAATTATCTTCCCCTATTTTTTCCTCAGGAAATATTAATTGGACAAAAAAAAACAACGTAGAAATATAAAATTCTGGGTCTATCGATGTTCGTTATAAACAAAAAAAAAATTGCTATTTCATAGCGCTCTCTATTTTATCGTAAAAAGGGAAGATATGGAGAATCTCGAGGTGAAGTGTTTTGTTTTTTTTTTTTTTTTGCAACGCATCGAATGGGCGAAATTTATTTTTTCTCTTTGTCCAGCATAAATCATCGTCGTAACAACAATTTACGGACAAATATTTGCCGGAAAATATCGTTCTGTTTGTTTCATGCAAATTTCAGTAGTTTTCGGCAAATATTAGCCCTCCTTTTCGTATCTTTTCCTTTCATGATACGCATACAATGACACTTGTCACCGAAGAGATTCGAAATTGTTTGCACTCTTATCTGGACGGCACACACAGTGCCTTTCTTCCCAATGACTCAAAATCAGCATCTTGCTCGAACGAGTTATGACTGTGACTCGAATAACGCGAAGGTATCATCGTACTTTGTATATCTGTACGGCTCGTATGAGCCATATAAATATGCGATATGTGCAGTTCCGTAACGTTATCAGGATAAAGCAGACTCGTAAATCATGAATGATTCTCTCTCTCTCTCTCTTACTCTCGTCTAAAATTTACCACATTTTCTCAGCCTCTCGTAACTCCTCTTTGCCAAAGAGAAAGAGAAAAAAGAAAAGAATGTAGTAAGATATTTACTACTATAAGTATACTTATTAAAGGTGTCCGATGGACTCGTATAAGATGGGAGCAGTTATATATTGTCCCTTAAAATCTAACAATAACAAAGGTTGATATTCGATATATATATATGTGAGTATGTGATCTCGTCAACGGTCCAGTGCGAGCTGAAACCCTTGCGAGAGGCCTCAGGCTCGTTCTTTGTCCCGTTGTTTAGGAAAACTCTCGTCCAGCAACGCTGCATTTCCAAGTGTTTCCAGACTCGTTCTCCGTATAAGCCTCTCGCGATAGTCATGATATTTTGGACCGCTTGAACCGAGCTCGAAAACGTTTACTTCAAGAATAAGCAAAAAAAAATATATATATTCTGAAAAAAATATATCAATAACTAACATTGGGTGTAGTTTCGAAAAGCCCATACCTCCGATTAAGGTAGTCCTCGTGCTACAATAGTGCGAGAAAGTTTCCTAATGTACCACATGATTAAATATACACGGCCCTACTAGTCATATGCAGCGAACTTTTGATTGAGTCTGTACAGAAATGACTGTTGCACATGGAACCGTGCATATTCAGATACATTCACACACCATAGAATATGCAGCTTACGCGTCGAATTTTCATTCATATTGCATTATTTTTGTGAACGTCGTTCGTAAACGAAACGGTTAATAATTTTGTTCTTTTTTCCTAGGAAAAAAAGACATTTCAAAAAATAATAACTGAAATTTAAAAAATACAACGATGAAGAGAAAAAATGCAGTTTAACACAGTAAATTAATCTCTTTACAGTGTTTTGATCAAAAAGTAATGTACGGAATATACTTCTGCACTATCTGTATAACCATATTTGTTGGTTTAAACTGTAAAAACAACTATTTCCACTTCAAAAAAGTGACACTGTAAAAATTGAAAATGCTCGCAATGAATTTTGCTATAGATAAAATGAAAAACCAATAGATTTGTACAAGAAAAATTTTAAAACTGACGCATTAAAATGAACTGTATAGAGAGAGAGAGTATTTTTACGAATGTAAGACATAACAAAAAATACTAAATTCTCTATGAAAAACAGAAATTGAAATTTAAAAAATTGTAGCACGCTTTCGTCGAATTCAACTGTGAAAATGATGGAAAAATTACAGTTTTAAAATGTGTATGGAAAATACGACGCAAACAAGCAATTCATAAGGATCAATAAGCGTTCATAAAATCAATGGCGTAGTGGTATAGAGTGTCGGTCGTTAGGTAGGTCTCAGGTAAAATCTCAGGTAGGCTCAAAATTAATTTCGACGGAAAAACGTCCGGACCACCAAGCCGGAAACACTCGTAAAAAAAAAATCTCCAAATCTTTATTTTTTTTTTTTTTTTAATGATTATTTAAGGATCGAAAGTGTTGAATTCGTTTACTGCGGAGGATCGCGGGTTCAAATCCCGGTCAATGACGATTTTTTTTTTTTGCAAAATTCACAGTTTTTTCAAAGATAATGGAACAGCAGTTTTAAATTCGTTCATCGATTTAATTGCTAATTTATAGATAGTAGTAGTAAGTTTTACTTGCATAGCCTTTTCGGCTTTTTACAACACTTTCATTCACTATATCACTCTTACACCGGGCCCACTATTTTAGTTTTTCTGTTCATTTACGGAACTATTTTTCTCTCTCGATTTTTGCAACCTCATTGCTATTGGCCCAGTGTATTTGTGAGAACCTACAATTTAAGGTGGGTTTCGAACCACCGAGCTCGCAGAAAAAGCATCTGGAAAAATCCATTGGTGCCGGGCCGCGGGATCGAACCCTGGCCGCCTGCGTGGCAGTCCAGAGTCGGACCAACTGGGCCACTGCTCGCTCTTAATTTATAGATAATAAACTACATTTATTATGCTAATTCGAACCGCGCTTTTCAAAATCTTCTAAACTTTTATTTTTTACAGTTCACATTGCAAGTTATCAAACATTAAACCCAAAAAGATGTGCGCTATTTTATATTATCATTTATTTCACAATTTGTACAATTTGTCACAGTGGTAAACTCTATTTACACTTTTAAACTGTAAAAATTCATTTTATCACTTTCAAATTCTATTTCAAATTCTAAAGAATTTCCGAAGTTTTCCTCCCGAGAGGCATTCTCTATTAACAAAACTGTAAAACATGATGGCAACATGACTAGAATTCACAGAAAATTTTTTTCCGTGTAACATGTGAATAATAGTCTTCTCCCGTCTACAATTTTTTTTATCAAAATCTGGTTACGCGTTTAGTTGTAATATTTTAAAAAACCGTGCTAAGTATCAGGGTACAGCAATGCTTGCTATATGCTCTACGCGTAATGGCTGCTAACTTTGACATTGAATATCTCGAGTTGGGAACGGTCAATCTGCTTCAAATTTCACGAAAAGTTGAGTATATACTAGCATTCTCTTCGTCCACTATAAATTTCAACAAATTCTCATTATAAACGCATTTGTACGATGGCTACCTTTATTACCATTATCCCATTTTCCTTGAAAAAAAAATGGTTTTAGACAACAAAAAAAACTGTATAGAACATAAAAGATAGATCTTTTTATAGGCTACAACTTTTGTAGGAAATATTTTTCTCTAAAATCAACGCTTATCAATATAAAATATAAAAACTTTTTAAAATTCAGTTTTTGTGAGTTTTGACGTTGAAAATCAAATTTTCGGGTATTTTTACTATCATATTCGTGATCAGCGAGTCCAAATACATGAATATACAAAGTTTCGAATTAATCGGCGTTATGGGCTTTTCGGAACTTTATGCCCAACATTTTGGAGCTTTTCACGATTGAAAATATATTTAACCCCGGAACCGAAGACATGGCTCGTTCGGGTCCTCGGAATTTCAACAATATAAGCTATCCTTTCAACCCTTAAAATAAATACCCTTTTTTAATTCCCGAAGCCTCCAATATTTTTTTTTTTTTTCTGAAAGTACATCAGCTCGAGTATAAATACCTCAGAGGATTCTTTAAAAGAAGTTACTTGACAAAAATTATGAATTTTTCAACACTACGGTGCATTTTCTGCATTTTTTTTTTCAACGATTAAATTAACAATTCCAAAATTTATTTTACGATATTATTAATGATTAAAGTTATAGTTGAAACCTCAAGGAACACTTGTGATTGTTTTCAGAATTTTTTGTATTGCGTTATAAGGTGTCGAAAAATAGTCTTCCGTTCCAGGATTAATTCATTCAAATTTTCCAATGCTAATCTGTTCGAAATTTATCAAAACTCACAAAATCCCATTAAATATGTGAAACTTGTCATCGTGTCTTTTTGTTCTGTTAATTTCTTATCACTCTGGCCATATCGTAAATTAATTTTTTTGCCCCCCCCCCCCCCCCCCCCCCCCCTCGTCGTTGATACGGTACAATTACGACAAATTGAACGAGATAAATTGTATGAATGAAGAGAATCGTCGTAATGTTATAATCAGCGTGATAACGAAATGCTCGGTCATCGACGATGAGATATGGTTTAGTTAAAAAAAAAAAAAGAGAGAATTGTCCTTCGAATGAAAAATCATTATTCTACTGAATTTTCCATTCCACGATTTGTACTCGTTACGTAAATACGAGCTAATGAATTTAGAGTAGTCCTTGAGGCACACTAGTCGTTTGATCGAACATTTTGGCAATAAAATTGTTATGGATAAACGCTATAACAATCTGATAATCCGTAAACGTAATAAATGTGGAAATGTCTTATAGCGCTTGAATTAATTTTTTTTAAAAAAGTAATTTAGATTTTTCGTCATCTTAATCTCGGTAAACCTCAAAATTTTCTGAAAGTTTTGTAATAAATATATCGTAAGATAACGAATCTCTCATAATTGGTTTTGACAATTAATATAATTTCATCGAGTACGTAAATAATAGAGGCCCATAGTTCTTGATACTGATGAATAATTAAAATTCGCAATACTTTTTATAGAAGAGGGCTGTCAGCTGTTCGATTATATCGTAAACTGACTGAATTTTATACTTATAATTTATTCGAAACATTAATTTCATGAACAAATCGATTGCCAAACGAATCACTTGGCCAGTACTCGAGTGACGATTTTAAAATCGAAATTCCTCGATCCGAAACTTTGAAGTCTCTCAAAAAAAAAAAAAAAAAAAAAAAAAAAAAAAAAACAGTATATCAGAATAAAAATGTATTTTAGTTCACAAAATTCTCCGCAATAGACGGCGCAAAGTGCAAGGACTAACTTAATGTCTGACGATGATGAATAATCGAGAGATGTGATATAAGTGTGTATATCACATTTCTAATGTTTCAGTCTCGATTGTACGCTTACCGAGAATAAAATCACCCGAGAGGATGGATAAAATTAGCTCTTACGAAAGCGCTTTCTTATCGAATCCCTCTCTCGATTGTCCTAGAGAAACCTAAAGAGCAGCGAGAAGAGATATCCCCGTGTCGTTGATTGAAACGAATGATCGAGCTAATGAAACCTCGAAAGATCCTCTGATTTTATTCTTGGTCTTCTCCTCTCCTCAATCTTCGCGTCTCGTCGATTTGGAATTCTGTACGAAGAGGACGATGTGTGCTTTCTTTTTTTTTTTTTCATTAAGTATCTATTTTCGGATAGTAATTTAATTGCCGAGCAAACACTTCAAGAATCGAAAATTCACACTTTGATTTCACGTGCTGGTCTTCTTTTTTTTTATCTGGACGGGCCATAATCAATTCGCATGGAGTACGAAAAAAATTGACTCGAGAAACGAAAGAAAGGAATAAGCAAAGAAAAGGAATATTCTCCTCTTTGTAAAATTAAATCGTGAAGAAACGAGGACTCTCAAGTTATAATCGTGACATTTTTCGCATTAAAAAAATAATGCTATCGAGTGGGATGGAAGAAATTAAATATTTTTTTTATCTGTAAGAGAAGATGTTCTACGTTTTCGACTTGAAAAAATAAAACCTTAGAAATAAAAAAAATCCGTGATAAGATCGAAGTGATAATTGAGAGACAATTTTTCTATATACTCATCGTCGAGGGGATTTCTTGCTAATTTTTGACTCGGATATATTCGAGTTATACGTCTCGATTCGAGTAATGACGGAGTCCTCCAGTTTGACAGTAAATGCGAGAAAAATAAACATTTCGTCAACCCAATGCACGCATACGTCACAGTCTCGAGAAGACAAAAATAAAAAAATACGGACGGGCCTCCAACGGTCATTTTTCATTTTTACTCAGCCATCTTCGCATTACACCCAAGAGTCCAGCTATTTTTATAAAAAAAAAAAACAAAAAGATTTTGTGTTTGGCAGAATTTCATTTTTGTATTCTCGACACGTAAAAAATGTGTCCGTAGAAATGTGCGGTATAAAATACACCCACATTGACTTGCCAAAAAAAAAAAAAAAAAAAGTAAAGAATTTCGATACGTCCTTGGGTCCAAGTCGTCTTTGGTGATAACCATGCACATGCCGAATAATTCGCATCGATTAGGCGTGACGAAAGATATGCGATTAGAACATCCCGACGCGTCGGTTCGAAAAAATATCATATTGAAATTCGCATCTTTGGAATGCAACAAAAATAGGTTTAAAAAAAAAAAAACATTTCCAGCATACCAGACGCTTTTCTGGCATATCAAGCCTCAGAGGTCACGAAAAAAAAAACCTCGAAAAAAGAGCTTAAACGATTCTCGAATTCGAGACAATACTGAAAATGATTTTTTTTTTTCAAACCTATTTTCGTTGCGCATTCCAACGATGCAAATTTCAGCATCATGAAAAAAATATTTTATACAATATCGCATAATCGACTGTTTGAATTGCATCAATTTTGTGTCACATCGCTGTTCTTACCTTTTTTTTTTTTTTTATTTTTAATTCTCAAGTACACAAAATATTTATTTCGTAATATTCGAACGTTGAAATTTATTTATTAAGAAAGTCAGCTTTACCCATATTTTTTTTTTCCCCCTCGTCATTTGATTCGAAGATGAGGGTTCATTTTTTTCCCGTACTTTTTAAGCATATAAAAGCGTCGTGATATTTACAATCTGAAATGCAAATATCTTCTCGATACTTTTTTAGCAAATGAGATATTTAATGGTGCAAAAATCAGGGCGACAATCTCCCTCGATTTGATTCGCGAGGTGCGAAATTTTGAATTGACAGTCGTCATTTTCAGCGATGTATTCTCCATAATATAGTCTCTTCGAGTCCTTCTGGCCAGCGTACTCTCTTTATTTCCCTTTGACAATGGAGTTAACAGTTTTAACATGCAGCGATGGTGGTATTTAGCACCAGCGGTAGCAGTATCAGATACGTTACGAATTCGCTAAGCTATTTGTCGAGCAACTTCGTCATTTTCCATTTTCCAGTTGTTTCAAAGCAGTCTTCTTTAAGTTAGAAAATATTTTTACGGTGTGTACGATCGCTCGCAGCTACAATTCGTACTTTTTATTGCGCGCCTGGAAATCTGCCGGGATTGTTTCACCACAAATGAAGCACTCAGTGGCGAAATAAAATTGTTCAGCTTTAGTCAGCCGCGATGGCACAGACGATGGCGATGCAGATATAGACGCTGTGACAGGCTTCTTTTGCGAACTGCAGCTGCGGCCTTTCTTTCGTTTGCATAATTTTTTTGGCATGCTCTGTTCACACTGACAGAAATCGCAAGCGAACTGAGGCTGCGGCCTTTCTTTCGTTTGCATAACTTTTGTTAACTTTTGTTGATTCGTTAAATTTTTAAATTTAGAATCACTATTTTTTTGGCATTTCCATTGATTTAAATGAAACGATGAAAAAAAAGAGCAAAGAAATAAAGTTTAAATTTGTATTGAGGAAAATAATCATGCCATGATCCAACGTCTTCGTGGCTCGCGTTAAGAGTTCGATTTCAAAGTTGTTATTTTATTACGTCATGCGATCTAAGTTTCTCAGCAGGAGCTAATGATATTTTTCTCCTCTCGTTGATACTCGCCTTTGAAAGTTTTGAAACGATCTAATGTGTATTTGTTACGATGCGTAGCACATAATTGACTAAATATGTTTTTCCAGGTCAAACTGTCGTTCACTTAAATTAGGGTTCACGGCGAGAGTATTGGTGAAGGCATGAAAACCGTTCATAAGCCGTTAAGGGACAGGTTTGGGAATATCCGGCACTATTGTTATCATTTAAAAGAATAGTGAGCTATTCTTTTCTCTCTGTTATACTTCGATCTCAGAAAATTTCCCACTATGTATGTATATTATTACAACCTATGCGATGAAGCATTGTTGGTAATTACGCGCTGATTTAGCGTTTACCACGCTGTAACTCCTAAACCGTAAATCCAACAAGAAAACGTTTGGTACATAATTTGTAGAGAATTTTACGTTCTACAAGTTTCATAATAACTATTTTAACGGTCTAATCGAGCGTTAACGCGATTTTTCATAAAAACAATCATCGCGAAATTTTGGCGCGCTGTAACTTGAAAAATATGCGTTTTACCGAAAAAAGTTTCAAACAAAAAAAAAGGTAGAGAATTTTGTTGTCTATGAAAACGGTCATGTCGGCTTTTGCCGTAGGGTGCACCGTTTATCTCTTCTTAGCGGGTCGGAATTTTTTTTTTTTTTTTCGACCCGCTAACAAAAAGAAAGACCCGAGCAACGAAAAATTATCCGGGGTCCAAGGGAATCCCGTAATTTCGTTTGTCTTCTGGGAACTACGCCAAGCGTCCCAGATCATATTTCCCACTTCCCTAATAGTCCAATGTTTTATCGTTAAACAAAAAAAAAACCGCCTGAATATAAATTTATAATTTATTCGAAAATTGAATGGAAAAATTTCGATATGGAAGCGCGCATTGCGGTATATAATTTTTTTATATCCATGCGTGTATGTTTTTGTTGTGTGTGTAAATCAATAGTCGTTTATGTAACTTTGCAGCGGTTGTGAATATCGATTATCCGGAAAGGAAAATATTTTGCACATATTCTCGTAAATTTGCGATCATTGTCCTCGTTCATTATTCTTCCTCGTTCGCAAAGACAGCTCTCTTGCACGTTCTGTGGATAATATAATAACGGGTGTAAATTAATAAACCATGCATGTGCGTGGACACAATTGTCGAGAAAGTCCGCAGTATCGATCTTTGATAAAGAATTGAAAAAAAAAAAAAAAAACCGAAAGTTCTACGTTCTCAAAGCTGCCAGCGTGGATCCCTTTGGTATTTCATTCATTTCTCCTTCACGAGATACTTGATTTATACTACGATTGAAAACAATTTCGTCTGACTCATTCGGTCGGAGCCCCGTTCCCCCATCATAGTTTATTTTATTATTTCGAGAGTGTCAATGAACCGAAATCTCCCAACCAACGAGATCCTATGACGTAAATGAAGAATTATAAAGTAAAAAAAAATAAAAAATAATACTCTCGAGTATTATTAGCATCGAATCGAGGCGTTAATTCGGCCTCTAGAGCCTGAATATCTTGACTAAAAATCAATATTTTCAAAGATATTCTCACTTGTGTACCCGCGAAATAACGAATTGGTAAACTTTGTCGTTATAATTTGAAAAGAGAGAAAAATTATGCGCGCAAAGATCAATGAGAGGAAAAAAAAAAAAAGAAACGAAATTTTCTTTTTCAATTATTTCAGTTCATGAAGTTCACAAAGGCCATACTCGGAGAAAAGCTTTTTACACTGCTGATGAAAGGCACGTTTTACGGTCACTTCGTGGCGGGCGAGGACGAGATCAAGATCAGGCCAACTCTGGACAGATTGCGTCAATTCGGAGTAAAACCGATTTTGGATTATTCGGTGGAGGAAGACATCTCACAGGAGGAAGCTGAACGTCGCGAAGTCAAGTGAGTTATTCGCATTTTTTTTTTTTTTTTTTTCCCACCCATTCGTAATTTACGTGAGAGCCCAAAGATCATGAATGTCAATTTTTATCGAGAAAATGAGACATCGATGCTATTTTTTTTTTTTTTTTTTATTTCTCCAGAGCTTCGGTATCCGAGGCAGGAGACGAGAAAAAAGAGGGAACTCTGAAGAAGTATCATGTTGAAAAGTCATTCGCCGATCGACGCTACAAGGTCGCCTCGGCAAGAACATATTTCTATCTCAACGAGGCCTCGTGCGAGCGCAACATGGACATCTTCGTCAGATGCCTGGAAACGGTCGCAGGTGAGAAAGACTTTTTTTTTTTTTCCTGAAAAATTCACTAGCCAAAGAAAAATTTAGAAAAAAAAAATTTGGAAAAAGAATGGAAAAGCTCTTCTCGCAAATTTCTGGCAACAATTCCCCCGCTCGTCACGATGTTAACCGCGTCCATTGCCCGCTAGCGCCTATTAATATCCGAATTTAACCGGGTCATTAAATCACGTCTTCCCGGCCAAACCAAAAACCAGTGACACAATATATAATAGCTTGGCTTTGCACGAGAAAATTTATTGCACTTTGAAAATTTCAAGATCCCCATGCACGTAAAAGCGCCTGGATTTCAATTTTCAGATGACGAACGCCGGACGTTACAAATTAAATATCCAAATCATCGATTCGATAGTAATATCCAAGCTGATCCCAATCCCGGTGAGAATCCTGCTTCCCTTGCTTCGAAAAAAAAAAAAAAAAAAAAACACACATATTTAAAAATATATCATTAACGATTGAGATGTCTAAGAGCGGATATAGAGAGATTTCATGATTATTTTATGATCCTTGGATTTTTTTTTCAGGTGCCTCGATGGGCGTTGGTATCACCGCGGTCAAATTGACTGCTCTTGGACGACCGCAGCTTTTGGTTAGTAAAAAAAAAAAAGCCAAAGAAACAAAAAAAATCAATTTCCTCGATTCGGTGTGAAAATCGGGCACTTTCTCCAAAATTTTCTTGCACATTTTCTCAGATGGCTCGCGTCATGTTAAATGTCTCATGTACCACTGAATATTAAAAAAAAAACCCCAAATTAGCCGGGGCAATACATTTCGGTGGCCCAAAACTAAACGATTTTTGGGAATTTTTTTTTTTCGTAAGAAAGGAGTTTCTTTAGATTTTTGAAATTTTGTCATAGTTTCATTTCGTATTTTTTTACTATTCGAAACAATTTTTTTTTCTGCAAAATACCGGATGCACAGCTCGTTCAATTGAGGACGTGTCGTGAAGTACGTTGTCGCACGGTGTGCAGCCTCGTATTTGTTCCAATCATCCGGAATCAAAAAAATCATTTTTTATTTCAAAATTTAATAAAAACCGCTGGGATTGAACTTAATTCGGTTGAAAAATATTAAAAAAATTAACGAAATGGCACGCGTTTTGCACATTGAGTTCGAATTTTTCACGAAAATTTTCCATTATCTGCAATTAAATAAGCACTTTGTTAATTAACATTTTGATGATTGCTTTAGTTCAATCGCTGGGGAAAAATGTTGTAAAACTGTGTAAAAAATTTCATGAAAAACGGTCAATTAGTTTTTGAGTCATCTTGCACACCAGCGATCTTGAAAATGTCTTTTTAAGAAAAAAAAAGCGATTAAAGCTTTGATAAGTACAAAAATCTATGAAATGACTTATCGGCTGATCAGCGATTCTTGCGCCATGACATTAGTTCTTCCTCTTCCTCGAAATACTCGTACTCAGCCAGTTGAGCCTCTCTCCGGGCGTTTTCGAAATTATTTTCATGCAAAACTGCTGTGGCGCAATTCTGTCGAGCAATTCGCTCATTATCGATGTCTTCAGATCATTTAACCCTTCAAAAGCCGAGTTTTTTTTGGAGCGGTTAGCAAATTTGGTACACGGTGAATCCGAATTCATGAGTATAACCAATTTGTGAAAAAAAATTATTCCAGAATTTTCCTACCCTCAGAAACTACCCCCAAATGTAAAAACCACCCCAAATCGCTTGAAAACATCTTAATTTAATTTCCCATCGTTCGTTTCTGCCGGAAATTGAGGAAAAGTCATTGCAGAACACTCAGTGGGATTCCAAAGAACTTACGGATCATTCAATCCCCATTAACTACCCCTCAATTGAGAGAAATTCACCCCCCCCCCAAAATGGATAAAATGTTATCATTTTCTGTTATTTTATCCTGATCTGAATCAAAATATGAGTGTTCCGGAACACACGATGAGCATATTCCGAAGGACTTACGGATAATTCCAATCCTTACGAACAACCCTCCGGTTGGAAAAAATTCACCCGCAACGCATAAAACGTTATTAATAATTTCCTATTATTTCATCGCAATCCAAATCGGAATACGAGTAACGTAAATATATTCTGAGGAACTTCATCGATAAAAGTGCATTTTCAGGCACATCGCCGCTGCTAGGGGGTGATCTTTGATGTTTTGTTACTGTCAGGGTGTAGTTTTTGATTCGGATCTTCCTGATACACATTTTTCACGCATTTTCGAAAATATATACGAACTGAACATCAATTGGAAGTGCATTTATGGGCGTATCGCCATTTCCAGGGGTGGTTTTCGATGTTTCGTTAACTGTCAGGGGTGATTTTCCATTCGGATATTCTTGCTAAAAAATTTTTCATGCGTGCGCTACAAATGTTTCATTTGTCCGAGCAATTCGCTCATTATCGATGTCTTCAGATCTTTTAATATAACTCAAAAACGCCTTCGAATTTCAGTATAAATTTTTTACTCACGTTTTATGGGAAAATAAAAAAAATCGATTTTTTTAAAAATTCCTACACGTATTGGTCCCCCTTGACTATCCGAAGTCGCACGGTGCAACATTTATTTTAGAAAAATTTATTATTATTTCTTAGCGAAAAGACGCGTGGATGTAAAAAAAAAAATGCATAAAAATGATGATTTTGAAATTTGCATCGTTGAAATGCAACGAAAATAAATTTTAAAAGAAAAAAAATCATTTCCAGGATTGTCTCAGAGTCGAAAATCGTTTAAACCTTTTTTTCAATTTTTTTTTTTTTTTTTTTTTCGCGTCCCGGGCCCTAAATATGCCAGAAAAGCATCAGTAATACTGGAAATGATTTGAAAAAAAAAAAAACTTCTTTTCGTTGCATTCCAACGATGCAAATTTCATCATCATTAAAAATGCATTCTCAAAATGCTCGTCGATTTTTCATTAATCTCCCTCTCTCTCTCTCTCTCTTTTTTCTTCGTTAGCTTCAATTGTCCGAGGTAATTATGCGAGCACGTCAATACATGTCCGATGTCGTTGGTGGTGAGGGCGCGGTATTGGCCCATCACGCAAAACCCGATGACTTCAAGAAAAAATTCGAGGAGGCGCACATCACCGACGCCGTGCCAGTACAGAAGTTCCTCGATAAGATACAGTCCGACAAAGAGGGGTACGTTTGATTTTTTTCTCTCCGTAAAACGTGACTTGTAACCGAGATTGATCAGCAAGACGATGATAAAACGGGACAAAAAATTTTCCGGGACATTGGAACGCGCGAGCTCGTAATCGACCGAAATGGGGGATTGACGCTACAAAATTGGGCAATATAAACGCGCTTTGCGATCCAAAGTCGTGTTCGATAAAGTACATGAAAGAAACGAATTTTATTATCACTCGAACACGAGAAACGATATATTTTTCACGTAGCCGTACTCAAATCATTGAATTTTTTCCATTTCATGATAACGTCGTTGATCGTTATCCCCCCTCCTCGCGTTCTTGGATACGCAGAAAGTAAGAAATACACGTGTAATATATATATATATATGAAAGATTTCGTTTTACGTAGTGCTTTGATGCAACGAAACGTGAAGCATGCAGCGACTGGTATGCGTAGTAAGATTTTTTTTTTTTTCTCATAAATGTTTCTATTTTTTGCAATTTTTAATTTTTTTTTCCCCCCGTTCCAATAAGGCCATTGTGGTATTTATATATATATGGGCCATACTCCAAAATCCGAGTTTTTAATGACAAAAACCGCTCAAATTTTATTTAAACCGTAATTGTGTGACTTGGAGATAAACGAGCGGAAAATTTTTAGACATGATTTCCATAGGAAATTTTCTGAACTTTCCGGAAAAAAAAAAATTGGATTTCCAAAAATCGATGGAAAACACGGTGAAATTGACGTTTCAAGTTATATTTTTTTAAATTTCGCGCTGAAAATGGCGAGTGAAAAATAAATTATCATAGTTTTCGAAAAATTTGAAAAATTTCCGATCGAAAACCATTTTTCTGATTTTTTTTTAAGGCATTTTTAAAGCCGTTTCATGAGATTGAAAAATTTCGGAGCAAAATCTAATAGTTACGAAAAACCCATATTAACTGAAGTCATAGATTTTTTATACTCGAGAAATTTCTTCATTGACACCCAAATAATGTGAAGATATTAAAAAAAAAAACATCGAAAATTTGGAGGCCGGATTTGCGTATAGAATTTTGGAGTATGGCCCATATATATATCTATATATATATATATATATATATATATATATATATATCCCGTTTGGCATAGATTCCTGGAGCTTGTAGAGTAGTCTAAGACATAAATCGACGTTATACACAAACTCGAGGCTGTTTCCCCTTCACCCGCGCAAAGTCCAGTTGTACAATATAGTCACGTGCTAAAAGTTTCGCAAGAGGCCAAACAATGACGTATTTAAAAAAAAAAAAAAAAAAATTTCGTATTTTCACAGCGTGATCCATTTGTTCCCGTGGAGTGGTATACTCGATGAGAATTACGAACTGAGCGAGACCTTTCAAGTACCGGACATCAAGACGGGAAAAATGGTCAGATTAATGACGCAGCTCACGGCCAAGGAGGAAGAGATGTTCAGAAATATGATAAGGCGACTCAACAATATTGTTTCCGTGAGTACTTGTTTTTTTTTTCCCCCTCTTTTTTTTTTTTTCTTTTACGATATCGAGACGATTGTCAATTTTGACTCTGTCATGAAAGGTAGTCCTCGCACCATTTTTGGCCCTTATTGGACAATTTTGTGAATTTAAAATATTTTAGTCCTGAAATCATTTATTTTTAAGACTGAAAAGTTTCAGATTTTAAAATTACTGTTTTAGCATAAGATATAAGAAGAAAAAAAAAAATTAGCTCGAGGTCAATTGAAAAAATGCACCTACTTGAGTACTGGAGAAGTGATTCAGTCTCAGAATCAATTTGTTCACGAAATTATGAGCTTTTGCTGGTTTAAATAATGAAAAAAAGTACGATTGCCGGATCTTTGGCAAGGAAATTTTGAATTAAAAAAAATCAGCGCGACTTAGTTAATTCACGATGTGATCGATCGGCTGACGGCCCTCTGTTACGAGTGTTTGCAGTAATTCATGCAAATTTTGCGTATTTAACAATATCAAACTGTCCGTCCCTATTTATTTTCGTGAGTCATGAAATTATATTAATCATCACGATCAATCAAGAGTTGTGCAATAAAATATATTTATTAAAAAAAATCTCCAACAGTTTTGAGGCTAGCTGAGGTGAAATGATTCAACGGACTCGTCGAATGAATGACAAAACATCGAAATTGCTTAAAAAAAAAAAATATTTCAGCTCTAAAATATATCTCCCCGGTTATTATAAATCTTAAGGATGTTCCTCTGTTTGTTTGCGGGACGAGTCGTCCGAGGGGGGGGTCCCAATGGTCGTACCTAGGCAGGGCTCGGTGGTGCAAAGGTCAAATCCTCACGCATCTCGGCCAGTCAATTCATGTTCTTGAAATCAGAATCAGAACTGCGAGGTTTCGTTTCGTTTTTGAAATATTAACGTTTATGTTGCAAAAAAAAAAAAAATTCAAAATTCACGTTTTCCAAGCTTCAACTCGAAACGCTGTCCAAACTATTCAAGAAAATTGCACAATAGTACATTTCGACACGAGTACGCAAAGGCTTTTTTGACGAAACGAGAGGATTACGGCACGAGCCGAAGGCGAGTGCTGTAACGAGTTTCGTCAAAAAGCCTTTTCGTACGAGTATCGAACATAATTTTTCCTCATGAGAGCCGAGAAAGCGCAACGAAGTTGCGATTTCGAGGTTAGAATGAGGAAAAAACAATTTTGTAGAGAATTAAATTTTCTGTAAAAAAAAGTCTGCGACAGCATTGATGAAAAGTCAGTAGCGAATGAGTGGGAATTTCCAAAGTGCCTTGATGACGAAGTGTGATTTTTGAGAAATTAGGAGTATGAATGAAATTTTTTTTTTTCAATCATTGGGGCGCATAATGTAGAGTAAGTAAAAATAATGAGGACGTATTTTTTATTTTTCGTTAAAAATAACCAGATTTTGAAATAAAAAAAATTTCATTTATACTCCCAATTGCAGAATAGTAAACCCATTAGTTGTTAAATTACATATCACCACGTTAGTCTTCAATTAAAAATGCATAAAAATTGATACCTCAACTGGACACAACGAGAAGGCCATTACCTCCTAAAAAACTTTATTTATAACTAAATTCAAATAAAACCACCTACTTAAAGTATTTTTTTTTTTCATGATTTTTACAACTTTGGACGCCTCCCACACCTAAATCATTAACTTCAGATATATGCCGTCGGGGTCTTTTTTTGTAGAAAATTTAGTTATCTAGAAAATAATTTATAAGAAATTTTACTCTATTAGGTATAGTTTGAGCAGGATTTCGAGTTGAAGCACAAAAAGTGCCAAATTTTCATTGTATCTATTTTTTCCTTGCCAAAATTTAGAGAGGGATAATAATGCATATTTTATCCTATTATTTATGCGATTTACTATGAAAATACGCTAAAATAAAAACTCCAGGATTTTATTCTGAAAAAAGAAGCCTAATTCGACAATTTGAGTTCGGCAAAATTGTCCGTCGCGTCTGAAATCGACAGCGTACGCCCCTTTTTTTCAGCATTTTAAAATATGTTACATTTAATTACTCAACGAACATGCTCCTAATTAAGGTGGGCTTTAGCGCACGGTTTTATTATACATAGAACTGGGTCAAATTTTTTAAACGTGCTGGCATTTCAAGTTCGTGAATTACAGAACGATTGGAACCTGTTTTTCATCTGTGCCCATAACATCGCACGTTAAACAATGTTTTTTTAAACATTCAATGCCTCGACAACGAGGCTCTTAATCTCATTGAATCTTTACATACATTTTTTGAGAATAAACACTTATGGGCTGTAAAAATTTCAAATCGATGACACTATATCGATATAACAGAGAAACATCTTTGAAAGACAGTTGGTATCGAATTTCATGAAAATAAATGTGTAATTAACGAATATAATTGAAGGACGATTAATATTTGATTTTGGGAGATTGAATGAAGAGGGGTTCGACTTTATGAAATAATTAAAAAAAAAAAAGTAGAATTCTAGGAGAATAAAGGAGGAAAAGAACTTGATGTTTAAACGTCCAAATTGACTTGTCAAAGTTTAAAAAAATTGTTAGAGATTTCTCTGTGGGCGTGTCAAAATTGAGAAAAACTGTTGCTCCCGCAAGGATTTTCAAGTATTGTCCTTTTTTAAACATTCAATGCCTCGACAACGAGGCTCTTAGTCTCATTGAATCTTTGCACACACATTTTGAGAATAAACACTCATAAGGCTGTAAAAATTTCATAATCGATGACGCTATATCGATTTAAGAGAGGAACATCCTTAAATTATGATGTTGAAATTTGCATCGTTGGAATGCAACGAAAATCGATTTTTTTTAATTAAAAAAAAAATCATTTCCGGCATTTCTGATGCTTTTCTGGCATATTTAGGCCCCAGATCGCAAAAAAAAAACCAAAAAAAGGTTTACACGATTTTTTACTTCGAGACAATACTGGAAATGATTTTAAAAAAACTTTTCGTTGCATTCCAACGATGAAAATTTCAACATCATCTTAAATTTACTTTTACGTATTATCAGATTTTTATAGCTTTCTCCAACAATTTTATTGCTAAAATAGTCGTTCGCATCTCCGGTCAGCCACAAGTAATACCTTTCAGGGCTCTGAGCATTGTTCGAAATAGTTCATTTTTGGCAAATATTTTCATTACATAGAATGTTAAAATATCCTGAACGGAAAGTAAAGCGACAAATATTTTTTTTTTTTTTTTTTTTTTCGTCGTTCCTGAATTTTCCTAATTTGAAATTTCTCGTCGGCACAGGTCGCTGAGAAATTGGACGTTCGTATAATGGTGGACGCGGAGCAAACGTATTTTCAGCCTGCCATCTCGCGCTTGACACTGGAAATGATGCGCAAGTACAACACGAAGAAGGTAATCATCGTGTCATTTTTTTCGTTATTGTTTTTTACGTTTTTGTTATTGCAGAGTTTATAAGGCGATGATGGGGGAAGCTCTCAGAGGCTCGTGTGACCATGGTCCTATTCTGTCCTAGGCTGTCGTGTTCAATACGTATCAGACGTATCTCCAGGAAGCGTTCAACGAAGTTAAGACCGACCTAGAACAGGCCGAGCGTCAGAATTTTTACTTTGGCGCGAAGATTGTTCGCGGTGCTTATATCGAACAGGTTTGCCGGATGAAAATTTGTGGGGAAAAAAAAAAACCCAAAAGACAAATTTATTTAACATTTGAAACGAGGTTTTTTGCGAGCGTTTGTGCAGTTTTTGCAGTTGGATTCGATGAAGATTGAGAAATAATCGTATGTTTTACCCATCATTTGACAGAGACGTTTTATATTTTGGAAACTTTATAAAAAAAAAAAAGTTTGCATGGCTTTTTAAAGATTCACAAGAGCGTACGTTTAAAAATTGGGCCACAATTGTGTACGTGCTCGAATAAATCGATAATCATAACTCTGAGTACGAGTTTTCCTCATGTTTTGTTTTGGTTGACTATTTTACGAATCGAATCCATTCAGCACAATTCTTCAAAATTAAATCTCGCGCTGTGACAAAAACTAGACGATGAATCGTTTATTTTATTTTATTTTATTTTTTCAAATTCGACACTTTTTTTAAATTTATAAACAGCCTCGTGCCAAGTTTTGGGATATTATTGATGTTCTTTAATTCCGATTTAAATGGGGATCAGGAGCGAGAGAAATTCAGGTTAAAAGCAGCGGTACTTTATCAATGAAATATAAAAGATAATGCAGAAATCCCGTCCGCGCTCGGCTCACATTCGTCTTACTCGTTTCACGGTTCGGAGTCCTCGCGTCCAAAAGAAAATCATATTCTCTAATATCCTGCGTATATGAGGCATTCCGCATCAACATGACCACTTAAAAACCTTAATATCTTGAATTTTTCTGCAATCGACATATGCTATATAGTACTCTTTGAAGCAAAAATATTGATATGTATTAAATTTATGGTGGCATTGATAGGGGTGAAATTACAGGAAAATGCGATTTTTGCTTGTTTTTTTCTCCCTGATTTTATTACATGGAAATAGTGTGTCGGAGCGAAAAATTGCTAAGAATCAATTTTGTTGTGTTTGTTGCAAGGATAACGAAAAAAAAATTTAAAAGGCAAGATTTTACATTTTTCATGAAAAAAAAAAACCTATTTAAAAAATATAAATCGATTTTTGGACGATTATGACAGTTTTAAAAAATTTGAAATATTTTTTTTTGAATTCCTCAAACTTTTTTCAAAAGGAATACGTCTCTTTTCAGATGGCGATATTCAGTCCAAAGGCTCAGCAAAAAAAAAAAGAAAATTGGAAAAAAAAATTTTATTCAAAATTTGAAATAAAAATGTTATCTAATGCGAGTATATTTCTCAATATATTTGCGAATATTTTGTAAATAAATATTGAAAAATATACTCGCATTAGATAACATTTTTTTTCAAATTTTGGATAAAATTTTTTTTTCCAATTTTCTTTTTTTTTTTGCTGAGCCTTTAGATTAAATTTCTCCATCTGGAAAGAGACGTATTCCTTTTGGAAAACGTTCGAGGAATAAAAAAAAAAATTTTTATGTTTTAAAACTGTCATAATCGTCCAAAAATCGATTTATATTTTTAAAATAGGTTTTTTTTCCATGAAAAATGTAAAATCTTGCCTTCTAAAATTTTTTTTTTCGTTATCCTTGCAACAAACACAACAAAATTGATTCTCAGCAATTTTTCGCTCCGACACACTATTTCCATGTAATAAAACCAGGAAGAAAAAACAAGCAAAAATCGCATTTTCCTGTAATTTCACCCCTATCAATGCCACTATAAATTTAATACATATCAATATTTTTTTTTTAAAGAGTACTATATAGCATATGTCGATTGCATAAAAATTCAAGATATTAAGGTTTTGAAGTGGTCACGTTGATGTGGAATGCCTCATATGTATTAGGGTGTGTCGAAAATGAACTTTTTTTTCACTCCTACCACTCAAACTTTTAAGTTTTAACATTAAAGAGGTCCTCGTTCAAGGAGGGCGCTGTAGCTTGAAGTTTAGAAGTCTCAACGAGGATTTAGGTTTCCCATCTAATTAGCACGTAAAAAATATTGTTTTTCCTTCAAAATGATGTCAGGTAACCGAAAAATTGGCCATGTCTGCGTTTCTTGGCTTATTTGAATGCATGACTCATCTCCTAAACGATGACAGGTCGTTTTTTCGACTTACCTTGTTCCAATTTTTTTTTACACCACTTTTCGAGCAGAATAGTCACTTTTTCAAGTTTAAAAAGCCTCCAAGGTATCAACGACTCCAAAATGAATTGCTACGAGTATTGATTGTTGATTCGAATATAAATAACAAGTTCCAAAAATTGGTAAAACATACAAAATGTCTCAAAATGAACATGGTTTTTAAATAAAATTAAATTCCGTATTTCCGAATCTTCAATTTTATTCAAAACATGTTAATTTTGAGAAATTTCGTATGTTTTACCAATTTTTGGAATTGGTTATTTATATTCGAATCAACAATCAATACTCGTAGCAAATTCATTTTGGACTCATCGATACCTCGGAGACTTTGTGAGCTTGAAAAAGTGACTATTGTGGTCGAAAAGTGGCGTAAAAAAGAAAATTGGAACAAGGTAAGTCGAGAAACGACCTGTCATCGTTTAGGGGATGAGTCATACTTTCAAATAAGCCAAGAAACACAGACATCGCCAATTTTTTCGTCGCCTGAAATCATTTTGAACGAAAAAAAATATATTTTTTACGTGTTAATTAGACGGGAAACCTAAATCCTCGTTGAGCGACCTCTGAACTTCAAGCTACAGAGAGCCCTCCTTGAACGAGGACCTCTTTAATGTCAATACTTGAAGTTTTGAGTGGTAGGAGCGAAAAAAAAGTTCATTTTCGACACACCCTAATATATTTTTTTTTCCGGCACGCATATTTTTCCATTTTTTTTCGTTCGCAAAGAAAAGAAGTAAAATTACACAACTCGATGAATATCTGACAAACCGAACGATGAAACTATTTCAAATTTTGCCTGTAACGAGATCCGAACGTTTTCTCACGATAATATCCGAAAATTTCGATCGTGGCTCATCACCGAAGACTCCTTGATACGGCTGATTTTATTTTTATTTTTTTTTTTCTGTCCTCTATGTTGTCCCAATATTTCTCAAACTGCTCATCGGAATTCAACTGTCATGGACTGTACACGAGATAAACAAGTATCATTTTTTTTCCCTAAAATGTCTTTTATTTGTTTTTTTTGTCCCCCTATAGGAGCGAGCACGAGCTGCTGCGATGGGATATGCGGATCCCACGAATCCTACGTACGAGGCGACGACCGAGTCTTATCACAAAACACTCATGGAGTGCTTGCGTAGAATGAAACAGTACAAAGATAAGGGAGAGGATCCGAAAAAAATTGGTATAATGGTCGCCTCGCACAACGAGGACACCGTTCGTTTTGCGATAGAAAAGTAAGTAAATAAAAAAAAAGATTAAAAAAAAAAAAGATAAAGTATTGTCTAATCTAACCATGAAGCGGAACATTATTACGCATAATCGATCGCTACGAATAAGATATATATTAGACTGTTTCAAAATGAATCGATAATTTTTTTTTTTTTTGCTTTACACAATCTTTAGCTATACTTGGACATAAAAAAATAATTCTCGCGAAAGGAGGGGCCGGTCCTTCAAGATTTAGAGGTGTCTCATCGGACTTTTGTCATTTTTATTTCGTTAATACGTGAATAATAAATTTGCATGGATGGAACAAACGTTTTTCTAGTCCTAAAATTATAAATATATTCCAAACTTATGTATAAATACTGAATATACTAGAAAAAACGATCTTGATGATCGCAGCAACAATTATCGGTCGATATATACGCCGATAAATGCAAAAAAACAACAAAAAAAAAAAAAAACGAAAATCCCCGTAAAA
Source organism: Rhorus exstirpatorius (assembly GCA_963564615.1). NCBI lineage: Eukaryota > Metazoa > Arthropoda > Insecta > Hymenoptera > Ichneumonidae > Rhorus > Rhorus exstirpatorius. The sequence continues at coordinate 61,879,687 of OY751313.1, read as the reverse complement.
ATGAATTTCCTGAATGATTTTCATTTAAAACATAATTCTATTATAACCACCCGACGTTTAGAAACATATATTTATTCATATAAAAACGTATTTTTCGCAACCGATACATCAGGGATTTTTTTTTTTACCGACGGAGCGGATGGTTAATACGGCTTATTAGCTTTTTTCGATTCAATGGTTCCTATGGATGTGAAACAAAAGATGTTAATAGCCTTAAGGACACGTGAGAGTACATCAAAGAATCAAAAGTGCATTGCCCTGAGTGATAGCGAGTGTCAAACACTGCCTGAAATTGACACAAGTCATTTCGTCACTCAAAAGTCGAGGCGCTTATTTCAACAATGTGAATTGCCCCATGATTTCCTGGATGAGCCTCTCAAACAATGGGAATCTACTGAAAGCTTTCAAACGTGCTTAAGGGTTTTCTCACAAATGAAAGTAGTAAATGATTCAGCTGAACGTGGAGTAGCCCTTGTCGAGGAATATAATAATTTGTTAACTAAAAATGATGAACAAAAACAATATTTGTTCCAAATAGTTCAAGACCATAGAAAAAAATACCCCAATTGCAATAAGTCAAGTTTTTTGTAGACGAAAATGATTATCGTAACAGCGTATCAATGAATGTATTCATTTAAGATTATTGACGATAATAAAAAATTCATTTTTACGGAGATTCTTGTATTTTTTTTTTTTTGTTTTTTGCATTTATCGACGTATATATCGACCGATAATGGTTGCTGCGATCATCAAGATCGTTTTTTCTGGTATATGCAGTATTTATACATAAGTTTGGAATATATTCATCATTTTAGGAAAAAAAAACAATATTTGTTCCATCCATGAAATTAATTATTTACGTGTTAACGAAATAAAAAAAGACAAAAGTCCGATGAGATACCTCTAAATCTTGAACGACCGGCCCCTCCTTTCGCGAGGATTTTTTTTTTTGATGTCCAAGTATAGTTTAAGATTGTGTAAAACAAAACAAAAAAAAAATTATGGATTTATTTTGAAACAGTCTAATATATATGTATAATTTTTTTTTTTTTTTTTAGAATGAAGGAAATTGGTATCTCGCCGGAAGATAAGGTCATATGCTTTGGTCAGCTACTGGGAATGTGCGACTATTTGACTTTCCCTCTCGGTAAATTATACATTCGAATACGAATAACGTCGAATATTACTCGAAACAGAGCTGTTAATTTCCCATTACGTACGAACGACTCTCATTCGATAAATCATTTGATTGCTATCTTTTTTTTTTTATTTTTAGTCTTTTCTTAACGCTGCTCCATTTGTCCGAAAATTTTCAATGCTTCGATTGAAAAAAAAAAAAAAAAAAAAAAAAAACACGTACTTTTCCACATAAATTCATACGAAAATGCTATATAACGAAATTAAGGAAAATTGAATATGCAAATAGCAATTTTCCATTACTTTCTCACCGACCCTCGTTTTCGTGGCGTTTTTTAAACGAATTTTCATTTAAAAAAAACCCTCGTTCTTTTTTCTTTCCAACGATACTCTCAAACATTTCGTTGCCAATATAGGGTAGAATATTTCATGAGATTTTTTCAACTTTTACTGAAATTTATTTTTTCTTCCAATTCTCATCCTTAAAAAGTACAAGTTTTTTTCGCCTCAAAGAACAGGTCGCGAGGGTAAAACATTGACAATCGAGCCTAAACGTCCGTCCCAATTGAAATGAGAATAAACGTCGAACGCGAAGCACCTCTCGAAATTGTTCGATAAACAAAATTGAAAGAAAAAAAAAAAATTGACCGAACATAAAATTAACGTAATTTCGAAATTAACGGAAACGTTATTGCCACAGCTCTGACTCGAATTACGGATAATTTTCAAAAAATATAAACGAAAAAAAGAAAAATGGAAGAAAAAAAATGGAAAAAAAAAATATTCTTTTCCCAGGTCAATCGGGTTATTCGGCCTACAAGTACATCCCGTACGGACCGGTTAAAGAAGTATTGCCATATCTGTCGCGGCGAGCTCAGGAGAATCGCGGCATACTCACGAAGATCAAGAAGGAAAAAAGTCTTCTGCTAAGCGAGATTACGAGGCGTCTACGACGAGGACAGCTGTTCTACACCCCAAAGGGCAATTATACACCCGTCTGAATTGACAATTTCACAAACGCGTGAAACGTCCTAGAGAGAATGAAAAAGAGAGAGAGAGAGAAAAACACGAGCCGAGTATGAAATTAAGTAGTGGTTGTAAATTAATGAAACTTTCAAAAAATCCTAACGAGCGAAAAGACGTCAAGATTCGAATAATAATTGCGAGAAAAAAGGAAAAAAAAAAAAAAAAAGTAGAGAGAAAGAGAGAGAATATGACAAAAATTGTAGAACGCGAGAGCAATCTCCAGGGTGATGATGCCGTTGCTCGATATTAAACGCCATACGTCACCTAAACGGAAGTTGTCGAACGAAGAGCGTAAACGATCGTGTTCAGCTGCCCGACAGTGCAGCAAACTAACGCAAAAAAAAAAAAAAAAACAAAAAAACGGCACATATTTCTCGTTCGAGTTCTGCTCCCCCCTCCCCCCCTCGTATTCTCTTGGCCGGAAGTGGTTGCGAACTATCAGTCAACGTGATCCGTGCCACACCTTTCTTGATCTCACATCGAATAAATTCACGGATGCATGTTACGATTTGCCACATATATATATATATATATATATATATATGGGACGATATTAAAAAATATATGGATAGTATTATTTTTTTTTGTTTTTTTTTTTTTGTGGATATGAGATTTTCGCGATAAGAAACGATAGTATCATCGATTTGGCTGTTTCCTCGGCCATTCGACAATCCTCATTGCCTCCGGGGCTCAATTATCGATTGACAAATTCGCGTAAAGCACCATTACTCTCCCATTGACACCCCGAATCGCCCGTCTATGAATTTTTTATCCATGAAACGAGACTTTTCCTCGTTGATCTCATGTTTAGTGTCGATTGGGTGGAAAAAAAAAACAAAAAACAATGGAAAACAAGAAAAAATTAATATCTGGTTAACGTAATTTTGAGATATGTTTCATACCGATTCGTACGTCGTTTTTTTTTTTTTTTTTTTTTTTTTTTTAATTTCTCTTCTAACAAAAAGTATAAAAGTAAGTAATTAATATTATTTATCCGTCAGCTATCTCGTTCTGTTTGATTGAAATTATTATTATTGTAAAATTACGTTGAAAGTGCGACATCGAGAATCTCTTGTTTGAACAGACAAGATTGTTGGCGGTATGGAGAAAAAAAAAAAAAAAAAACGACTGCTGATCGTATCCAACTTTTAATCGACAGTACTTACGTTAATAAAAGTAGAAAAAATATATATGCATATATATATATATATATATATATATATATATATATATATATGTGTGTGTGTGTATATGTATAACGTAAGGGTGGTCACGTTCAGAAAAAAACCTGTAAATTTCAGGGAATTCAAAATTGTTCAGGGAAACAGGGAAATTTTCATTTGGTCAGGGAAAAATTTTTAAATTACATTTTCGTATCGAATTTTTGGGCATCGGGGAAAAACATTCGATCGAATTCATAATCAGCGGGAAATTTCCGATCGCCTGGAGCTTAAAAAATAGTGAGAAAGACAAAAAAAAAAAAGTCTCCAATTTTTGCTCACTTTTTCGAAAACCTGGAAAATATCGAAATTTCAAAAGCCCATAACGAAAGAGGTGTTTGAAATTCGGTGAATTTTTGAGTCCAAAGGAAGAAATTAACAAAAATCGATCGTTCGACTTTGGAAATTTGTAAAAAATCGAGAAAAAAAATTGTAGCTCGATGAAACAGGCGTAATTTTAAAGCCGAAACGATTGCGAAGAAAATTCAAAAAAAAATCTTGTTTCGAAATTTCATATAGGACACCCCTTCATCGATCTCTTTTCTTCCGCTGATGACGAATCTGTTAGCCATTCTCCTTGAAACTCAAAAATTCCATTTGAAAATGTCAAAAAAATGTTTGCCCTCTCCCCGGAAAATTAAAAAAAAATTACATCGGATAAAGTTTAATGCAAATTTATACGGTTTTATAGATTTTGCATAAATCACTATTTTATTATCGATAAATTAAAAAATCAAATTAACGAGAGAAAAAAAAACCATCGCGATGAAAAAATGATTTTTTCGGCGTTTTTAATCATTTTTTTTTTCATTCAAACATTCTTCAACTTTCCCCCCAAATGCACCACCGCATTTTCGATCCTCATATGAGCCCGCCTTGATTCTCGTATTTTCCAAAACCGATTCTATCGAGTTAAAAAAAAAAACTGATTGATAAATCCGATAAGCTCCTGTTCAAATTTCAGTTGGGTATTTTTTTTTCAGCGCCAAAAGTCAGGAAATTGTTTTGCCTTTTTGTTTGTTCGTGGCCACCCTGCTGTATGTACAAACGTCGCCGTAGCTGATAGTTGCGTGACCACCAAGGATCGTTTCTCGGTTGAAAAAATTCAAATCTCCGATCCGTATGTCGATAGACAAAAAAAAAAAAAAGCAGAGGGGAGCGGGGCTTTGTCTGAAATTGTGTTGTGAACGGCGAGCCGGGTAATCATGATTTTCAGAGACGTCTTTTTTTTTTTTTTTTTTTTTTTTTTATTACAAATTGATACGTATAATTATCGATGAGCGAATTTTAATCGAAAAGATGAAACAATGTTGCGTTCTTTTGTTTTCCGTCGTCAGGAAAAATACGAAGAGGGCCACGTGTATGTGTGTGTGTGTGTGTGTGTGTGTGTGACATTTTTTTTTTTTTTTTTTCAATCGAAAACTTGGATCGTATGAGGAACGAATTTTTGCTGCTGCGCTTCGATAAGGAGAACAAAAAATCGGATTGTTCATTGGTAGGAGTACGAGCTTGTGCAAAAAGTCGAAAGAGCGACGAATCGACTCGAAAGTGCATCGAACCGTTTTTTTTCTTTTTTTTTTTTTTCTTCTTCCTTCAGCCACAAACCCCAATCTCTTTCGCCATCATTCACCATTACAGAGATAGGCAATTCTCGTTACTTTGGAAAGAAAAAAAAAAAAGAAGAAAAAAAAAAGTATAGATAGTATAAAATAATTTATAATTAACTATTTTATACCGTTCAACGACCTACAGTATTTCTCACTCCCATAATGTTTCATCTTCGATCCGTATTTTGGACAATTTTTATTTTTGCATTTCACTGAGAGAAAAAAAAAAATCGGAAAAAAAAAAGCACGACAAAGAGTGTACACACGTGAGATCTGGAATTTGTGAATTTTTTTTTCCTTCATGCGGGACACTGAAAAAAAAAATATAATTCAACATAATGGAGTGCAAAATTAACGTACGAAGTTGAAAAAAAAATCGCAGGTCGCTATATTAGAAATAATTAACAATGAGTTATAGAAAAATTGAGATAAATTAAAAATGGCTTTTTTTTTGTTTTTTTTTTTTTTTTTCAATGTAACGAGAAATGCCCAGCTCTGCTGAAGGGCTTAAGCTTAAACTTTGATCGTCGATAGCAATGATTTGCATTTTTAATTCGATGGAAAAATTGCGTTGTGTCTGTTAACGAGCGTATTTATCGATTATTCGTGTTTGTTACTCATTTTTTTTTTTTTTGTTTTTTTGCTTTTTTTCAATTCTTGAGCACCGGATACGTGCAGTTAGCGAATAGACGAAAATTTGCGTGTGTGTAGAGTGTGATTGTATGAAAAAAAAGAGAGAAAAACGGAAAAATTTCTTGCTAAAAATATGAAGTACTCGTTTTGTTCAAGCTTTTCCGAACGGCATTACAGCGCATATTATTTGTTACACTGTGCCGCACTGATATTGTAATTTTTATACATTTACGCGGTCGCGATGCGTTGGACAAAAACGTGTCGCTAAAAAAGAAATCCCCCGCTTCACGCTTTTTCTCCGAGACCGTTGGATATTTCGGGGGAAAAAAAAAAGAAAATTAAGGTTTTTTTTTTTTTTTCATGCAAAATCAAAAGAAGTATGAAAACTTGTAATTTGATTTTGATCGAAAAAAATCATTCGTCCCGGAAGAAAAATAGGGAAACGCGCGGCTTTGTCGACGGGGAAGATGCTCTCTCGGGCGTTTATCTCACGTGTCCTTTTTCACACTCAATGAAAAGATAAAAAAAAAAAAAAATAACGAAAAATGTATTGACGTCCAAGCGCGAACTCGGCGATATTTTTTTTTTTCACAGTATTCTTGTTTAACGTAGAGCCCTCTATCGTATGTTTAATTTTTTTTTTTTGTCACTGATACGAGTCGCGCTTGGCGAATATCGTTGATAACCTTTGTTTCACGAACAAGTCTCGAGAGAGAGAAAAAAAGGCCAAAAAGTCACCCAGGCCAAATTTTCGAGCGTGCGCCTGATCTCTTCGAATAATTACTTCGATTCGCGTCTAGTAATTTACACTTTCCCCCCTCCCCTCGGCGTATTTATACATATTGATTTATAGCCCGCGTATGTGACTTTAATTGAGATTAATGAAGCAAGAGGGCCGCGAGATATCGCGAAGCGAATGAGGGAAAGATAAAAGAGGATCGAACGAAAAAAAAGAAATGCTAAAAAAAATGAAAAAAAAAAAGAAGAAAACGAGAAGAAAGAAAAACGAAAATGAAGAAAAATCTCTGTGAATCATGTTGAATGCGAGCTGAACGAAGCGAGCGAAAAAAAAAAAAAAAAAATAGAAAAATCCCAATTGGTGAAAAATAAATAAAGGGGCATTGTTAAAGTTATACCATGCTAATTTACGGCCAAGTGTTTTCATGTGTCTGTTTGCGTGACCGAAACGCGTGAGTGATATATATATATTAGATAAATATTATTCCATTTGTTATATTTATTATTCACTCGATATACTACGATTATATAATATATATATATATATATTATATATAATAATAATATATATATATTATAAATATATATATATTAGGGTGTTTAAAAAAAAAAATTTTGACTTTTCGTGCTCCCACCCCTCAAAACTTTAGTTTTGATAGAAAAAAAAACATCCTCGCGAAGTGGCAGCTCCGTAGTTTAAGGCGGCCCATCAGTGACAGCACTAGTCAAAAATCGTGACGTGAAAAAAAATCATAAACCTATCATAATATTTTCTAAATACTCTGTCTGAATAAAATTTATGAATTTCGATGACGTTTCCCGTGATATTTTATTCATAATTTATTATAAATAATATAAATAAAGTCTCAACTGACAAAAGTATTTAACGCTGTCAGAGCGATCAAGTCAAAAACGATAGCTGATATTCATATGTTTCCTCGCGTGCAGAATGACAGACATATATATTGTATCCGAGATTTGCACACACGATGACTTTCGCGATTAAATTTCTCGGGAAAATCCCTGGCAAGACACAATTTTTTAAATACCATTGGAAAGTTCACGATTTCATCTTTCAATGCTCAAAATTTGAATAAGAACTCTCGTCTTTGTCAAAAGATATCATGTCACTTCCGGTGAAAATGGAATCAACTGCCATAAGACCCATGCTAAAATAGGTAATTTTAAATTACTCGTTCGCAATAATTTGCCTGGCAACATACCCTGAAATTTTGAGAGAGCGTTCATTGCATCTTAGATAACACTCTCCCGAAGTTTCATTCGTATCGCCGGTTTTTTAATTCACTGATGAGCCACCTTAAGTGGAAGCCGCCGCTCATTGGACGTTTCTAATTATAACGGCCAATTAACGTCTATGACGAACTTTTTGGAAGGAAAAATTCGAGACCATGAGGATTGTATTTCGAATTAATCCTTTCAGGGGCGCAATTGAACTGGAAATTTTATCAAACGATTATTATCATATTCTTATGGTTTTGGGGGGTCGCTGATTAGAAATCTAAAGTCAAAATTGAGTTCAAGATGGCGGACTTCAAGCAAAAAAATTTGAAAATTTCTAAACGAGAAAATTTTTATTTTATTCTGCATGAAATTTGGAAAAAAGCTCTCTTGTCATGTTTTTCAAAAAATGCATATTTTTTGAGAAAAAAAATATTGAAATTTCTGAAATTGATCGAAAAGCACAGGAAAACCGGTGACACGCCAGGAGTGCCACTGCCCTTTAAAGGGTTGAGAAAAAAAAAAAAATTTCATTACATAAATTTTTGTTTATTTCTAATTTCTAATTTTTTTTATAAAAAATTCCAAACAATTTCACGTTGAACAGCGCTGTCTGACACCATCGTGTTTTAAATAAAAATTTCAATCGATTTTATTCATAATAATTTTGCGATTAAAAACTGTTTATAAATTGTCATAAACAATTCGTATGTGGTGAAAGTTTTTTTTTTTTTCCTGATAATTTTTTTTCTCGACTCAAATACGTACTCCATGGTTCTTTTATTCTCTTGCTGAATGAGGAAATCATTAGTCTCAGGGAAGATCGTATAAAAGCAAATTTGTTCAGCTTTAAAAAATTTTCCGCTTTGACTTTGTGAAAAAAAAAAAACGCAAAATGTCATTTATTTATTTATTTTCGGTAAAATTTATTTTCGGTGAAAATAAGTGACTAAAAACTACGTTTTGATCTCTATCCTTAGTTAACAATGAATTAAATTCTCCGCACAAAGCTACTTTTCGCTCAGCAATATCGTTTACAACTTTTAAATCATTAAAAGTTTTTTTTTTATTTGAAATACAAGCTCCATGATCTCAAATTTTTGCTTCCAAAAATTTCGTCACAGACGTTAATCGGCTCTGTTATAATTATAAACGTCCAATGAGCGTCGGCTTCCACTTAAGCCACACAGAGCTCCCTCTTCGCGAGGATGTTTTTTCCCCATCAAAACTCAAGTTTTGAGGGCTGGGAGAATGAAAAATCAAAAAATTTTTATTTTTTGAAACACCCCCAATACACATATATAATAATTATTATTAAAGTGGCCATTAATAGGATTATATAAATAAAAAAAAAAAATTTGTGCAAAGCGTCAGCTTACGATTTCAATTACAGAACATAGCTGGCCTATAAGCTTCAGTTTGTTTTCCATAAAAAAACTATACCGAAATTTATTCCTGACGTCGCCGATGATTCGACGCGTCTGCTGTAAATTCGAGGAAATTCAAATGAAACAAATAATATTTTCGTCGGTATTGAACATAAGTTTAATTCGAAATAGATGGAAAATGGTAACAAAAAATTTTGACGAAAAGTAACCGAGGCCCCCTCGTTGAAGATGAGCATCAAGCAGGAAATTCAACATCAATTTTATCGACCTGCGCAGTTATATTAGCAGTCAAGGGCGAGAATCTCATGGAATTTTTTTTTTTTCTGCACTCATCCACAATAAATTTATATGAGTAAAATTTTCTTTGGACGCATAGCAGGGTTTGGGGAAAAATAATTATTGGAAATTTCAGGGAAAAAATCCCATGTTATTGTTACGAGAGAAAAACCGAGGGTATCGGCACGTCTTTTAATTGGAATCGTACACTGGAGCTTTGCACAGATTCTTCATTCAGCCACCCTAAAATATAGTCACATACACACACACACACTCACACATATAAAAAATCAATTTTCCAACGGACCACACCTGAAATATTGCGTTAAGGTAGAAAAAAAAAAAATTCATGTCAAAAGATGAGAATTTTAGGTCGAGTGGAAGATACGCCGCATTTGATTTTTCATTTTTTATCGAATTTATGACGAATAATTGCCGATAATAGTACATTTCGACACGAGTACGCAAAGGCTTTTTTGACGAAACGAGAGGATTACGGCACGAGCCGAAGGCGAGTGCTGTAACGAGTTTCGTCAAAAAGCCTTTTCGTACGAGTATCGAACATAATTTTTCCTCATGAGAGCCGAGAAAGCGCAACGAAGTTGCGATTTCGAGGTTAGAATGAGGAAAAACCTTTTATTTTGCTCTCACAGCTGCCAGACGATCGGTTTGTGTCTTGAATGCTCTTAGAATTTTATCCATTCTAATTCACGTTATTAAATTGGATCCAAAATGGATTTTCACTTTATCATTTCACTGCTATTAAAAACTATATTGTTCATGGTAAGTGAAAAAAAAATCGTTTGCCTCATGGGTATCACTTTGAAAAATTGAATAGAATCTTGCAATAAATTCATGTTAAAAAAATTAATTTTGTAACTGAAGTTTCTTTGCTCTGATTTATTCCGCGTGCCCGTCCAATCGGTAGCAATCGATTGCCTGTTCGGCAGCCAACTTGTCGACTGTTGTAACAATGAAATTAAATTAAAAATAGTCAAAGAGGCTGATTGCGAGAGACAGTGCTTGATTTAACCTTTAAAGGACGGGACTGGTCGAAATTTCGACCACCAAATTTGTCGGGCACTTGACGTGACAGATTCTTCGATATTGTGTACAAATATCGTGTAAAAAAAAAAAAAGTCCAATTTCAACGTTAAAATTCCCGTCGTGAAAAGATTAAAGATGCGAGCGATTTCATCACCGAAATTCACGGTTTTCATTCAATCGGTATAATTTTCCTTGCGATTTTCTTGACGAAATTCCAGAATCATGGAAAACAGAGGCATTTTATATCAAATATATGAAAATTTTGCAGTTTTTGAGAGTAATTGACGATACTGCTGAAAAGGCAGTTGCTTTGGTCTAGAATTTTAATTTATGTAAAATTTCATCCTGAGCAGTATCCCATTTGTCAAAGGAAAAATAAGCCACCATTGCCAAAAAATGCCACTGAATAAAAAAATTAATTCAATTCGAAAAATAAAATTTGAGTAATTTCATGTTTTTGTGTTTTGATTGAATAATAATCAGAAAATTCGTTAGACGCCCCTATAAAATATCTACGGAAGACTTAAAATTCTAAGAGCAAATCTTAAAAGGCACAAAATGATCCTCTGACAGGTGTGAGCACAAAAAAAAAATTCTACCACCAATCATTCATCATAAATTCGATGAAAAGGAAAAAAAAAATAATGAAAAATCAAATGCAGCGGATCTTCCGCTCGATCTAAAATCTTTTGACATAATTTTTTTTTTTCTACCCAAGCCAATTATATCTGGTGTGACCCGTTGGAGAATCGAAATTTTTTGCTTTGAAACACCCAAATATAAATACACACACAGACATATATAGTACATATAAATCAATGCGTAAAATTTGACTAAGATTTTGTGTCTCGACGTGTGATGCTGACAATAACTTTTAGATCGATTAATATTATTGACGAATAGCGTAAATATATTAAGTATCTTTCGAGGCGATGATCACGCGCGAAAATGCACTCTATGCCACTGAAAAAAAGGGGAGGGGGGGAAGAAAAACTGAAAATTAAAACAGATATACTACGATTTTTTAGTCAAAAATGGGAAAGAGACTGATCAAACCGAAGACAGACTATAATGACTGTCCGGAAGAAGCAAAATTATCAAGCTTAAAACATAAAAGTGATAATACCATAATATGAGTTTGCTTCTTCTCGTTCGGTCATTGGGTTGATTTTTTTTTTTTTTTTTTAATACAAGAAAATATCCAATCGAAAAAGAAAAAACGAGAAAAATACAAATATAGCTATTTAAAAAAAAAAAAAAAAAACTAATGAAAGTCGTTTAAGAGGCCGATAGATATAAAATAAGTTAATATTTATTATTCCGTGAAATACAATTAATATATATGCTCTTTCGATGCTATTTTACAATAATCCTTACTTCGAATGCCAGAGGACACGAAATTTGTCGTATTTCTACGTCGATATTACGCCGTTTCCGGTTTTGAGTCCGTTATTCGTCAGTTTTTTTTTTAATTTTTTTCGAAAAAAAAAAAATCTTGCACGTTCAACGGTGTAATTATGAACGACCAAATTTATTGCTATGCGATCGAGATTCGCGATGCTGAGATTTTTTTCCTGTCCCAGCGAATTAACAATTTTCATTTTATTCAATTTTATTTTCAATATTTCACTCACGTTTCATTTTCAACAGATTTACATGATATTTTATATTATATTCAATCCTTTGATTCGTTGCAAATAATTCACGCACACATTCGCTCGCTCTTGGCTCGAATAAACGTTTTACGGTGAAAAAAAAAAATAAAATTAAAAACTTGGGAATACAATTTTAACGGTTTTACTTTTGTCTTTATCGCTATTTACGTCTTAAAATCGAACAGTCATTTTTTTTAATCATCTACGACTATTTTATATTTTCGTGGAGTTTTCGCAAACTTTTGTCCGCACGAAGAACGAATATCCGGAAGAATTCGAGAGGTACTACGAGGGGATGATGGAAGAAGGGAAAATCTTTGAAATTCGAATTGTTAGAAGCTTTGCGAGAGATCGGTTATATATGTGCGTTATAAACGGGGAAGGTGCGATCAAGATGTGCACACGGTGATTCGTGATGGATTTTTAATTTTCGTTATTTTTTTAGTCTTTCATTTTGCCATTTCAAAACGCTCTCTCGACGTTCCTTTAGAGTACGATTTTTGTTATTTATTTATTTTATTTTTTTTTTTACCTGAAATTCTTTGATATGTATTGAGCGTTTTCCGTACATTTCTCGAATATATATATATATATATATATATATATTATTTATAATTATATAAGCTCTGACGTGACTGTGAGAGAGAGAGAGAGAGAGCATAGCAGTCATTTTTTGAACTAAACGATTTTTGAAAATTCATTAAACATCATAAGTATGCCAGGGAGGGTCAATTTTTTTAAATGTGAAATCTTTTCGTCTGGTGAACGCTCAATAATAACGATTTTTATGATTCGGCACAGAAATGTGTGTGTGTGTGTGTGTGTGTGCGCCATTAAATCGTGAGGTGATGATAACAATTATAAACTCTCAAGCTAAATACAAATATATCTCGAGTCAGTTTTTAGTTTTTAATTTTTTTTTTTCTTCCAATAAAGTTCCAGTACTTTATTCCTCTAGGCAGTGCCCGAAGCTTTCAGGGGGAAAAAAAAAAATAAGATGATTGCATATTTATCCATCACACGTCGATCAAAGTGTCGATGGAGTTGGATTGACAATAATTGAATTTAAAAAAAAGAGAAATGGAAATTTTTCAGGAATATTTTTTTTTTTCATTCAATTTTTCTTGGGCTGTTTTTTTTTCTTCGAAATTTTGTACTTCAGATTATAATATGGTCATATAATCGACAACCATCTAAACCTACTTTTAATTTAGAAAACGAAATTCACGTCCCCGAATCATTGCGGTGGTGAAAATATTACACTTTTTGTTTTTGTGCAAATCGAGAAGAGCTTCGTGGGGTGAAAAAAAAAATTTTGGAGTAAAATGGCGACAACAAATCCAGCTACGTTGTATCTCTCACGTTGTATACGGCAATGCAGATACCTGATTCAAAAATTCGATCGGGATACGGAGATACGGTAATTCATGTTACAATTATATTTACAGCGATAGGAGAATTTTTTTTTTCTTTCTTCGTTATGAAAAGATTCGTTATAATATATTGACGAGACTGCGAAGATTGTGTATGATGATAAATCACACAGCAAATAAATAAGAAAATCGGAATAACGTTCAAATTATTTGAAAAGTTCATAATTTTAATAATTAACATCCGGTAGAAGGAAAATTGTATAAATATATCTGGCAAAAATTAAAATAATAGAATAAATTCTTGCAAATTACTTGTTAAATTGTCTCAAAGACACGTTTGAGTTTGAAAGTAAAAAAAAAGAGCCATCCAACGACTTTTCGGAATTCATTTGAGCATTATTCGGGACCTTTTACTTTTTTGTTGTGTGAAAAGTATACGAAGCTCCCGGGAATGTGTCTTCTACATTGAGTTATACTCGAGCAACTATTTTTTTTTTGCCACATGGGCGATAATTATGTTTTTCTCTTGTAGCTTTATTTACGTAAAATGACTGGACTGAGTTGCATTATAAATATGGGCCAACTGTTGATAAACGATCCTGTCAATTATACGTACCAGCGAGAGTATACAATTGAATTATAATTCCGTTCCCCAGCAAATCTCGAGGCCCGCTCGGGTTTATTATCCTTACACATTCTCGCGAAACTTTTCATATATATTATATATAATTTACGTCTATATATATATATATATATATATATATATATATATATATATATTTCGTTATAATATACATTGATATCAAAAGGAAAGTGGGCACGTGTCCATCGTTGAACTTTTATGCATTTTTTTACATCTACACGTATTTTCGCTAGGAAATAATAATAATTTTTTTTTAAACAAATATGTTGCACCATGTGACTTCAGATAGTTAAGGGGGGCAGTACATGTAGGATTTTCAAAAAATCGATTTTTTTATTTTCCCATAAAACGCGAGTATAACATCACAAGAATATACTGTAAAAAATTTATACTGAAATTCGAAGGCGTTTTCGAGTTATATTAACCCTTTAAGGGCTGGTGGGACATATACATACTTTGAAAAATCGTAACATCCAGAAAAATGAACATATCGACATCGTTAAGGTCGCATTTTGAAGATGAAGGATGCATCTAATCATGAAAAATTTTACCAACGCTAGGGTTGCACCCCTTCAGTTTTACACCCTGTCGAATGTGCGAAAATTGCGAAAAAATGAGAAATGAGCATAACTTTCAGGTAAAATTTTGTTTAGAGTCGCGATCTCGAGTATGCGCTTTGAAATAATATCGAAAATTTGTAGCAAAAACGTTCGGACCAAGGACCACCTCTGCCAGTAATAAAATATCGATAACCACCCCTGGCAATGGTGATACACGCCCAATAATGCACTTTCATTGATGTTCGGTTCGTAAATAATTTTGATCACACATGAAAAATTTTGTAGCAAGAATATCCGAATGGAAAGCTACCCCTAACAATTAACGAAACATCGAAAACCACCCCTGGAAATGGTGATACGCCCAAAATGCACTTCCATTGGTGTTCAGTTCATATATATTTTCTAAAACGCATGGAAAATGTGTATCAAGAACATCCGAATCAAAAACTACCCCTGACAGTAACAAAACATCAAAGACCACCCCTAGCTGTGGTGATGCGCCTGAAAATGCACTTTTATTGATCAAGTTCCTCAGAATATATTTACGTTACTCATATTCCGATTTGGATTGGGATGAAATAATAGGAAATGATTAATAACGTTTTATGCGTTGCGGGTGAATTTTTTTCAACCGGAGGGTTGTTCATAAGGGTTGGAATTATCCGTAAGTCCTTTAGAATATGCTCATCATGTGTTCCGGAACACTCATATTTTGATTCAGATCAGGATAAAATAACAGAAAATGATAACATTTTATCCATTGGGGGGTGAATTTCTCTCAATTGAGGGGTAGTTCATAGGGGTTGAATGATCCGTAAGTTCTTTGGAATCCCACTGAGTGTTCTGCAATGACTTTTCCTCAATTTCCGGCAGAAACGAACGATGGGAAATTAAATTAAGATGTTTTCAAGCGATTGGGGTGGTTTTTACATTTGGGGGTAGTTTCTAAGGGTAGGAAAATTCTGGATTAATTTTTTTTTTACAAATTGGGTACTCATGAATTCAGTTTCACTGTGTACCCACTTTGCCAAACGCTCCAAAATAAAAAACTCAGCTTTTGAAAGGTTAAAAGATCTGAAGACGTCGATAATGAACGAATTGCTCGACAGAATTGCGCCACAGTAGTTTTGCATGAAAAGAATCTCGAAAACGCCTGAAGAAAGGCTCAACTGGCTGAGAACGAGCATTTCGAGGATGAGGAAGGACTATTGTCATTGCGCAAGAATCGCTGATTAGCCGGTAAGTCATTTCATTGATTTTTGTACTTATCAAAGCTTTAAACGCGTTTTTTCAAAACTACATTTTCACGATTGCTGGTGTGCAAGATAACTCAAAAACTAATTGACCGTTTTTCATGAAATTTTTTACACATTTTCTCAACATTTTTCCCCCAGCGATTGAACTAAAATGTTCATCAAAATGTTAATTAACAAAGTGCTTTTTTAATTGCAAATAATGGAAAATTTTCGTGAAAAATTCGAACTCAATGTTCAAAACGCGTGCCATTTCGTTAATTTTTTAAATATTTTTTCAACCGAATTAAGTTCAATCCCAGCGGTTTTTATTAAATTTTGAAATAAAAAATGATTTTTTTTTATTCCGGATGATTGGAACAAATGCGAGGCTGCACACCGTGCGACAACGTACTTTACGACGTCCTCAATTGAACGAGCTGTGCATCCGGCATTTTGTAGAAAAAAAATATTGTTTTAAATAGTAAAAATATGAAATAAAATTATGTCGAAATTTCAAAAATGCAAAGGAATTCCTTACCTGCGAAAAAAATTCCCGAAAAATGCCTAGCTTTAGGCTTTCCACATGTATTGCCCCCCTTAATCACGCAAGTCATTTCCGGGTATAGCACCAATTTACTCTGGGTCGCCTACAGATCTAATTATACTATCGTATTATATATAGATATATATATATATATATATATACATATATATGTATATAATATCTCATTTTAACGTGAAAGATAAAAGCTGTCTCGGTTCTGCAGTGAGAGAGACGAGCTTTTTCGCGAAGATTACAAAATTTACATCGAGGCTGCCCCAACATTGACGCTTATTTTAGTGCTTAAACGTCGTTCCATCCAGTCATTAGAGACGCGATTATAACGTTGTACAAAACGTTGAAACTTTTTTTTTTTTTTTTTTTTTTTTGTAACGTATTTAAAAAAAGGTTATTGAATTTTAGCGGGAAATTCAAATTTAATTTTTTGCATTATGGCTAATCATACTCTGCTCTTGCAGCAAAATTATTGCATCGCGAGCTTTGCACAATTGATGCACAATTTTATTAAAAAAAAAAAAAAAAAAACAAAAATTGTATCAAAAATTCCACACAGCTGATCGCTGGAAGTGCTTGGACGATCCTCGTGTGACAAAATGTACAGATGAGAATCGAAAAATAAAAACCAGATAATTGCAAAAAGAGATGCATTTTCTTTTTTTTTTTTTAATAAAAGAAATTTTCGAAAAAAAATTGCACCGCTCTCACAATTTCTCATGTATAGAATGGGCTGAATATTTTGTTTTTTTTTTGCAAGCCAAACATTTCGAACAATCTTCTCCCCCGGTAATTTCGATACGATTTTTATTCGCGATTGAAAAAAAAAAAAAAAAAAGACAAAGCCCAAATCTGCAAAGAAGTTCGAACGTTAAAAGCATCGGGAAGGATTCGACAGGATTTATATGAAGGTGCTAGAGAGAGAGAGAGAGAGAGAGAGGTCATGCGGTGAGGTTTTCCAAGGACAACGGAGGAATGAACAAAAAATTTTTTTCCGTTTGCTTTGTTTCATGTCTCATTGATTATAGTTCGTTTGTTTTATCGCGTCGGTATAGATCGGGCGAGCGTAAAGGAGCCGCGTGAGTCTCGGCAGAGCATGAGCTCACGGAAATTCTGTGCGTTTGAAATTGTTGCTGTTGCTGTTGTTGTTGCTGTTTTTTTTTACTTAGCTGCTGATGACAAATGAAAAGATCGACGTTGCCGGTGCTCCGTCTCTTACCGTGACGATCGCCCGACTGTCCGATTCTCCCACCGGATGGAACGTACCTGTCTCATTCGCCGTGCGTCATTTTCACCTTGACGCGACGATCGCCGCACGTTTCGCGAATAATCGGTCACAATGGAGCGAGGCACTTGCCACGCCTGGCAAGGCGTATCTCGAGCCACGTGTAAGGTACGACCGAAAGTAGCAGGATTATTGCGAGACCGAGGACCCTGACGCGGGTACATACGAGACCGTGAAGTCCCAGCGCGAGTGAAAGACCGAGCCACTTCCAGAACAACGACGTTGACATTGGTCCCTGCCACGAGGTCGGATACAATCCGAGCAGCAGAGCTGAGAACATTTTTTTTTTTTTTCCTTCTTCTTTATACAGAAGCAATAATTGCGGGCAAGAGGGGGAAAAAAAATATATATTATGCAATATCAACGTTTCGATTGATTCATTAAATGATATATTGCTATAATTATAATTGATGGATTAATTAATATAATAACATATGCAGACAGCACACGTGCTTGTGAATGTGTGCATATGTATTAGACCTGTCCTTATTAGGGGCTTGGTGAAATTTTTGAAGTCTTATAGTATCACAATTTACTCCAAATTACTCAAAAAAAAAAAAAATACTCCTAAAACGTCATTTTTAAAATTTCAATATTAACATATTTTCAGCAATTTTATTTTTTATTTTCGAGTAAAAATGTCTTTGAAAAGCCAGTGACAACTTCAAATACTTGCCTGCCGATGCATCTCACGATGTATAATTTGTCGGACCATAAAGTCATGGAAGCTGATTGTTATTCAGCCTTATATTTGATTAACGTAATCACAAATTGCCGATTATTAATTGATATATTTCTCTTCTCAGTATGCTTGAAGTATTCGAAAACAAAAAAGTCCTTATCTCTTATTCCCTAAAATCAGTAGGATTTTATTTAGGATTTTGCTGAACTCGAGAAAAATACGACATTTTCGTAAATTATCCATGATAACAAGGATTTTGCACAAATAATTTTCACAATCTGCTACCAAAAGCAAAAAAAAAAAAATTATGATTTATTTCAGGGTAACATAATTATTGAATGCATCGCGGTTGATTTTTTCACTTGTAATTTTTTCATAAAGTTTCTTTTTTTTTTGAATCAGGAAACTTTTTTCCGTATTCCTCAAAGACCTGCAGAATATACCGCTTCTGTTCTTCATTTTTTGGCAAGAATATTATTGTATCCTTCAAATAAAGATAAATAGCCCTTTTTGCAGTGTCGTTGACGACTTTTACATTTTTTTTGCTATTTTCGTGCCTTCTTGAATGCTGTCATATTTTCTGGCCAAAGAGATGGATCAATTTCTAAAAACGACTGATCGTTTACATATCTGTAAAAAAAAGTTTCGAGTTTGTGATGTTACACAACGATCCATCTCTTTGTCATACAAATTAACAATATCTTTGACGTTGACTTCGACTCGTTTTGGCAACGTCAAAGATATTGTTCATTTATATATGACAAAGAGGTGGATCATTGTGTACAAACTCGAAACTGTTTTTACAGATTTGAAATCGATTAGTCGTTTTTATAAATTGATCCATCATCTTTGGCCAGAAAATGATAGCATTCGGGAAGGCATGAAAATAGTCGAACAGAAAGAAGTAGGTGTCTGTAGGCATGGGATAATATTAAAATAAAAAAATTACGTTTTAGGAAGATTTTTTTTTTAGTTATTTGGAGTCGATTGTGATACTTGGACTTAAAAAATTCCACCAAGCCCCTAATAAGGACAGGTCTAATATGTATGCATATATAATATTATTAATATAATATATAATATGTAATATATATAATTATATATAATATATAATATAATTATATATAATATATAATATATCATATATTATATAATATAATATATAATATATTATATAATATAATATATAATATATTATATAATATAATATATAATATATAACTATTATATAATATACCTACACACGCGCGCGCGCGCATATATTTATATATATTAGGGTTGCCCAAATAAAAAATCGATTTTTTTTTGTCTCGATAGTAGTTAGAAATTTGGAGTGTGATAAAAACGAAACCTTGCGAAAGAAGGGGCTTGTAGCTCAAAATTAAAAGGTTGCGCAGGCGACTTTTATACTTTTTTTTTTGTAATTAAAGACGAAAAATCATGATTGTCACTGACCATTAAAAAAAAAGTCTAATTTGATTTGAAATTAAAAAACAAACTTCATGCAGAATACATTCAGCATGAAAGAAATTGTTGATATGACACCAAAGTTTTTGAATATCGTACTCAGGTATGATTAAGAAATGTAAAAAAAAGTGGATCCTCCGTTAAATGTCCCAGTTAGTGAACATTTAACGGAGGATCCACGTTTTTTTTTTACATTTTTCAATCATACCTGAGTGAGATATCCAAAAATTTTGGTGTCATATCAACAATTTCGTTTATGCTGAATGTATTCTGCATGAAGTTTTTTTTTAAATTTCAAATCAAATTAGACTTTTTTTTTTTAATGGTCAGTGAAAATCATGATTTTTCGTCTTTAATTACAAAAAAAAAAAGTACAAAAGTCGCTTGCGCAACCTTTTAATTTTCAGCTACAACCCCCTCCTTTCGCGAGTTTTTTTTTTACCACACTCCAAATTTCTAACTACTATCGAGACGAAAAAAAAAATTCTTTAATTTTTCATTCCATCAGGACGTACGAAATTTCTCATGTTAACTCTCTGTTTTCCATATCGAGAATTCATTCGATCCTGAATACGATGATTCTCATAAACGTTGCAAAATAATTTCTGCGACCGATGTTTTCCATTCTCGTATCCCAAAATTGATTGAAAAATAAAGAAACAGAAAAATTGTTACTCACTGTATATCAGGGTCTCCCAAATAGCATTGCACACACCCCATGCTGCGGATATGACGTTGAATAGTGCCGGATCGTCGCCAGCTGGTTTCCAGGTGACCAGAGCAAGCAGCAGGCATGCGTGAAAGGCGAATCCAACGGCTGCGAATAAATTTGCAAAAATAAAAATCGCAAAAAAAAAAAAAAGAAAAAAAAAAAAGAAAATTCGTTGCTGTGGTTGAACGAACGACGTCAAAAGGACCATGGTGTGATAGCAGCGAGCTTTTTTTTCTCTCGGATCTCTTTGCGAGTGCCCAATAGTTATATATAACGATCTTTCATTGTGGACTTATTGCTCGATATATTATCATACGATTATCACAAAATTTACATACCGACGACGAAATATCTCCTTATGTGTCTGAGCAGCATAGAGAGCGTGACTCCGGCTACAGCCTGAAGGAGAGCATAGCTCAGAAAGCTCAGAGTCACCGTAACAGCTCCGCCCAATGCACAGACAACGTACGCCTGAATGAAAAAAAAAAAAAAAATTCGAAGCAGATTTGTCGCCCGTTCTGTTATTTTCATTTTTTTTTCGTTTCTTTAAATTTTTATTCTTTCGTTCGTCATAAATTTTATATTAATTCGAAGGAATGTCAAATACGCAGGATGCGCTGAGAAAATCGCTCGAGAAAATCGACGGCAAGAAAATTAATTTTCGGAGTAAATTCTTGTGAGTCGTTTAATTGGAAAAAAAAAAAATGATTTTTCCTTGAATCTACAAATTGGAATAAATTTTTTTCCAAAGTATATCAATTAATTGCCAATAATTCGTTAATCATATTTCTCAAAAGATTTACAAAAAAATGGCTTTGAAATAATCGCTTTTAAACGATCCGTCACGCAGTTAATCAATACTGATTAAAAATAAATTATTTCCCCATTAAATTTTAATTTTGTTCCTAAAAAAAAAAAAAAAACAAAAATAAAAACAAAAGTAAAATTACAATGTTACCTCGGTAAAATCGCCGAATATGAATCCCTGCTCGAGTCCGATGAACAGTGTGAGGGGCGCGGCGAGCTGTAATTTCGGATCTTGAAATGCGTGCTTGATCGTTTTTAAATGATGATCGACGGTCAAACGATCGTTCGCGTTGCGCGGCTCTTTCATTCTCGAGTCGAGGAATGCGCACGATATGCCGAAACCGAGTACACCGAGGCCGAGGAAAACGCTGAGAAGCGTTTTCGCGGTGGCGATCGGTAGGGTCGGCAGGAAAAGTGTCTCGTTGCAGAAATAAGTCTCCTGGGGGCAGTATTCGGCGCCGCAGGTATCCTCGACGTCACTCGCCAAAAGGCTAGGCGCCGGTGGATCTATCATCTTAACGATCGTCGCAGCTATGAGGCAGCCTGTTTGATTTTTTGTTTTTTTTTTTTTTCAATAAAAAAAAAAATAGAAAAACAAACATATCACACGTGTTGATCGGCCTAAATTCATTCAGCCTAAAGTTGACCAAATTTCCCAAGAAAAGTCATTCTCTCGCGATTGTTTTTGTCAGGCTGGGATTGATGGAAGGAGCAAAAAAAAACCAAAATCTCAAACTTACCGAACGCTAAGCCCATGTCCTCGGCGAGTTTCATGCCCCTGTTGAGTCTTCTCAGCAGGCAGTCGCGTCTCGTTTCGTCGGGATCCTCGGGATCGGCACAGACCAAACTCAGATTCGTCGCGCATACATTCACGTGTGACGTTCGCGCGATAAAACTCGGACTCGTGCAAACGCCCAGCAGGGCATAGCTCGGCACGAGAACGTACCATTTTGGATACAAATGCGTGCCAACGAAAATCGTTGTGACGAGATTACTCAGGCTTAGAACGAGATTCGTGCCGAGTCTTTGAACGACAATCGGAGCAAAGCACGCCGTAAGTGTCGCCGTTGCGTAGAGAAGAGCGAGAAGTATCGGACCCAAATGCGGATTGAACGCACCGAGACCAGCCTGCAGGGGAAACATCGGTAATGTCGCTGCGGAAACGGTCACGTGACCTAGCAATAAGGCGGCACAGTGACGAATAACGGCTTTTCTCGGTGGACGTGGACCCGATGGTGTCGTACGCACTGCCGCTATGAGACGTCTTACCGACGATGTACCGGCCGAGGAACTCATTGACTCGCGACGACGGCAACTCAGTGCCGAGGTACGGGCCGAACGATATGAGATCGGGGAATACGCTGTCATGTGCTAAATATACAATAAAACGATCGTTCTTTTCCTAATCCGCAGTCATTTTTAGGGTTTTCTTTTTGATGCTACAACTCAACGACAAGTAGGGGGGGGGGGGGGGGGGGATCATTATTTTGGCCTCATAACATGGAACTTGGTTTTCCCCTTCGGCCGTGGACCGGAAGTTGTCGTAATTTAAAAATGAGCTAAAAAATTCACGTTTTTTTTTTGACAAATTATTCTCTTTCGAGTAAACGTGACGCCACGATATATAGTTATCATCAATCTTGGAAGAGAAAATTTCCTACAAGTCTAAACAAAAATAGCTCCGATCCGATTAAAATTGGCGGAGTTATCGCCGTTCAAAGATCGGATGGAATAAGCAAAAAATCGCCAATTTTCGCCAAATTCCAGCTGAAAGCGAATAACTTGCTGCCGGTTAATTATACGGCCAAAGTGCTCGTATAAAAATTGAAGAGGAAGAGGTGCTCTACAATATTGAAAATATAATTATCTCGATCGGATGAGAATTGGCGAAGCTGTGGCCTCCATGAAAGATGAACGAAAAATCGAAAAGCCGCACAAATTTCGAGCTACAGGCGAATAACTCACGTCCGGTTGATTCTACGACCAAAACTACTGGTATGAATGTTAAAGAAAATCATAAATGCGGTATAATGATAATGCGGGTAATCGTTTAACTTTTATTCACAACATTTTTGTCGTACGTGATCAATCAGAAGCGAGTTATTCGCCCACACTTATCATCATATATATTGTATGACATATATTGTAAAAATTTACGATTTTTTTTTCATCTTTTAATAGGAGCTTAGGCTCCGCAAATTCTGATCCGATCGAGATAATTTTATTTCAATTTTTTTTAGGAAATCTTCTCCTCTTTGACTTTTATATCGATCATTTTGACCATAGAATAAGCCGGGAGCAAAAGTTATTCGCATCCAACTGGATTCTTGCGAAATTTGATGATTTTTTATTTATATCATTCCATCTTTGATCGCCAATTTTAATCGCAATGGGATTATTAGAATTTTTTTTTCTGTCTTAGTTTTGTAGGGAATCTCCTTTTCTTCAAGATTGATAATTATTTTACCGGTAAAATTAAGTTGCAAACGGGTAATTTCAAAGAAAGCTACATTTATGAATGTGTTTTGACATTACGATAACTTCCGGTCCAGGGTCGAGGGGAAAAATTGAGCTCTACATGTTATCGAGGTCACAATGAAGTGTTAAAAAAATCTTGAAAGTTCGTATGTTCGTTATTGATTCCAAGCTCTGATCGACTCGGATAAAATTAGCGAGGAAGGAATGGATAAAAATCGGTACACCGAAGAACAAAAATGGCCTTCTGACCTTTTAACTTGGAAGGAATCCGAGAATAGAATCGCGAAACTCGTGCAGCGGATCAAATAAATATTTTAAAGTATGTGTGTGTGTGTGTGTGTGTGGATGTGTGTGCGCTTTTAGGGGGTATGGATGGATAAATTTGATCTTGAAAAGGATTTGCAAGATGTTCAAGATGCTGACCTCTAGCATAGCATCGTTATCCCACAATGCGTTGTGATGATGTCCGCTACTTCTTGCGCGTCTGTGAGTATGAGCCAATGGTGGTGGCTGAGGTGGTAGCCTGACAGGGCCAAGTCCACCGATCGGGGCTGGCCTGTGCGCCGGACTGTTCAGCTTTTCCCTCGTGAGCTCGTGGAGATTCGGCAGAGAACCCATTTTTATTTTATTTTCTTTCTTTCTTTCTTTCGTTCTTTCACTTCTTTCCTAATCGTCCGAGATCCTTTTGAGCTGCACTATCGGGGTGACCTTAGCGGCTCCACCTCCTCTTCGAGCCAATGTCAATGAGAGCAGCTGATACGGATCTTGGGGACGATTGGCATTGTGCAAAAGAGAGAGAGAGAGAGAGAGAGAGAGAGATAGAGATGAGATAACCACCCACGAGGACTTATCGATCAACAAATGTGTCGTCTTTTATCCCTGCCCTCTTGTCGAGGGAGGTCATGGCTTCTGGCATTGCTAAAAAAAAAAAAAAAAGAATAATTCGTCGAGTCAATGTTGATAAAGATTTGTGAAAAATGAAAATAAAATGAGTTATAGTTTCAGAGGAAAATTCAAAGTGGATAGGCCCTTTGATTTCTTTTCCTCAATCGATTCAACATTATACAGATTACTTATAATGGCAATTGCTTATCACTGGATTGAATATTCAAGGCTTTCGTTTGCAAATAATGCTTAGAAATTGTACTCTGCACTCAGGCTTCGTTAGAGACACAACTTTGTCGATAATTTGATGTAAGTTTGAAAAAGTAATTTTTCAAATTTAGATCTTATTCGAATACGCAGTACTGCGCAGCAAACCTTAGCTCTTTGGTTGATGGTATTTTCATACGTTTAACTGGATTCGCGTTAACGCGAATGACTTTTTAAAGCAATAGCAGGTTGCACCGATCGGTGCTCGATAGCCACGAAGATTTATGACTCGAGAAATTTAAAGAAGGATTGAGAAGAAAAAAAAAATCGCTCTACCGGTGATCGAGATACACAGTCGAGACCTTGATAGAGAACTTGATCCAAGGTCTAATTCATCTGCATTAATATACATTTATATATCGAAGCATAGTTCGTAGTTTCATCTCATCAAGTTTGCTCCATCGAACACCATAGTTAGCCGCGAGCCTCGCTGATTCTTATCAGACACACTTTTCATTATCATCCGTCTCATAATAATGTTTGCACATTGATTTCCCTTGGAATCGCGATTATACTTGAATAAAGCAAAAAGTCGTAAAACGGGAATGAGCACGGATCACGTATAACGTTATACTTTAGCGTGGTAAACCCGGAAGGGAATGGCTAATGAATCATTGGAAATCTTTAAATAATAAATATTCAATTCTATAAAAAAAAAAAAATGAAACGAACGGTGCGGACTGCGCTCGTGAATATCTAGAGGATATTAGAGACGCTATTAACGCGTAATATTATAAAATTATTGACGCACCTTCTCGTGGGATCTCGCGAGTATGAACAAAACGTCTTTTGCAAAAATTAACATTTTTATCCATCGACGCACTCGATGATATATCAAGTACAGTAAAATCTCGGTCCCTGTCCCCTCAGTCCCTGTCCAGCTTCAGTCCCTGTCCGTTTCGTAACTTCAGTCCCTGTCCGGTCCGTAACTTCAGTCCCTGTCCGCCCTTCCCGTGACTTATTGCAAAAAAGATTTATAGAAAATTTTCATCGTTTTATGACGCATTTGTGCCGGGGATGGGGACATAAAATCAATCGGTACGGACCTGCAACTCTTTCGCGATTGGACGGGCGTCTTTCTCAACAGTCAGCTGTTTCGTGGACGGGGACTGAAACCTTCGGTCCCGAGAGTGGACAGGGACCGGGATTCGACTGTATGTATACCGCAAAGCTTACGGTCGAGCCTCTGAAAAAAAACGCTTAACGTTGACATAATTTTCATATAGCCGGGATTGAGATGGAAACAATTATACAAAGAAAAAGAAAAATAAAACTAGGTGTAGGAAAATAAACTGTTTAATATTATCTTGGGTGATGTGTGGCACGATGTATATACACTCAATCCGTGCGTTCTTATATGCATCGCGATAAGTATAAATCGCGAATCTTATTATGGAGTTCAGGGTTTGTGTTTTTTTTACGTAATATTGTGTCTAGTATAAAAATCAGACGCATGGGTGTGTCTCGATGTATTACATCTTCAGGTTAGTCTGACTCAGTTTTCCCACCTCTACCTCTTTCAAGTATTAATCTATCGATGATTGCGAAATCAAAGAGCTCGATTTAAAAAAAACCTATTCCCTGAGTAATTCATAAATTACCATTGAGTTTCAGCAGGTGGATAATTACTTAAACGGTAATATCGTCGTTCCGCTAGCATTTTCTTTTTTTCTTTTTTTTTTTTTTTTCTTTTTGTTAACGATAACCACAGCGTTTTTCTCTTGTTGCTTTTTTCTTCTTATTTATATATATTTTTCAAAATTTTTTCATTGCCTAATTGTATCGAATTACCTCGAGATTCGTGCAGAATGAGCGTAGAGTGGCATACAAGAAACGATTAGATCACGAAAAATTTCGACGAGTGAAAGATTGCTATCGTGTATATATATATATATTATATTTCATCGTGAAACGAATTGTTAAAGCCGCGTACGGTGTATCGGAGCATTCGGGCCTTGCGACCTCGAACTCTCGTAAAGACCTTCGAGCAATATCTCCGTTCCTCCTTTCCTTTTGTTACCTTTTTTTAAATTCATTATTATTTAACATTTTTTTTTCTCTCTCTCTTTCACTCGTCGTGCACCGATCTGCAACGCGAGGCCGTACATAGAGAGCATGGATCAGACGCATGTATGTCGAACAAGATTAATGATTTAAAAAAAAAAATGTCGACGATTTGCAGGATGCTCGAAACGATAGATTGAAATGAGAATGAGTGAGGGAAAAATCGGTTTTGACATCATCGCGAGTTAATGGCATTTTTGGCATTAAAAAAGGCACAACTTGTTACGTCCTTTAGTATATTTTTTTTGTAAATATCGAGCTTTGAAAAATAAAATGGCAGAATTGCCATATGTTTCGGAATTTTAATATTTGCTTGGTTTTCATTGCGGTATATTATTATTATTTTTTGCTGTATATATGTATAATTTTTTTTTTAATTGAAATATGTGTACAGCTCATGAGAGCATAGGGATTGCTGTGCTGCCTTGACTCCTGCAAACGTTCGAGGTCTGACCAGACACGTTCGTTTCCACTTCCACCAACAAGCTCCCCATCCCACCATTCTTGATCATCCAGGCGTTTTAAGTATCTCCCACAAACCGAAAAATATATCTCAGAACAGCACGAGTCGACAAATGTTTAATACAACCGTATGAATTTTATTTATGCACATATATATATATGCTGACGATATTTTCTTTCATCACTGAACCATTGATTCTTGACAATGGGGATATAGGATTATCACTTGAGTGAAAAAAAAAATTGCCTAAAATCAATATAAGTATGGCTCTCGCTATTTACGTTCAATATTATTGTTATTGATAATTGCAAGTGCTGCATAGTGCAATTTTCTTCTCAAATTTGGATGCAAATAAATAAAAAAAAAAGTGAAACACCCGCAATAACCACGCAATAAACTAAAGTACATTTCATGGCATTTTAATTTCACGTTATTTGTTTTTTTTTTTTTTTTTATTTCTCTCGAGGCTCTGATTTTTCGTATCGCGCAGCCCATCGCAAAATTTCGCTTTTTATCCCCGAAATTTTATAGCCTCGCACGTACCAATAATGAGATCAAGATTGCACTCATTGAAGATTTCCTCGAAACTGGAATTTATCGGAAAGATAAATGAATAGAGGGGAGAAGTTGGGAATCCGGAAGAGCCGGATGGGGATTGCGAGTAATTTTTATGCCGTGTGTGATCCACGTGCGGAGGGTTTAGTCCGCAAAATCCGGAGAAAAAGAAGTCGGAGATCCAGTGAGAAACGTATGAGACGAGTATAGTGTTGTGGATTATACCTTCGACCATATGGTCGAAAGTTACAGAGTCAATTCCGCGGGAATATGGGGATGAAGGAAATCGAGGGAGAACGAGAGAGAGAGAGAGAGAGAGATAGAGAGGAGAGAGAGAGAGAGAGAGAGAGAGAGAGAGAGAGAGGGAGGGAGACCCAACGAAATAAATGTCTGACGAGGGGTAAATAATCCACGATACTTTTGGCAGATTCGAATTAACATTATCGTTTGGACCCTTCCCGGTGCTTCGAGATTGGAAAAACTTTTCTCGAGGTTTCCAAATTGACAATGTAACATCTTCCGAGAGTTTCAAGGATTCGAGAAGCTCTTGATGTACAAAAATTCTCTTCTCTGATATGAACTTCTTGACCTATATAAACGTGCATCAATTTTGGCCAGCTTACGCATACATTCATAAAATAAAACACTCCGATCTATCCTAGAAAAATTTACAATTGTTCACTGTCCCATCAACTTTAAGAATTTTTTTTTCTAGGATTCTGTAATTGATCCAAAGATTTGACAAATTAATTGCAATACTACGGCATATTACCGATATTATTTCCCAAGCGAATCAAGAGTGAGATATTTTAATGAGCAGTGTCAAAGTGACATTTAAAACACTCACCGAATAATTAGGCTCGAAATAATTGCATATACAGCCGTCAGATATTACTTTCACATTTTTTTTTTCTTTTTTTCTTTTGGTGTACGAGTTCATTACATTCTAGCACTGTACAGTTGAGTGCAGAAAATCTGTTGATCGCTTTAAATGACGGTGTGTGTAACAAAATGAGATACGTGGGTGCAGTCCTCTCGAAGGCAAACGAGTAGGCGATACTTCGGTGCTTTTGAATTGATTATTATAATATTAAAACCGCAATAACCCGTATAGTATATGCCTCTGTCGATCTATCGAGGTGTAACGAAACTTCGCGTGTAAAATACCGTTCTCTCTTAGCCAGGAAAATCACATAGAACCTGTCGCTAATGTTATTGCCGTTCACGCTGAAATTTTTATACATCCTGTGAATGATCGATGAATGTTGAATCATCAATAAAAAAAAAATAATGCAATATACACGAGACTCAATCGGTCGAAGTTTAAATTGTACGAAAAATTGTTCAGCTACAAATTATTGACAATTCACGTTGACGGTATTCTATATGTAAATCGGAAGTGCATATCCGAAGTACTTGCACTTGTGTATTTTTTTCTTCTCGAGAATTACGAGTGCATTAAACGACGCGAAGTGGCAGCTTTATGTGCTTCTCTGAAGTAACAACGAACTATATACATATATATCGTTACTTACTCATGATCAGAGCGATAAATAAAATGGAAAAAAAAATGCTTCTCGAGAGTAAATCAACGTTAAAGACTTCACCTGTTCGAGCACAATTAACTGAAGCATTCGTGAACATTTGATGACACGTTTCTCGCCTCGATCATTGTTTATGTAATTGAATTACGATAAAAAAATAATAATAGCAAATTTTTTTTTATTGCGCAACAACAAATTCAGTTAGAGCTTTTATCAAGTCATTCGCTTAATTACCGTGAGTGTTTCTCCATCTCAATGTCACAAACGTACGTGTTGCTTCTCTCGTGTTATCATAACAGTCCTCAATATCATTCGATTCTTCTCACCATTTTCACTGCTATCTTTTTTTTTTTTCGTATCTTCACAACGAACGAATTCACTCGTTCCAACGATTAAATTGCTGTCACACGAGTTCGACTCTTGGATAATTACGAAAAAAAAATCTATCACCACCACACCACCTGATAAATTTGATTGGAGCACAATCGTTGAATGCTAAAACTGCGTAGTCTTGTTTACACCTTCCGATAACGGAGAGCTTGGAGTTTCAAGAGTCTCCTCGAGATAATCTCACTGACATCACTTTCAACAAGGGTTGTTTGAAAAACGTAGACATTATTCCGAGTTCCACTCTCTCTCTCTCTCTCTATCTCTCTCTTTTCTTGTAGAACGAGAATGAGAGATTGACAAAGGGAGCAGACGTATCACGACAATGACGCGAGGATCAAGGACTATAGCAGAAAAGAGACGTGCACATTTCAAGGGATTTTCGTAATTGTTTATGAAAAATTTTCACTTCGAAACAAGCGAATCTCGTGACTGGAGGATTTTTTTTTTTTGCTTTTTGACGAGACAGATAGATAGATAGATAGCGAGAGAGAGAGAGAGAGAGAAACGAGACGAAGAACTTGCGTACAACGAGGAAAATTTTCATCCCTTAACGAAACGGGGGTTCACATCCATCTGGGACGAAGGGAGCAAAACTCTTCTCGCTGCTGTGCTTTTTGTGAATGTGTGTGTGTGTGTGTGTATGTGTGTGTGTGTGCGATGCTTTGGGGAAACGCGATGGAGACGACTCCTCCTCGTCATCGCGCACAAACCTGGTCGATAGCTGGGAGAGTGCGTACAACTTTCCACGATGCTCACTGCTCTCGTATGATAAATATCCTGTATGGTAAGGCTCGGTTCACAATATTTCGAAATCCTCCCGATCTATACCTAATGTCCTAGTCTCACGTTTTTTTTTTTCCATTCCTTCGATATCCAATAATTGAATTGCACACAATAAATTTACAATTGACAGTCTTTGCGCTACTCTTGAATAATCGCTTTACTGATTTTCCCTCTTATCCTCATGGCAAAAGACAAAATTTTATTGCAAAAGTTGTACGGAAGCTTTTGCGGGGCATAATAACGCCGCGAGTACAAGTATATTACACGGTGAGAATTTTCGTAAACTAACTTTACTAAAAAAAAAAAAAACACAAAATTCGAATAATCAATGATTTTTAAGATGTCGAGCATATATTGAGGCTGAACAACAATAATTTCACAAAAAGATATCAATAAAGAAGTTTTAAAATTTTGCAAAATAATCGATTATTTGGTGGCAAAAATAATAAATAAAATGTATCGGAACATTCGTGAAGCATTATATGAATCGAGTAATGAAAAATACGGAGATACAAT
This sequence comes from Rhorus exstirpatorius, assembly GCA_963564615.1. Classification (NCBI taxonomy): domain Eukaryota; kingdom Metazoa; phylum Arthropoda; class Insecta; order Hymenoptera; family Ichneumonidae; genus Rhorus; species Rhorus exstirpatorius. Next base: position 61,848,456 of record OY751313.1, on the reverse strand, counting down.
AGATGCAGGTGGAGCAAGAGTCGACAGGAAGACAAACAGAAGAATCTTCTAAAATTCTGAAGAATATTAATAAAATAAAAAATCACAACAAAGTAAAACAGCTTGAGCACTAAGCAAAAAGTAAAAATAAATAAATAAATAGAATTAAATACCAGAAACTGATACACCCATACTTAAACAAGCTAGTTGCTTATAGTGGGGTTGTAAAAATGTAAAAATAACGTATTAATTATTGAACAAAAGAATAATAATAGATCGAGGTTCCATTATGTATTAATCATTACTAAAACAGTGTAAAAACATTAACAAAATTATGGGTAATGGATTTCATTGATGCATTACTTAGACAATGCATTTTTTACAACTTTGGTTTCTAGTGGGTCGGTCAAACGGAGAGATTATCCGAAGCTGAAGGGCAGCACCGAGAAAAATCTATCTTAAGTAAAGTAAAATTACTATTAGTATTTTTTTTTCCTAAGTTCCTTGCTGGTTTCTACGTAATTACCATTCCCAATTGAACCCTCCTAGCAAATCCTACCCGCAATTCGCTATGCTTAAATTCCGTTGGGTCCATAGACCTCTGCTCGTACCGCAAGCATGGGGAAACTGTGAAAAATCTTTACCGGTACCAAAGAGCTTCGTATTCTTCTGATTATTACGCCAAGTAGTCCAGTCATTATAGTCATTTTTTCTGCAATCTTCTACAGAATTCATTTTGCTTTTGAAAAAATTTCATGGGTGTCCCCTGATTGTAAATTCAAGTTGGCGAGACGGGGGGGTTGAGCTTCAGCCGCCATCTTGGAAAACACGTTTCATCAAATATCTCGTGAACCGTGCATCGTACGATAAAAATAGCAGACATGTTTTTTGTAGATAATGAATTCTCTGCCATTTATATTAAAAGCTTTTTCCTACATAGTGCATGGTTTCTGATTTATAGCGCGGCAAACTTTTCCAAACATGGCTATTGCTAAATATATAGTTGATGTAACAGAAAAAATGGATGTTTGGAAAAGTTTGCCATGCTATAAATAAAAAACCATGCACTATGCAGGAAAAAGTTTGAAATAAAAGTTGTAGAGAATTTGATTATTCATAAAAAAGGTTTCTTCTATTTTTATCGTACGATGAATGGTTCACGAGACATTCGATAAAATCTGTTTTCCAAGAAGACAGCCGAAGCTCGATCCCTCGCATCCCTCTGACTTGAATTCACACTCAGGGGACACCCCTGAATCTTTTCCAAAAAACAAAACCAATCCTGTGGAAGATTGCATTATGAACCTACTTTTTTGGCTAGAATGACTGGCCTAAAGATTCTTGGAAGAATTGGCCTCCCGCTGCGGTCATCGAACCGAGTACTGACATATGACAGTGCACAATAATTCTGCTTGGCTCGAGGAATCACCGGAGTCGCACACCGACCGCACAACAACCTCTGTCGGTAAAATTGATACTAGTATTAATATTTTGTTTCCGTACAATATTGTAAATTCTAATAATGATAAATTCAATGGTAATTAATCGTGGAGATCGCGTTGAAGTGGAGTTTATTCCTCATCAGCGAGCAAATAAAAGATGAAGATGTAACGATGATTGTTATCGCGAGTATCGCGACGCACGATGAGATAGCATCTCGCGGAATAATTGATAAAAAGGAATGAGTCGAAAGTAAAAATGAATATATAATTTATTTACGTAAATTTCCTGGCTATCTAAAGCGGAAAAGAGCTGTCCACGGATCCGAGCTGTTTAAGAATCAGCACAGGTGATTATCCGTACGGCTCAGGACATATCGATTGATTTTTCATGCCACTTCCCGCTCCTGCTAATTGTTTCCTTAATCGGATTCTTTGCTGTCCACATCTTGTAAATCGATATATAAATTCGAGCATCAATCACTCACAAATTGTTAATGAAATAACCTTGAATATAAAAAAGGAAATTTATGGTTACACGTGTATAGAAAGATTAAAAAAAAAAAAAGAAAAAACAAATTCAATGCTCTTCCGGACATCGTTATATTGTCATCGACAATTCTCTGCCTCGTACTCGAGTAACCTAATTTCGAAATATCGCTGCGCAGTAATAATTGAGCGCGAGTGTGAGAAGTTATCCGATTTCCATGAGTGCTCGTACTTTCGTCAATGTAACGAGATATATCGAGAGAATGGTACCTCAGCCAGCTTCGTAGCCTTATGATCCATAAACCAAATCAAATGCTGGTAACACTCGAGGAATAACTGAAGAACATTGAGCCCTTGAACATTCAATGTTTTTTTTTTTTTTTTTTTTTCAATTTTACGAATGCCCCTGCTCTCTATGAGACTCCGGTGACGATAAATAAAGAACAAAAATAATTTCATCATATTTCTATGTTAAAAAAAAGACATTGAAACTTCAAGACTCGCTCAACCATTGCCATTGTAGAACTATTTATTTTTATTACTCTAATGCTTCTTCGTAGACGAAGCTTCGGCAAATTTTGTCAAACTCAATCACTCCAAAAAATTGTTTACGTATCCGAGACACAAGTCTGATGAAAATTTGCGAAGCTCTAAAGATTTAACGAACTTTTGATTTTTTTTCATTGCCCACGTTTGCCTTCAACGCAGAGGTCTAAGATTTCATGAGATTTGAGTTTTTCAAGAAATTATTGCAACTTCGACGATCGCATTAAACGATTCACAAGATCGTAGTGATTTTATCTAGACGAAAAGAAGGAAGAAACAAGATGGAAACTGCAGCTTGCACATTGCTACGTATTTTCGTTTTATTTGATTAAAAAAAAAAAAAAAAAAAAACCGTCTAGTCGTTTCGTGGGGCTTTGATCGTCAATGTAGCACCCACACTTATTTTCCAGAATTGTTTCATATACAAAAAGCTTTCTCCGTGAGTAAACCGAAATGGAATGAAATAATTACTAGAAACATTTTGGGATACCGATTTATGACACGGAGATGAATGTCTTTTGATGATGAACGATGATGAACTTTTGATCAAAACAGGATAATGATGATTAGTACACTGTAAAAAAAAATGGTAAATTCAACTCGAAAACGATTGAATCAACTCATTTCTAGAGTAACATATGGCGAACCACATTTTCGAGTTGATTCAACTCATATATAGCTCCGTTTTAACCACAATATGTAGCACGATAAACTCGATTTGTGGTTGTCTCAACACGAGATGTGACTGGTTCGACAATATATCTATTTGATGTGACTCATTAGTATGGTTGGAACAACTACATTTTTAGTTGACTGAACTCGATCTGATGGTACAATTAACTCGATTTGTGGCTCTTTCAATCAAAAATAAAGTCCATGTACGCAGAAATATAGTTCAAGTCACTAAATATTCGGTAGAACGAGCTCGATTTGTGGTTGTCTCAACTCGCGATGTGGCTCATTCAACCTGATATTTATTTGATGTGACTTATCAACATGGTTAAAACAGCCACATTTTTGGTTGATTGAACTCGATCCGATGGTATATTTAACTCGATTTGTGGCTCCTTCAACCAAAAAATAAAGTCCACGTACGCAGAAATATAGTTGAGGCCACTAAATATTCGGTAGAACGAACTCGATTTATGTTTGTCTTAACTCGCGATGTGGCTCATTCAACCGGATATACATTTCGCGTTTCTTAAATTTCGAGCTTCAAAATTAATTAAAAAAAAATTATAATGCATTTATCGCGATAACAATATAACAGAAATGATATCACACGAAAAAAAAAGTTCTCCGTTGATATTCACTCATTACAGAATTTCTGTCTGAGCCGGGATTCGAACCGCCTACCTACAAGTTTCTTACCTAATGCCTGCTTACTAACCCGGGACGCTACCTATTGCGCTATCGACTCCTATTGAATTTCGTTCATCAATTTTCCGATATACGCTGCATGCTGGCTCACACTTACAAAATTGAATGCGTCATTACCATTACCATTTGACGATTTTGATTAGTAATAGAATTCATTTTCACACAACTCTGCTAGTTTTACATTTATATTTTTTAATTATATTTTAAGTTTCGATTGAACTTTTAATCGAGTCGTTCCACCTCTTTTTCGTCGAAATGACGACGCATAGTAATCGGATAAACCACAAATGTAGTTGAATCAACATGATATTTGGTTAAAAGAGCTGGTTATAGAGTTGTTTCAAACATCTGTGGCAGTACGATGAGCCACATAAAAGAGTTGTTTCAACATCAATTGCGATAAATAGAACCTCATAATGTAGTCGATTGAACTTTTAATTGAGTCCTTCCAACTCTTTTTCAGAGTTAAAATGACGACGCATAGTAATCGGATAAACCATAAATGTAGTTGAATCAATCTAATATTTGGTTGAAAGAGCTGCTTATGGAGTTGTTTCAAACATTTATGGTAGTAGAACGAGCCATATAAAAGAGTTATTTTACATCAATTGTGATAAATAGAACCACACAATGTAGTCGATTGAACTTTTAATCGAGTCCTTCCAACTCTTTTTCAGAGTTACAATGACGACGCATAGTAATCGGATAAACTACAAATGTAGTTGAATCAACCTAAAATTTGGTTAAAAGAGCTATTTCTAGAGTTGTTTCGAACATTTATGGTAGTACAAAGAGCCACATAAAAGGGTTGTTTCAACGTAAATTGTGATAAATAGAACCACATAATGTAGTTGATTGAACTATTAATCGAGTCCTTCCAACTCTTTTTCAGAGTCAAAATGACGATGCATGATAATCGAATAGACCACAAATGTAGTTGAATCAACCTAATATTTGGTTCAAAGAGCTGTTAATTGAGTTGTTTCATTCAATTATCGTAGTCGAACGAACTGCAGAAAAAGTTGGACCAACTATTCTGTTGTGAGTGATTCAACTCTGAAATGAGTTCGGTCAACTCGTTAGGTGGCTGTTTTGACCGAATATGTTAACGCGATTTCAGAGTTGAAGCAACTATTCCATGTACATGCTTTAACTCGATATTCGATTGACCCAACTCAATTTGAGTTGTTCTAACTCATTTTTTTCAACTCGATTTCTCGAGTTGAATTTACCATTTTTTTTTACAGTGTACTATATTTATTGTATTTTTCCGCTTCCATTCTTTCAAAGCCTCTTTTCTCTCTTTGGTACTAAATCGAGTCAACACCAGAATTGTTGGACCATCGTTTATATGCTACGACTTGACTTAAATTTCGGACTATATTTCAATTCAGTTTGCGCATGCAAAAAAAAAATAGCTGAAAATTTATCGTCATCCTGATAAACAGATAGTACACATACTATGGTATACTTGATGGCATATATCTGCCATCCAGCTTCGACAGCTTTCAGGATTGACCCTGAAACTCGAGGATCGAGAGTATCCGTTGGAGTCTCCCACCGCGCCTTCGCGAGTCTGAAAAACGATCGGGAGACACGTGAATCGTGAGTCTCCACGCACCAGAGTTGATATTTTACTATATATATATATATAGTTGATACTGTCTTTGCGCTGTGTGCGTGAAATGTATGCAATACAGAAATATACACGAGTCTCTCGCTCCATCTTCCCTCTCCTCTGGAATATACGGAGTTCTCGTCACGTCAAGGAAGGTCCGATCCTTGGAACTTTCTTATAAATGAAGGTTCGACGCGTTCTCGAGTTTCATTTTATTCACCATCCCCTCGCCGACAGTGGAGGGTTATTATTTTATTTTATTTGAAATTTTTTTTTTTTCTACAGCGCGTTGTCGGCAGTTGCGCTGGTACATTTGACAAATGTACGTATAGCACTATACGCGTCTCGGTATTATAATCTACGGCATTCGAAATTTTACGTTTGTGCTTTTGGGGGGTTTTTTTTTTTCAATGGCCTCTGTGCTGTCCCCTGCGATTACTTGAAATATATACGTACATATTTATGCACATGTACGTAAAAATTTCAAGCGAATTTAATACATAAACAAAGTGTTTACGAATAATACAGGCTCATTGAGCTGCTCGTGATTCGCTGTGTCCGAAAAAATAACATCGGAAATAATTGAAAAAAAAAAAAAAAACAATTAATATAAATAAGGATTTAATCACTGGAGTTTTGGTTTCCTGGACAAAACGTTGGAGAACGACAAAAACGTGAGTAATTTCATGGATTATGGATACGCAAGTTTAAGCTAAACGTATAATACGATTAAATTTATTCGGCCAAAGTGTACGATAAAGGGATTATAAAAATATTGATCCATCCATCGAGGCTGTTGAGGATCTCTTGCCTGGTTTACGTTTCAAGCTTTAACTTACGTTAATAAATTTTTCAACGTGTGTCATCGAGAAGAGTTTCACGCTCAAATGTCAGAGAAACGTGTTTTGTCGAGCTTATTTGCCGAAAAACAACGGAAAAACATTGCATGGAAAATCGAAAATGAAAATTTTTTTGAATTGGTTTTATGGTTATACGTATAAAAATATTCAGATCGACGTATAAAAAATTGTAATAGGGGTGTTAATTATTTTTTTTTTTTAATTCTTGTTCAATTTATAAAAGAAAATACATCTTTGACAATTTTTTTTCGGATTCGGATTTGGATATTGTGATCGTTGAAGCATTTATACGACAATCGTCGGTTCGGGATTTTTCATAAGAATTTTTTTTTTAACAAGCTTTCAAAACAAACATGCAACTCTCTTTCCTTTTTGCACATGAAGGTTCCTGCTGAAAAATAATTGAGTGATGAAATATGGCAAAATAAAAATAATATTTGACCTGGAGATGGACAAAGTGTCAAGGTTCAAGCCTGGGCCTCGTGTCCGGAACAATTCCCTTTCAATTCGATCTGTAATCTTATAAAATACGTTCCCTTGGCTTGGACTTGGTGAAAGTCCTCTGTACGATTATAAAAATTGCATTCTTGCCTGGTTACATACCAACAACGTGCACATACACATACTATATATATATATATATATGTATTTCTAACCGTACTAATACGAGCCCCCTTTCCGTTCATTATATCGATCTACGATTTGTATATCCTGGTTGACGGTTGTTTTTGCAAGATCCGTTATTCCACGCTCAGCACATACAATCGCAATATCACGAGACACATGATTCGTATCAGAATTACCGCGGTATTAATTCCCGCAACCTTCGAGATATCATAATATCGGTTGCAACCTTATAATTAAAATCTCATCTCTCTTATTCTCTCTCTCTTTCTCTCTTTCTGACGTCTACTGGTTACTTCTATCATCCTATGAATTCCCACCTATTTTAATATTTATTAATCATCGAACGTCTCGTAGTCGTGATAGGCGAGAGAAAACTAAACATTTAAATTCATATGAAGTCTTTTGGTCGAAAAAAATGTATCGTTCGTATCGGAGACATTTCTTTAAATAAATATCGAAATAAAATTTGCGGGTAAAAAATTACAACTTTGCAGAAAAAAAAATTTTCGATTTCAATCGACGAATTCATTTTGTAACGCAAATAATTTTTTTTCTTTTTTCGCACACGAGTGAACTTTTTGTATCATCATATCATCCGCTTCAACGATCCATTCGATCGAGTGTGAGAAATGCAATTCCACTTTTAATTGACTGATGGAGCGATCGGTGTAATAAAAGTAAAATGTGTTCCGTATAAAGTGTCAATGTCGTTTTCCTGAGCCTCGTATGCGTATCAAGCCAAACGATCAATTAAACTCGTTTCGCACGAGTCTCGGGAACTTGAACGATCTATTATCTGTCGTAACGATGAATTTTCACGGTCTCGTTTTGCTGCGATATTCGTCGTTAATTATTTTCCAAGACTGAGCATATATTTCATCATCCGATTCTCCGCGAAGATGCATAAAAATGTGTATAGCACCGTATTCACGGAATATCTATTTTTCCAATAAAATGCAAATATATCCGGGCGAGCTTGATCGACAATCGTGTCATTTTAAATTTTATTCTCGATCGAGCAATCTCGATAATCGTTTGGAAAAATGAAAAATACTACAAAGCAGAATATGTGTCGCAGGTCAGGTTCGAGTGAAGCGGTACTTTTGTACAATGAGCGACAATTGCCAGTGCTCGTGTGATGCTTCATCTATGCGTATATCGTCGTCGCAATTTCATGAGAGAGTTAATCACTCAAAGTCGTGTTCGCGAATTCTTTTGTATGTGTGCATGCATGTACATATATATATATATACATATATTTCTAACGCGATAGAGAGTAGATCGAGGCCTTTGCAAAAAAAGTGAAGTGTAATCGCACCGAGATCCTTCGACATGTCTGCATGATTCTCTAATTATGTCTTTTCTTGTTTAATTGCATAACTATATACGACCAAGCTCGATATCAGTCAGATTTTTTATATCTCAATACACTCGTTTCTGTAAAAAATACAATGTGATTTTTTTATATGAAAAAACAAAACGAAGCAGACCAAAAATTTGTACGTACATGAAATTTTTATCGCCCTTAAATATATAAAATAAGTACACCGCGTGGATTTTCAGAGCAGTTGAAAATATAGGAAATGAATTACGCGGGCGCGCGAGGCTAATGTAAATTTTTAACGAGATATATACGCGAAATCCCTATCCATAATATTGTGAAGATGAGAATGAAGCCTGTCGATCTTTAATTAGTAAATAACGACGCGGGCACACGAATGATTTTCAAACCTTCACCTTCGCCGACACATGCAATTCGTAGAGTAAAATTTTTTTTTTTTGTTTTCTGAAAAATTCAACGACAAACTTTTCTCGATTGCTCCATTATTAATTTCGTGGAATTATTATCGTTCTCAGGCCCAATATCCCCAGCGTCTCGAGCATAATGAAATTTTTTTTTAATTTTTAAAATTAAAATTTTTTTTTTTTAATTTCGTGGAATTATTATCGTTCTCAGGCCCAATATTCCCAGCGTTTCGAGCATAATAACATTTTTTTTTAATTTTCATTTCACTGTGCGATGCACTGAGATAATTGAATTGAATTTTTGATAATTAGCATTGGACAGCAATCGTCGATTCAAAATATTTTTCTTCAATCTGATCTCGAATCCGACTGTACATGCTAAATATTCTTCATAATTCTTTTGTTCGTTGTCGACTTCACGTGGCCTTCGCCTCTCGCATCTTTTCTCTACCCACACACGCACATTCCAAGTTGTATGTGAAAAATACTGGCTTGAAAATTTGACGTAAAAAAAAAGAAAAAAAAAAAAAATAATTAAAATATAAGCTACTTCTTGTATGTGATAAAAGTATTGTTTTTTTTTTTTTAATTTGGAACACAATGAATAAGAGTTCGATTCGGGTAATGCCGATATAACATAATGGGCACTTTGCCTATAAATCGAGAGGGACGACGTTTTGCGTTTTGGTTTAATTGGCTATTCTGTTCGATCGAACGGATACACCGACTGCTGAAAGCCGAAAGGGAGAAACACAAACGATTTATAATGCATACGTAAAGTCATTTGGATCGCGTCCTTTTGTCAGCCATGCAGCGATTGATATACAGCTCAAGTTTTACGAATTGACGTAGCGAATTAAAGTCGCTTTTACTTCTAATATATACATTCGTGTGTAAACCTCGAAGTATGTAACCGGATCAAATCCGCATACACACACATATATATATATATATATATACGCAATCGATCCAGTGAGGCGGTGAGCTGCTATTGATCTATCGATCGTAGGGTAATCGATTAGCTTCAAGTACAGTTTGCAGATTTTCTTTTGCGAGATATAATATCGAAATAAGAATTAATTCTTTTAAGGTAGTCCTCGTGTAAATGCGTTTATAATGAGAATTTTTTGAAATTTTTAGCGGACGAATAGAATACTAGTACCCAACTTCTCGTGAAATTTGAAGCAGATTGACCGTTCCCAACTCGAGATATTCAATGTCAAAGTTAGCAACCCATTACGTGTAGCGCATTATAGCAAGCATTGCTGTACCCTGATACTAGCACGGTTTTTTAAATATTACAACAAAACGCGTAACCAGATTTTGATTTTAAAAAATTGTAGACGGGAGAAGACTATTATTCACATGTTAGGAAAAAAGAACAAAATTATTAACCGTTTCGTTTACGAACGACGATCACAAAAATAATGCAATATATGAATGAAAATTCGACGCGTAAGCTGCATATTCTATGGTGTGTGAATGTATCTGAATATGCACGGTTCCAAGTGTAACATCTATTTCTGTAAAAACTCAATCAAAAGTTCGCTGCATATCACCACTATTAGGACCGTGAATATTTTATCATGTGGGACATAGGAAACTTTCTCGCACTATTGTAGCACGAGGACTACCTTAAATGCGTCAGTAAGAAAATATCACTTTGATATACGGACGTACAATATCCAAAAAACTTCATTTACCAACGAAAAAAAAAAAATCAGCGTTCATTGAAGTTCGTCTCAAAGTGTACAAAATTATTATTGTCCCTTTTTTTTTAATCAACAAAGTTTTCATCCTTAATTTTTCCTTAATTTTTAATTTTTCCTTAATTTTTTTAATCCTTAATTTTTAATCCTTAATTCATATATAAGTAAAATCAAGTGCAACTTTAACCTGGCCATTTAAGGGCTATAGAATCAACTTTAAGTGTATTATACGTCTAGACGCGTATAGAAGTGAGTCGAGCTGTGATATTTTTAAATGATGTATATTTTAAAAAATTTCGCGTAATACGACGTAATTGTAATGCCAGGTTTGGGCACATGTGTATGCATGTAATGAGACTGCACAATAAGCGCATAATGAAATTAATGTTATTACAATAATTCACGTTCCGTATCAACGATTCTGGCTCAAGGTAGCCGAGCAAAAAGCTGTAAGGGAGTTGCGCATATGACATGTCGCTCTTTCCCTCAGAGTAACGTAACGCAAATGCGTTTTTCATGCTTCTTTGTGCATTTACACGTATTAAGATATACATCTAGAGACACATACATACATGTATATAGCGAGCCAAGAGTGACGTGAGTGACAATAGCCGGCTTAAAAAAAAAAAAAAAAAATCTCTGCGTACACTCGCGCTGAATGCCCGTTACGTACGTTGCCCGATGACGCATGCCAAAGAAGCGTAAGCATGGACCAACTTACTCCCACAAATACGGATATATACATACGTTGCATCGTGCAAACGTGGATCTGATGATTCTCGTGACAGCCATGGATTGACGTAAATTTTTCTTTTTTTTTCCATCCGGGGGGGGGGGGGGGGGTGTCCCAATGCTTATACATAGGCAGGGCATCTCGGCTAAGTCAATTTATGTTCTCGAAATCAGAATTAGCACCGCGAGGTTTCGTTTCCAACGCTATTCGATAGTAAATAGCGTTGATAATAACGCATGAAAATTATAGCAATATATTCCTGTAAGTTTTTGAAATTATAACGTTTATGTTGCAAAAAAAAAAAATTCAAAATTCACGTTTTCCGAGCTTAAACTCGAAACGCTGTTCGAACTATTCAAGATAAAGAAAATTGCAATCGAACAATTTTGAAGAGAATTAAATTTTCAATAAAAAAAGTTTATGACAGTATGTATGAAAAGTTGACAGCTGATGAGTGAGAGGTGTCCGAAGTGGTGTGACGAGGAAGTGAATCGCAGAATAGCAGACTCATTGGTTGTTAAATTAAATATCACCGCACGTTAGAGTTGAATTAAAAGTGCATAATAATTCACACGTCAAATGGACACAACGAGAAAGTTATTATCGCCAGAAAAACTTTATTTATAACCAAATTCAAATAAAGCTACCTACTTGAAATGGTTTTTTTTTTAAATTATTTCTACAACTTTGGACGCCTCACACGCCTAAATTATTAACTTCAGATATATGCCGTCGGGGAACTTTTTGTAGAAAATTTAGTTACCTAGAAAATAATTTATAAGAAATTTTACTCTATTAGGTATAAGTAGTTTGAGCAGGATTTCGAATTGAAGCACGAAAAGTGCTTAATTTTCATTGTTTTTATTTTTCCCTTGCCAAAATGTAAAGAGGGGCAATAATGCACATTTTATAAGTTATTATTTATGCCATTTTCTATAAAAAGACGCTAAAAAAATTTCAGGATTTTATTCTGTAAAAGAAGCCTAATTAGACTTTTTTCAGCAATTTAAATATGTTACATTTAATTACTCAACTAAAAGGCTCCTAATTAAGGTGAGCTTTCGCACACGGTTTTATTATACATAAAACAAGGTCGTACAATTTTTTAAAGGTGCTGGGATTACAAGTTCGTAAATTGCAGAACGATTGGAACCTGTTTTTCATGTGTGGCCATAAGAACGCACGTTAAATAATGTTTTTTTAAACATTTAATATCTCGACAACGAGGCTCCTGATCTCATTGAATCTTTGCACACGCATTTTGGGGATCACTGATAGGCTGTAAAAATTTCAAGTCAATAACACTAAATCGATATAACAGAGGAACATCTTTAAAGGACAGTTGGTATCGAATTTGATGACAATCAATGTGTAATTAACGAGTATATAATCGAACGATGATTAATATTTTATTTTGGGAGATTGGTTGAAAAGGGGTTCAACTTTATGAAATTAAAAAAAAAATAGAATTCCAGGAGAATAAAGGAGAAAAAGAACTTGATGTTTAAACGTTCAAATTGACTTGTCGAAGTTTAAAAAAATTTTTAGAGATTTCTTTGTGGGAGTGTCAAGATTGAGAAAAACATTTGGTCCCCGCCAAGGCTTTTCAAGCATTGTCCTTTTTTCAATTTGTAACTTTTTGTTCTTTCATGACTGAAGAAAAACCAGTTTCGATTCCCTTAAAAAATTGGCTTACTAATTTTTTTTATTATCAATTTTCTAAAATACACGAAAGAACGATATCTTTTTGTATTTTTTTAACAATGTTAATGTTTTAATTAGTAGAACATGATTATTTGTCAATCGGTCGGAAAAATTACGCGTTGCTCGTTGCATCGAAATGAAAAATCACCCGAGAGTTCGACGTTGTATCCGTCGACTTTGTTATTAATCATCCCCGTTGAGTCTTCTCGTGTATATAATAACACCGCGATATAATTGATGATCAGGATATATATACCCTCGGGACACACAAGATTGATGCATTTACGTTATACGAAATCGTTATACGAAAGTTTAGCCCAAAGCCAAACATCTATTAGCGCAAATTTAATTGACAAGTTGTGTGGCACGCACCTGATATCAATACGACAGGAACGGTATAATCGTCGTTGACGATTTAATCGTGCGAGAGTTGCATCGAAGCCAGAAACGATTATCGCGCTATAACGGGTTACTGGAATTACTCATGCATTTGATACCGTAGGCGGGATTCGTTACACATGTAACCGTGCGGCAAATTATCCGCGTTTCATAGTTGCGAAGTCACTGCGGGGCTGCAATTCGTAGCTCAAAAGATTTCTACACTATAACATTGTACCGTAGAGAGAGAATATCCAGTCATTCTGGCCATTTTTTCCGCAATCTTCTACAGAATTTGATTTTACTTTTGGATAAGATTCAGGGGTATCCCCTGAGTGTAAGTTCAAGTTGATGGGGGACACGTGGGGTCGAGCTTCAGCCACCATCTTGAAAAACACGTTTTATCGAATATCTCGTGCGAATCCTGCATCGTACGACAAAAATAGTAGAGACCTTTTTTGTAGATAACAAAAATTCTCAACTTGAATTTATACTCAACTTGAATTAAATATATTCTCAACTTGAATAAATTCTCAATTTGAATTTATACTCAGAGGACACTCCTGAACATTTTCCAAAAGCAAAATCAATTCTGTAGAAGATTGCATTGTGAACCTACTTTTTTGGCTAGAATGACTGGGCCATATACTGGACGCACTCTTTACACTTTAATCTTTAACTTTTTCTTCCGAAATGATCAATTAGTTCTGCCAGTTGCTCACAACCCTTATGCACGTACAAAAAAAAAAGCCGGTCCGTTTGCCACATCGGTTTACTATTTATTTTGAGTTATTCCCGCGTTTATCTTCTTCAGGTTCTCCACCCTTAGTTTTAAACTGTCCATTATACATTCCTAGAGTCTCTCCTAGACTGGTGTCCGCAGCCAACCGACCTACCAACGCTGCATACCATATATAAGGCATTTGCACGAGGGCACAGGGAAACTGAGTACCATTTTCCCAAATCAAGCGGCTTGTTCACAATTCCTGGATGTTCCCACGAGTAATCTCGAGTACAGTAAACCCCTTGACTCGGAAAAATCACCTTCCGCTCAGCCGAGTCACGGGTATGTGTGTCGCTTTCGGTTAGATAATCGACTTATATTTATCGCTGGGAACCAACTCTGATAGTTTCAACGCGTCAAGTATATAATCCCACGTGGATGAGAAATCACTTGACGCATGATCTTGAACGGCATCGAAGTGCTAACGAGACAGAAATCTACGACTTCTAGATATTGATTGAAAAGTTATTTTGAAGACCCTAGTCGAAAGTGCCAAATGGGCTCCAAAGCTTATAATATGAGAAGCCATGCATAACTCCGAGTTCCACGTTGACGTTATCGGAGTCTTCCTCATCGATTTCTGAGTGGGTCAAGTTTTAGGATGCTTGAGCTCGGCACAAGTGGCAAGCTTTACAATTAAAAAAATATGGGCATACGAGAAAACTATATATATTTATATAAGAGAGTATAGTATGCTCACACATATGCAAATTCGCGACGCGGTATTTTTCTCTTTCACAATACACATTGCTGGATCAAGGTGAGTATTCGTTTTTTTTCCCTCACAAACTCGTCACACAACTGTCTTCCTTTTATTTCAACTTCCGGGATCTATCGTACAGATTTACCATGCATATGTGATCGTTAAGACGAGGCTAAACACGCACGAGTGCGAGAAACACAGCTAAAAAATTCCTAACGCATTTTTTTTTTTTTTTCCTAAACGATTTCAAGAAATCGAAACGTTCGGTGAGACTATCTGCGTCTATCAATTACGCACGACTTCACTATTTCGTTTTTTCATTCCATCGAACCGTCTTCGAGAAAAAATGTGTTTGAAGTTTTTTGTGGTTATGTTGATGCTCAAGCTCGCTTCGAATATCGTCACACAAGAATACGAACAAAAAGCTGTTTTTCTTTTTTTCGTAAGAATAGAAAGACCTCGTCCATGCTCCAGATAGCAGCAGTTATTTAATTTCAAGTCTCGTCAACGAGCTTTATTTCTTTTTATTAGTGGTGAGTTTGTGTATGCTAATAAACAAAAATATAAAATTACAGCGATTGAGTAAAAAAAAAATCTCGTAAAATCATCGAGATCATCATTGAGTCTCGAGCGTCGACGTGTAATTTGAATTGGTCCTAATGAAGATACATGAATATGAGAATATTCGGACGAAACGATTGTTCGTTGATCACCAAATTATTTTTCCAAAAAATTTAATCTTTATGCATTTCATTTAATTAAAATATAAAGTTATCATTATTAAAATGATTTTTCAATTAAATAATAATTTTTTATCTTGCGTTGATTAAATTAAATGCATATTTACATTTATATATTTTTCGAGATTAGTTATGATGTAACGGCGATCGTGACTATAACGGAGCGGCCAACGCACTTTATGACTTTAATTGTGCAACCGCGAGAATTCCCATATGCACATATATGTCTCTATCTCTCTCTCTCTCTCTCCTTTCGTGAAATAATCTGTGATGCGTGAAAATGCGACGCAAATTTTTCATGAAAAGGTCAGTGCGTCCGTAGATCAGTGGTTCGTTATTGATTGAACGTCAACGATCACGTGGAATGTTGCATGAAACCACGGCTTACCATTAAAAATTAATTATATCGATACTATACAGGGTTTTAAATAATTTACAGAAGCGATTGTTGAATTTTTTTTTTGTTAGCTCTATACGCATTCCACGATCATTTCCGAGATGCAATTATTTTTGAAAAAAAAAAATGTTCAAAGTACTTATCGAGTCTTCTCAATAGCACACTATACGTACGTTGAATATCACTAGCAGTAATTCCACCGCTCAATCACTCATCTTTGACGCGATTTTTTTTTTTTTTTTCATGCAATACAATAATGACCATTACATTTTCCTCGATACATTGCGTGACGCTATATACCTACCGGAAGAAAATGAAAGAGATCAATTATCAATAATCATATTACAAAGTCATCGAAACGGGACGAAGACGAATTATTCATACATGAGTAGCAGATTCGATGGATAAGCAATGGATAAGCAATAGTGCATTTGAAGAAGAAGAAAAAAAAAAAACCGTGCATTTTTCTCCTTTTAATCACATTGAAATTCAAGTGTCTGATCGAACACGTCAATCGCAAATCACTGTGATTTGTCGTCGTTTCACGTATAACGGAACCGTTAAATTCCAACTTTGTTCCGGGTATATCGAAGATAATCTCGGCAAATTAATTGACAATTTAACTCAAGTTAATTGCAAAGATAATTAATTCCTTCGCTTCGCTGTTGTTTTTATGCGCGAAAAGACTTTTCGTACGCGATTCCATACAAGCGAATAATTACCGCGAGTTATCGATTGTACGTACCCCATTGTTGCGTGTGCAGCTTCCTATCAGAGGCGAATTATAATCGTCGCGAGACGCGCGTGAGAATGAAAAAAAAAAAAAAAAACAAAAATCCGATAACTCATATTTACAAATGCAATTGCATTTCCGTGAAGTACGGAATTTTCGTTGGCAAACGAGATATTCGTGCTGTGTGAAGGTGAATCAATATGCAAACCTTCGTGATGCGTGCGGGAAAAAAAACGATTATTCAACTGAACGTCCGTCAAAGTTGTTACGAGCACGCATCGATTGCGCTCGTTAATGACAAAAAGTGCGAGGAACGAAAGAAAAAAAATTATGGCATGACTTGCGCGAGCCTCGGAAGTGCGAAAGTTTTTTTTCTTCGCGTCCTTCGCTAGGCGAGAAAAAAAAACATTAAAATAACGAATTGTAAAACACTGAATTTACATGTATACCATATGGACCAAAACAGAGCACACAATATTAATAAGAAAAATACGAACAATCGAGTGACGAAGTGTAGCGATGAAAAAAAAAAAATTGAGTTCAAGAATAAAAGAGATCGAACGTGATTTTTCCTAGATCGCTAGCCTAAGGAATTAACATCGTGTCCTTCCTTCCTTATTTTATTTTATATTATTTTTTTTTAATAGAAATGCATTTTTCCTCGCTATTTGTACAGGCCTGACAATGGCAATACAAATTTTTCCTTGTCGATCGTTTGATAATTTTTACGATCAAGCTTTGAAGCATACGCAAGAGGGATTTGCAATCCTCGATGTTTGTCAAAATGAATAAGTGAAAGGTACGTCGAATAATTAAACGACACGTGACAGGCGCGTCCCCGAGACCTTGATAATATAAATGGCACGTAATTTAAATAATTTGTTTGCATAAAAATGCTCTAATGTTCGCATAAAAACGTATCGCGCTTCCTCGCAGATGAAGCTTCGTGAAAATAAACAAAATAATCCAATTTTCAATGCCAATGTGTGTTCAAAATATGAGAAAACTTCGGACACACAAACACACACACACACACACACACACAATTGGATAAAAATTTCAGGATTAATATTCGTAGAATTTTTGGAAAATCAAAAGACAGAAAACCAAACAGAGAGGTTTTGAGCTTATGAAACTTTTAGATTTTCGAAAAATCAACCTAAACTCTTTAAAATATTGAAAATCAAGCAAACCTTGGCACTGTCGAATCGAAGGAGAGAGAAAAATAGTTGAAAAGTAAAACTTGCACACACCGCCTACTCATGATTTTTTCGAACCACGAACCTTTTTTTTTTTTTGAGGAAGCCAAAAAATGAGAGGAAGATTTATGAACGAACGAAAATGATGAAGAAAAAGGGTGCAAGCTTTAATTTGTACTCTTTTTTTGTTGATCTTCGTGATATTAATTTGATTGTTTTTCGTTGCTTTTTATTTCAGAAACAAAATGTTTAGCAACGTTGTGCAAAAGTTAAAATTTCTTTACAAACCGTACGCATTGGGAGTGGTCTCACTGGGCTACGTACTCGGCGAGCTTGGTCATTATATGATAGGTGAGTTTAATAAAAAAAATCATTCAAGAATGATTTTTGATTTGATCATTCAAGAATGAATTATAAAAATTTGCTGATTTTATGTCTAGGCACTATAATCTATAACAATGTTGAGTCGTTCATTTTTTTTTTTTTCAAATGAATTAATTAGATTAATTCAATTACTTTGCTTGATAAAAATTTCATAATCTCAGGTGTAACGAGCAAAGCAACAGCGGAGGATCTACACTACGGTGATATATCTTGTCAATTGAATACCACAGATTTTCCGCTCAGTGCTCTGCCCGTACAGTGCGAATCGGCAAACAATTCCGACTAGTGAGTAAACATTATTGGCAAATACACGTAACGTGTTCCATTGGCTCATCAAACGTTCAATGATAATAATTTAACTTTCGAAGAACAATTCACCATGCATTCCGTAATTCGCGAAATTTATAAAAACGAGAAAAAGAAAAGTGACGAAAAAAATATTAAAAAATCCGAAAAAATCGTTGCGTGGCTGATTGCCCATGAAGCGCAACGGCGAATAAGAGCGTGATCGAAAAATCCGCGAGCAAACGGTCGACATGGATCATGCACAATTGTATAACGCTTCGAGACCTTGTTCCTCGCTGTTTAATTCGTTTCTTGGAAAAACAATCGATTTTTCTTGTGTGCACAGAAACACAGGACGAGTTGACAAAAAATTCGGACTGCATAATTCCAATTTTTATATGTTATTGTCTTTTTTTTTTTTTTTTGGCGCGAGTATATCGTTGCTCACAGAAGTTCTTTTGCAATTTTATGTAAAACATTTTTTTATGACAATTGCACGTCCGATTACTGGCCCACCCAGATTCTATTCTAATGACGAAATCTCTGCAAATTCATGCAGATTAACCGAATTTTAAGCGGTTTGAAAAAAAAAAAAACCACACTATAATTAAAATCTGCACATCTTGATTTTCTCTTGATTGACACCCATTCGTGAATCCTCCTTTACAGGCGAGTGGTTTTTTTTTTCAGTTTTTGGCTTATGCAGATGAAGCATGATATCTCAATGACTGTATTGATTGCAAGAAAAAATAATCACAGGCAATTTAAAAAGGGCTCTTCTAATAGCGTGCAAAATTCTGCCTCGATAGCATAAGAAATTTTTTTCCAAGACAATCCTTGTGGCAGACTAGTCGTGCGATTGACTATATTATAGCATCAAAACGAGTACAATCAGTTGTCGAAATTTATAAAAACTGTCAAGATTTCTTGTTAACACTTGAATTAATTTTTTTTTTGTTGAAAGTATAATTTCGATTTTTCGTCACATCTATTCGACTGTTCCGTTAAATCCTCTCACCTCAGATAATTGTTCGAAGTTTCGTACTAAATATAATGATTACATAACTCTCAATTGATGTCGGCGATTGATATAATTTCTTCACGTGCGGAAATCACAGAGTTGGACAGTTCGGTATTGATTTAAATTAAAATTAAAATCACTTAAAATTAAAAAACAATTAAAAAACACTCGTAGCTGAGGCCCGATCAGCTGATCAGGTACATCGTGAACTGATCCTATTGCGCTGATCATTGATACGAAATTTATTTGCCAAACATCCAGGGACCTGACTTTTCTTTTATTATGTAATCCATCGAAAGCTCATTATTTTGTGAGCAAAGTGACCAATTAAATGTATCGATTCTCCATTAATTAAGGAAGTTTATTTTTCAATTGTACTCCGTGATGAGCCGATTTTTTTAAGCTCGGCAACGTGATCTGAAACTTTGAACTCTTAAAAAAAAAAAACAAATGATTTTCAGGATTAAAATATTTCCAATTCAAAAAGTTATTCATTAGCCGAAGTGCCAAGGACCGCCTTGATCAGAAATTCTCTTCTATTTTTTCTTTTTTCATTTCAACATCAAACCTTCTTCGCTCTACTTTCGCAAAAAATTGTCAGACCTACCTCCAACCTTTTTGTTTTTTTAATTTTAATTTTTTTTTTTTCTATTCAACTGTTTTACGATTGCGTTATTTCGATTTTTTTCTCTGTGCGATTTTTCTTTTTTTTTTCTATTTTTCCCTTTCGTTAAAAGTTGCGCCACGCTCGAGTTGAATGGCACTCGTTACTGCGAGTGGAATTACAATGGACTCGGCCTGGACTATCAAATACTCGCTGGACCAAGCTTCATAGCGGTATTCACGGTGGTCGGTGTACTGCTCGGTATAGCAGCCGATCGTTACAACAGGTATGAGCGTATATACTATTTTTTATGATATAAAACATGGCGTCGCAGATTTTGCCGATACGCAAAATCTGTCCCCGGAGCACATTAGAATCCGATCCCTGTGAAACGTTAGCCCGTCGTACACGGCTGTGTGGAGAGCTTATGATTCAAGCAAAGGCTGCGTTCCCCGGTGTGCCCCGGTGCACGCAGAGTTGCCTGTCTCGAGGCGTCACGGAATATAATTTACGATATGGTCTCATTACAATTTTACTATCGAATGGAGAGACGGAATTTGACTTGCAATTTTTTTTTTTCTCTTTCTCCCTTTCAGGGTAAAACTATTGGCAGTTTGTACCGTTGTATTCAGCGTAGCGATTATTTTGATGGGTGCCGTAAAGGAATACTGGCAACTCGTTATACTGCGAATGGTCCTCGCTGCGGGGTGAGAGTTTCCCTGCAAACAATTTCTTTCCCATGTTTTTTGTTTTGTTAAAATTTTTTTTTTTAAATCAAAATCGACACCAATATCGACGCAAGTATAACGAAAAGTTTTTACGACGTTAAAATTGATGACTCGATGATTCTCGTGATAAAAATTTTGCTAAACATTTTCAACTGTAGATCGATTTACTTTTTTCATTGCAATTTATACTCGATTGAAAATGAATTCACGAATGGTCGTCTAAGTTTTGTTGTTTTTTCCGTTATCGTAAAAACGTTCTTCCATCGTTTCAGCTATATAAATCTTCCTCTAATTAGCTCGATTCCGAAAAACGCATCGTCTCATTAAAAATTTTATTACTTTTTTTTTTCGTTTTATTGAATGTTTTTTAAATTTATTTTTATACCTTATAAATTGCACGAATTGCTCGAATTTCACGGATAAATCATGTTGCACAGTGAGGCTGGATGCAATCCCCTTGCGACGGGTCTTCTGTCCGACTGGTTTGCCGAGGAGCAGCGTGGCCTCGTAATGTCGATATTCAATTGGGGTATTTACGGTGGCTACGGTATCGCATTTCCAATCGGCAGATACGTGCCATTAATGAATGCCTGGGATCTGGTATGTATATATAACGCACACGATTATTCGGTCCTCGATGAGCATCTTATGTGCAATTCGAGCAAAAATTCTTGTTTCATGTTATACGGAAAAAATTTCATCAATTTTGTTTCCAATTTTGGTGGAAAAACGAGAAAATTATATTCACATTTATTGTTCAAGAAGGCGTGTAAAATTTGGAAGTGTCAGCACGTAAGAATTTACATGAAAATAGATATAGGCAATGATTCACGAATTTTTTTTCTCAATTTTCAATTCTCTGTGTACGTTATTTGGATCGGAAAATTGGTATTCGTAACGCGATGCATATCGTTTATATATTAGGGTAGCCCTTAATATCGGTAAAAAAATTTTTTTTTTGTCTTACCCCCTAAATCGATTCGAAATATTAAAAAATGATTTTTAAGACTGATATCCGCCCTTAATTTTAATATTAACAGGTGCCTCAAGGCCCTTAAACCGCTTGACTGGTGAAAATTTCGGGTAGACAAAACTTTACTTACTATCAACTTGAAATTTGGTATCCGGGGGTTTTCTGGGTCGCTGAGTACGAATCCGCACTCAAAATTCAGAAATTCAAGATGGCGGATCCAATATGGCGGATCGAAAATGCAAAAAGACATTTGACGAGAGCAAAAGTTAGTACTCGAAGGTTTTCGGGGTCGCTGATCACGAATCTGCACTCCAAATTTAGAAATTCAAGATGGCGGATCCAATATGGCGGACCAAAAATGCAAAAAGACATTTGACGAGAGCAAAAGTTGGTACTCGGGGGTTTTCGGGCTCGCTGACTACAAATCTGCACTCCAAATTCAGAAATTCAAGATGGCGTATCCAATATGGCCGACCGAAAAAGCAAAAAGTCATTTGACGAGAGTGAACGTTGGTGCTCAGGGGTTTTCGGGGTCGCTGATCACGAATGTGCCCTCTAAATTTAGAAATTGAAGATGGTAAATCCAATATGGCGGATTGAAAATCCGAAAAGTCGTTTGATGCGAACGATAATTAGTGCTCGTAATCAGCGACCCCGAAAACCCCCGAGTACCAACTTTTGCTCTCGTCAAATGTCTTTTTGCATTTTTGGTCCGCCATATTGGATCCGCCATCTTGAATTTCTAAATTTGGAGCGCAGATTCGTGATCAGCGACCCCGAAAACCCTCGAGTACTAACTTTTGCTCTCGTCAAATGTCTTTTTGCATTTTCGATCCGCCATCTTGAATTTCTGAATTTTGAGTGCGGATTCGTACTCAGCGACCCAGAAAACCCCCGGATACCAAATTTCAAGTTGATAGTAAGTAAAGTTTTGTCTACCCGAAATTTCCACCAGTCAAGCGGTTTAAGGGCCTTTGAGGCACCTGTTAATATTAAAATTAAGGGCGGATATCAGTCTTAAAAATCATTTTTTAATATTTCGAATCGATTTAGGGGGTAAGACAAAAAAAAAATTTTTTTACCGATATTAAGGGCCACCCTAGGGTATATAGTTGCGTAGACGAGAAATATCTAAATTTTTTTTCCTCGTTCTCGTCTCGGTAATTAATTCGCAATTAAGATAAATATCTCGATACGGGATCATCTAAGATTCTATAGAAATTCCAACCTATTTTTCACGGACAAACACTTATAACGCTTCGAAGAAATACGTATGGCTAATACAAAGCTGCTGGTGGTTTGAAGTTTCTAAAACTCACGCCATGGTTGGTTCTACGATCGGTAGTTGATGCTTTATAAACAATAATGTCAGCTGATGCAAATGTATCAGAGGGCAGGAGGGAATTATTGGATACGTCCCGATATCGAGACCGTAACAAGTCCCTATTGGCAACCAGTGGAAAATCATGGTTTGTGATAATATTATATGAGAAAATACGACATAAAATACTTACCGATCGAATAATTGTCCTGATATTGATCATATCGAGCCACTATATTATACGTTACGAATGTTTCGACTTTGCGGTTTTAAGTTTATGATCGAAGAATTTTGTGATCCGCCTGGGTCTAAGCCGAATCGCATGGATGTCTCAATACCAGGACACATGGTTCGGCATGGGTGCAACATATGCATTTGGCATGTACCAATAACCGCGAACGTGAAAATTATCGCTGTAAAAGTGATTCTCACTGTACAATGCGATGCTTTTAGCGTAGAGAGCCATCGTTTCTTTCGAAAATAGTCAAAGCAACTGAGAAATGGCAGCGATAAGCTTTCGCGATTCCTATAAGCATATCTGGTTAGCTACAGAGTCCAATTCTCAAATCGGCGTGTATGGGTTCAAAATATGTCTAAAATAAGGTTAACAGCAATTTTGGAACTGTTCGGAGTATTTTTATACACATGCATGAAAAATCATAGATATCAAATCGATCATGATTTTTTACATTCATTCAATTGACTCTTCTTTATTCGCAATAATTGGATAGGTGGTTCGAAACCGGGACATGGTCCGGTATTGGGACATTTACCTTATGACAAATCCAAATAATCTGTAGATCCATCAATGCTTAGGCTCCTCGAGCAATCCGTACGAAATTTCAACTCTACCACCACACCAGTCTACCGGACATGATCAGCCATTGATATATCTCTATACTCAAGTCATATTTGAAAACATCTCCCGGGGAAAAAATCGTTTAGGTCTACGTAGTTATTTTTTCGAACAAATTTCATCTGCCTGGATATAAATTTAGGAGCATCTAACTAAATATCACGTAGATTTAGTTAGATCCGAGTAGATCCGAGTAGATCTAATTCAGATCCAGGTAGATGTAATTGAGATCCAGGTAGATCTAATTCAGATCCAGGTAGATCTAATTCAGATCCAGGTAGATCTAATTGAGAATCAGGTAGATCTAATCGACATCCAGGTGGATATAATTGAGATCTATATAGATCTACGATTTTATTAAAAATTTCGATCTAAAAAGTAGCTACGTAGATCTAAAGTTTATCTAAGCAGGATCTAAACAATTTTATCCCGGGCTCTATCAATCCTGATATACTCTATGATGTGACGATAATTTTGAAAAATGTGTGTCCCATTCGTTCAATTCGCTGTTTTGAGGGATGGAGAGTATGCTACTATGGAGCCGGTATAGTCGGACTGATAATCGCTCTACTAACGGCATTCACGCTTACCGAGCCAGCGAGAAAGTCAATCGGGGAGGAAGAGACCGGCAAAGACGGAAAGAAAATTTCCATCTGGAATGTTATACTTCAACCTCGTATCATACTTTTGTGTCTCGCAGCTAGCATCAGGCATTGCGGTGAGTTATTTGCACTATTAAAATGGATGCGAGGCACTTTACATTTTTTTTTATTTTGCTCTCATCCCTAAACGTCGAAGAGCTTTTGCCAGTTCTGCGGGGAGGTTTTTTTTTCGTCTCACAAATATATTATGAATTTTTTGTTTTTTTTTTGCCAGGTGGAATGTGCTTTGCGTACAATTGCGATCTCTACTACAGGGATTATTTTCCCGATTACGATCTTGGCTGGTGGCTGTTCGCAGTTACGATAGTGGTCGGGAGCATCGGTGTCGTCGTTGGTGGTGTAATAAGCGACAAATTCGTGGCAAAAATGGGAATAAGATCGCGTGTAGCTGTACTCGCTATTAGCCAACTTATCGCGACCCCCTTTGCTTTTGGTTCAATTTACTTTGGTCCACTGTGGGCGATGATAACTCTTGGAATTTCCTACTTCTTCGGTATGTAGACAAATTTATCCGTATATTTATCATTGCTAGTTTGAAAAATCGTCATTTCAATTATTCATTTTATCGTTAGGTCTCGAATCATCGTTTGTTTATCATTAGATCAGGCCTTCGTTGATTGTAACTTTGTTAGATATTAATTGGAAATTATTATTATTTTTTTACTCATTGCCATAAGTCCTTAACGAGTCGTGGATTTTTTCTTTCCTTTGTTAATGTTTAAATTGCTTGAAAAAAATATTTTACAACGGGAGATTTACTTATACCTGAGTTAATTAACGTTTTCGTTAATTTAGCCTATCGTAACTTTTTTTTTGCACACCGATATTTCGATCAACTGTTTTTATCTCTAATATTTTTTTAAATTGTTATTTCGATTTTTTTTTTCGTAATTTTCCGAATGCACAGCCGAGATGTGGTTCGGTATCGTTTTTGCGATCGTCGTGGAAATTGTACCGCTGAGCATGAGATCGACGACGGTCGGAGTTTTTCTCTTCGTGATGAACAATATCGGTGGTAATTTGCCGATTCTCGTTGAACCAACGAGAAAAGTGGTGGGTTTTCGTGAAAGTCTGTACATTTACTACGCTGGATTTTACGGTATAAGTGAGTACATATTTTCATAGTCTATATGCAACATTTAAAATTTTCTGAAATGTATAATTGTCTTTCTAATTTCCTTTAGCTAGAATCTTTTAATATGGTGAATAATTAAAATCGAAATATGTAATTTTCGTATGCAGCTTATTGAGCAGGACCGATATTGTTATCGATTTTTTTGCATCAAATTTCTTTGATGAGCCACACGCCACGTCAGTTATTTTCGAGTACGCCAAAAGCTTAAAATATTTTTGGCAAATAATTTTTTTTCTACGAACTTAGTGGGAATTTTGGGAAAAAAAAACTATTTTTTAAATTTATCAATTCAAAAAAGCCTGAAGATATGGCGTACGTTCGACTTTTTCTTGTATAGTGGATGGATTTTGATTTATAGCGCAGCAAATTTAGCAATAACAATGTTTGAAAAAGTTTACCGTGCTATAAATAAAAAACCATGCACTGCACAGGAAAAACTTTTGAATAAAAGTTGTAGAAAATTGTATTATCTACAAAAAAGATTATAACTATTTTTATCGTACGATGCACGGTTCACGAGATATTTGATAAAACGTATTTTCCAAGATGGTGACTATAAAGCTCGAGCCCCCGCGTCACGTCAACTTGAATTTACCCTCAAGAGAAATCCCTGAACCTTTTTCAAAAGCGAAATAAATTCTGTAGAAGATTTGCATAACAAACATACTTTTTTGGCTAGAATGACTGGACTATAACCGCGGTGCACGGAAAATCCATGAGAACAAAGAAATAAAATAAAAATCAAAAGAGATCCGAGACTCAAGTACAGGAGTTTTTGGGGTTTGATCCGTCTTTGTTTTTTTTTTTTTTCAGGTTCCTTCATGTTTCTCTTCACCATGTTCATCATGGGAGGTCCGACGAAGGACCCGAAGGGTAGCCCCGAGACGGGACATGACAATAAAACATTCACGGACGAGGATGGACGCTCGGCGACCCTTGAACTTCCCAGACTACCAGCGAGGCCTCACAATTACGACAACTCGAGGCTGTAAATTTTTTTCCTCGAGTGAAGAAGAAAATAAAGGAAGGTAATAAGGTATAGAGGAAGAAAAGGAACAAGAGGAAAACCATTCCAAAGTGTATATACAGTTGACGGAATACGCCATCAGAGATTTTCTCACCAGCGAGTCACAAAGATAGAGAGAGAGAAAGAAATAGATAAGTTGGAAAATACAACACGGTAAAACGAGATTATACAGTCGTATAAATTTTTTCACGTTGCTGAAAGATACTCAATTATCTCAACAGCCTGAAAAATAACGCATTTCCAAAACACCACAATATCGGACACGATGACGAGAACGAAAAATAAACGATAAATAAATTTCATCGCCAAAAAAAAATCCTCAAATACAGATCAAAAAAAAATTTTGGAAGAAAAACAAACAAAACTATTCATCTTCTGTCCGAGTATTCACGAATCATCGACTCTAGCGTTGAACGATTGACTTTTTTTTTCGCCAGACATAATTCTCATTTTCATGCACAAATCAACGAAAATTTATTGCACACGAAAATACACCTTAGGCGTATTATAGTCGAACCCCGGATATTCTGATGCAGCTCGAGAGAGGGCACTTCGGGCGCTGATGTCCGGCTCTGATCCTTCGACCAATCAGAGTCAAGCGCCCAGGAGCGTAGTTATGGGAAATCGGAGCCCTCAATTTTTCAAACATATTTTCGTCCACTCGGCAAGAATTTTTTTTCTATTCGATATACGTACATGTCACATTTATTACATTTTGCAGACATACTCAGCATGTCAATTACTCGAGAATACCAAAATTTCATAACGATATGTAATTTTTTCTTGCAATAATTATGATTACAAAAAAAAAAACAAGTCGCAATGGTAATTATTTCAAATAGGCGAGAAAAATATTAATGTGTGGTACGTTTGATGAAAAAAA
Organism: Rhorus exstirpatorius; assembly: GCA_963564615.1. Lineage (NCBI taxonomy): Eukaryota > Metazoa > Arthropoda > Insecta > Hymenoptera > Ichneumonidae > Rhorus > Rhorus exstirpatorius. The sequence continues at coordinate 61,820,813 of OY751313.1, read as the reverse complement.
AAAAAAATGTCAAGTGGTCCCTTTCGTTAAAGCAAACTCTCAGCCATTTAGCTGTGACATTTTAACGGCGCATCCAGCTCAGCTGAGATCAGTGCTCTGGGTTTGACTGTCAATAAGTCAAACTCTCTGTCACGAGGACGAATAGTGATGTGAAAAAATGAAAAAGAAAAATGAAAGAAATGTCAATAAAGTTCAAGATTACAAAATGTAATTTTGCCCAACGAGAGCCTCGAGTAAAAGAATTGTACAAAGTTCGAAAATAAATTCTAAAAAAAAAAAGAAAAGAAGAAAAAAAAGCAAGAATTTGTCACTATATATTACTGTTTTAATTCATGATCAATTGACCGGGGATATCGTTGCTTCTTCGGTCGAAATAAAAAGCTGAACACTCTGCGGCCCATACGTGGGAATACCAACGTCAAAGATGCGTTTCAAAATAAACTTTTGTTTTCCTTTTTTTTTTTTTTTTTTTCTTAAGAAAGCCAGCGAATAATGAAGAGTCATCCTGGCTCGATATTATAGTGCATTTTTTCATACTTGGCATTGCGAGAGTTTCGCGCGTTGACACACAAGCGATATACGAAGATTTGCCATTGGAAAATATGTAAAAGTGAGATTTTTGGAAAACCCAAAAAAAGCGAATAAATAGAGTGGCATGGAGACAAAAGTAAACGCAGATGTTGGCCAAGTGCCATAGTTTCGTGGTCGTGTGTGTGTTTTTCTTCATTTTAATCATTTTGCTGGAAAAAAAAATTCGACGCTTTTATCTCTCTCTCTCTCTCTTTTGCCCTCTTCGTTTCGACACAAGAGACCATTTGGCCATTGGCCAAATTTTCTCGTCTCTTCCGTTGCACAGCGTGTACGAAAGTCACGAATATCCGAGCAAGTTTTGCCAGTTTTCGCACAACTCGACAGTTACGAATTTCGTCTCGTTCAACGGTCGCATAAAAGTCGTCGCTGGCTCAAAATTGCGAGATACGAGAATCAAAAGTTTATAACTTAACAAAAAAAAAATCGACCATCTTGGCGCCATTTTACTTTATTGTCAAAAGCATTGAATAAAATTTTGCTTCCTTCTTTGCAACGTCAAAAGCGAAGAGTTAAAGATACTCGTTGGCTCACTGCACTCACTGCTTTTTTTCAGAGAGAGAGAAAGAGAGAGAGAAGAGAGAAAAAATTATATTCGTAAAAAAAAAACTGCCTTAAAGTCTCTGTCAGAATATTCAAAAATTGCTCCGGCTTGAAAAAAAAAGTAGCGATCGATAGATTGAACGTTCTCTTGTGGAATTCGGTGGCACATGTAGTAGATCATTATAAATAGAAATAATGACTCGTGGGATCGTCAAATAATTCGACAAAGCCATACAAATGCTGCGACATAGCCTCGAGTCTCTCCTATTGAATCTTGGTCTCGGGGGAAAGCAAACGAAATAAAAAATAAAAAAAATTTCAATTATCATTATTATTGATAGAAATAATGATGAAAAAATAAAAGTAATAAAAAAAAAAGGAAAGGAAATAAAATAAAATAAATAAATCCAAAGTCAAGAAATACACGTACACGTATATATATACTTTTTTTTTTATTTTTATTTTATTTGGTGACGATTTATCAATGAAGTTGCATAAGTTAATATAATGAGAACCGAAATTTATTCGGTCGTTTCAGCGTCATTATCACATGATTAAGATGATCCACCTGTGCGATTGACACGCGACGCAACAAGAATCGAAGTAGAAAATAGAAAAAAAAATTCTTATTACAATTGTACAGAGCTCGTTGAAACTCTCGTAAAATATCATAAACGTTCGCTTAACTTCTACCGATGATTCATTTTCTTTTTTTCTTGGAAAGCATCTACGAGTATGTGTCGATATACTCCGAGCATGTGGTTTTCTTTCATCTTTTTTTTTTTTTTCGTTTACATATACGTAAATATATATAAATATCTAAATATATATATATACAAATTATTTAATATAAATAAAAAGGGAGACATTTGTAATGTACAAAATATAGATTGGAAGATACAGCATGTAGTATGTATATAAAGATTGTTGGATATATATTTGTTTTTGGACCCCGCTGTTGTACTTTTCGGGAGAATTTTTTTTTTTTTTTTTTTGTCATGAAATGCCCTCTCGCATATATCTACGACGATGATAAAACGTATCCCGTGCTGCGCGATAACGAGGCGAATGAAAAATCAGTCGAAAGATCAATAAATAAATTTAGAGACGAATATTCGTGAATAAAAAAATTTAAAAAAAAATTCATATTCGTTACAAAAGAAAATTGCAGCTTATTTGGAAAATTGTTGCAATTTTTTTCATCGATTTTTCATTCGTTGGGAGTTTTTTGTTTCATGAGAACAAAAATATTTTTAGTTTTGCCAGTTTTGGATAATGCACCGACTCTATTTTGAGATATCTGAGCACATCGTTAGTTTTCAAGGGCTTCTATATTGGTCTCCGGAATTCGATGGGCCAATGGAAGCGCTTGAAATCCGTCGATGAGTCACAGAGCGACATCTTGCGGAATAGTGCACCGCAGATAATACTAGAGAGTAACACACGAATTATTGAGACTGAATATTTTTCATTGACCGCGCGATAAGTTAGTCATTTTACGACGTTGCGATGTTTGGCTAGACGATTATATATAGTTTTTACGGAAAATACCTGTGGGGGGAATTCGGTTCAGAGTTTATCAAGATTGCCACGGAGAAAAAGGTCTGGAGAAATAAAACAATCCTTGCTACCCGTTTGGTAGTACTTTGGCCCAACAAACTATTGGAAGCACCAATTTTCGTTGGTTCGAAGCTGTCTACTTTAAAAAATTAAATTTGTGTCCTGGCTAATCCTCTGGAGGACATAACCAATCGAGTTGGTAGGCTCTCACATAACTTTAAAAAAAATACCACGCTTTCATTATTTTGGTGTTTTTTTTAGTACTATTTTTTTTTAACCAAGTTTCAAGATTTCATAGATGCGTCAGTTTTATTTTCGAGATTTTCAACTGACCCAAATCCCTTGATACAAGAAATACATTGGTTGGCATAATCAAAAGCGATTGGTTATGCCAACCAACTCAACCCTTTTTTCTCCGTGTAATATTAATTTAGCTGAATGGACAGGAAAGTGACAATACGGGCTAGGAGCCATTTTGCCTTTGTAAGAGCTGATTCAAGAGAAAATAAAAAAAGAACAACGCGAGGTTGAGGCAGTGGCTGAATGATCGACTGATCGACTATTTTTAGCTGTGACATTATTGGAGAAAACTGTAAAACCATTGTAGCACTTTTGTATTAATTGTTAAGGAATCAATACATCCGATTCATCTTCTCGCATTTGACCACTTCCGGTGATATAATTTCACCTCGATTAACCTCAAATATTTTTGGAAAATTTTTAACGACCGTACCCGATGATTAATCATCCGGTATATTCGTTGCATTTTACAATTTTATAATGCAAGTCTCGTAGCATACCAGCTGATCGGTTGCGACATGGACCGATGCAAGTTTTCCTCATTATTAGTGGGAATTTCTTTTTCGCCAAACAACCCGCAAACTCGGTTTGTTTTATACAATTGATGGAACACAATTTCATGAAGAAAAAAAAAACAAAGATTGATAATTAAATTAGTCAGTTCTCCATCGTATAAGTAAGTATTTCGAGTTCACAAACTTTTTCACCTTCCTGACAACAATGTGACGTCACTGTCACAATGGGAATGATACCAGCAAGTAATTAATGACCACTGGGATGAAAAAAATCTTAATAAATGTCAGAATCTTTTTACTTTTCTTGGCTCACAAAGCTCTCTCGATCTAATCGTCAGATTTTCTGCATTAAAAAAAAAATGAGCTTTCAAAAAAAGGCAGAAAACGAACAATTTTTCTTTGAAGACACAGAAAAGTTGCTGTTGTTTTTTTTTTCAAGCAAATTACGAGATCGAATGATCGAGTCATCCGTCCCAAAGTTCTTTTTTACATGGATTTTAGTTTTTGGATATTTTAAATCCCGATCTTAGGTCTCGTGGCATGATTCTGTGAGTCTGCTCTGTTTCCAGTTTACATTCACTGGATAAATGAATTTCGAAGTAAAAACGTGTTTTCCAAAAGATTTTTCCCGACGCAAAATGTGAAAATTTCCTCAACTGGCCATTCCCTCTGGTACACCTTCATCGCCCTGCTAGCATTTCAATTTCGACGAATACACCTCAAAAAGTTTGATACGCATACCAAACGTGACTCTCAAAGTTTTTTTCGTTTTTGTTATGCTTTTTTTTTGGAAAGTCATGACAAAAAATTACCGTTACGTTCATGTCTCAGTGAAAAAAAAAAAAAAGTACATTCGGCGATCCGAAAATTAACCTGCCATCAGGATACACTTGCGCTGCGCATTATAATCGAGCAGTTTCCTATCACTATACAATAATTTACTTAAATCGAACGAAATTTTCTTAACAAACTGGGCCACCCTCGGCGCGTGGTAATCGCCAAAATTGACGATTGCAAATTTTTTTTCCCTGCCTCATCGCTTCATTTACGGAAATGCACATCGATAGTCTCAATGAACAATACTGAGAGATAATCTCAGAATGCGAAAAGTCGAGCCGAATGATGGAGGATCAATGAACCCCTCGACAAAAACGATGCACACTTGGTTCGTTACAAATTTTTTTCCTCACTCACTCTCTGTCATACACATCATTCGAACTTATCATTACTTGTACAGCCTGTCATGGAAAAAGTTTCTGATTCTCTCTCTGCTCTCTCCCTCTCTCTCTCTCTTTCTCCCATTCGAAGTAATCATTAGCAATCATTGTCGATGTCCCGAGTCGAGCGGGATAATGATACGTGCCAATTGCATCGCGCAACACGGTCCAGCTGAACCTTCATGTTTGCCAATCTCTCGCGATTACACGACAATTCGACCAGCATGAATGAATCATTGAACACACACACACACACACACATACACAGATCATTACGAACGAATCCATTTCTCTTTCGCTCTCAATACTCCCGGAATTCATCCAATGTCGTATTACAACTGGCAATCGTTGCTTAAACAATTCTCGCAATCACAAAAGGAACTTTGAGTATCATTTTCAATTCACGCTTGTCCCCCAGCGTATTGAGCGACCGCATGAAACCAGCTTGGAAACCACCTAAAAACGACGGTGTTTTTGTGCCAAATTTATACCGACCAAACCACCGCCGGAGACCACTGTCCCAGGGGTCCCAATTTTCTCGAGTGAAGCTTATACGGCAAAGTGGATTTCAAATCAACGACTGTCAAAACCAACCGTAAAACGAGCACTATCCCTGGTGATTCGGGCAACCTCATTGCAACGGTTGCATTTTGGCAATGGTTGGTTAAGGACAAAAACTGCCCAGAGAAGCAACCGTATTTGCAACCACTACCCAAGAATTCTATATCGGTTGCAAATGTGGCTGCAAACTACAGTTGCAAGTTCGGTTGCAAATGTGGTTGCAAACTATACAGTCGCAAGTACCTACGTTTAAAAATGTAAAAGGGGCTTGGGTTTGAAATATTATGAACCAACAACCAACTTCAAATTTGATTTGTAAAACGATTATTTGCAACCGAGTTTGCAACTGAGTTTGTAACCAAATTTGCAACCGTAGTTTGCAACCGATAGAATTCTCGGTTAGTGGTTGCAAATACGGTTGCTTTTCTGGGCAGTTTTTGTCCTTAACCAACCAGTTGCTTCAGTGGTTGCTTGAACCGTTGCAATTAGTGGTTGCCCGAATCACCAGGGCCCTGGTGATTCAGGCAACCTCATTGCAACGGTTGCTTTTTGGCAATGGTTGGTTAAGGACAAAAACTGCCCAGAGAAGCAACCGTATTTGCAACCACTACCCAAGAATTCTATATCGGTTGCTAATGTGGTTGCAAGTTAGTCGCAAGTTCGGTTGCAAATGTGGCTGCAAACTACAGTTGCAAGTGCGGTTGCAAATGTGGTTGCAAACTATACAGTCGCAAGTACCTACGTTTAAAAATGTAAAAGGGGCTTGGGTTTGAAATATTATGAACCAACAACCAACTTCAAATTTGATTTGTAAAACGATTATTTGCAACCGAGTTTGCAACTGAGTTTGTAGCCAAATTTGCAACCGTAGTTTGCAACCGATAGAATTCTCGGTTAGTGGTTGCAAATACGGTCGCTTTTCTGGGCAGTTTTTGTCCTTAACCAACCAGTTGCTTCAGTGGTTGCTTGAACCGTTGCAATTAGTGGTTGCCCGAATCACCAGGGCCCTGGTGATTCAGGCAACCTCATTGCAACGGTTGCTTTTTGGCAATGGTTGGTTAAGGACAAAAACTGCCCAGAGAAGTAACCGTATTTGCAACCACTACCCAAGAATTCTATATCGGTTGCTAATGTGGTTGCAAGTTAGTCGCAAGTTCGGTTGCAAATGTGGTTGCAAACTACAGTTGCAAGTGCGATTGCAAATGTGGTTGCAAACTATACAGTCGCAAGTACCTACGTTTAAAAATGTAAAAGGGGCTTGGGTTTGAAATATTATGAACCAACAACCAACTTCAAATTTGTTTTGTAAAACGATTATTTGCAACCGAGTTTGCAACTGAGTTTGTAGCCAAATTTGCAACCGTAGTTTGCAACCGATAGAATTCTCGGTTAGTGGTTGCAAATACGGTTGCTTTCCTGGGCAGTTTTTGTCCTTAACCAACCAGTTGCTTCAGTGGTTCCTTGAACCGTTGCAATTAGTGGTTGCCCGAATCACCAGGGCCCTGGTGATTCAGGCAACCTCATTGCAACGGTTGCTTTTTGGCAATGGTTGGTTAAGGACAAAAACTGCCCAGAGAAGCAACCGTATTTGCAACCACTACCCAAGAATTCTATATCGGTTGCTAATGTGGTTGCAAGTTAGTCGCAAGTTCGGTTGCAAATGTGGCTGCAAACTACAGTTGCAAGTGCGGTTGCAAATGTGGTTGCAAACTATACAGTCGCAAGTACCTACGTTTAAAAATGTAAAAGGGGCTTGGGTTTGAAATATTATGAACCAACAACCAACTTCAAATTTGATTTGTAAAACGATTATTTGCAACCGAGTTTGCAGCTGAGTTTGTAACCAAATTTGCAACCGTAGTTTGCAACCGATAGAATTCTCGGCTAGTGGTTGCAAATACGGTTGCTTTTCTGGGCAGTTTTTGTCCTTAACCAACCAGTTGCTTCAGCGGTTGCTTGAACCGTTGCAATTAGTGGTTGCCCGAATCACCAGGGCCCTGGTGATTCAGGCAACCTCATTGCAACGGTTGCTTTTTGGCAATGGTTGGTTAAGGACAAAAACTGCCCAGAGAAGCAACCGTATTTGCAACCACTACCCAAGAATTCTATATCAGTTGCTAATGTGGTTGCAAGTTAGTCGCAAGTTCGGTTGCAAATGTGGCTGCAAACTACAGTTGCAAGTGCGGTTGCAAATGTGGTTGCAAACTATACAGTCGCAAGTACCTACGTTTAAAAATGTAAAAGGGGCTTGGGTTTGAAATATTATGAACCAACAACCAACCTCAAATTTGATTTGTAAAACGATTATTTGCAACCGAGTTTTCAACTGAGTTTGTAACCACATTTGCAACCGTAGTTTGCAACCGATAGAATTCTCGGTTAGTGGTTGCAAATACGGTTGCTTTTCTGGGCACTTTTTGGTCCTTAACCAACCAGTTGCTTCAGTGGTTGCTTGAACCGTTGCAATTAGTGGTTGCCCGAATCACCGGGGATGACACTCGAGCAGTCGTTCAATGGTCGTTTTAACGTTTGTCATTTGTACAAACCATCATGCCGCAAGCTCCGTTAAAAAAAGTTGGAACGTCGGGACCGTGGTTTCCACAGTGGTTTGGTCCATATAAATTTGGCACAAAAACACCGTCGCGCTTTTATGGTGTTTCGTATGGTCGCACAGACTGCTACAGGGTCGCCCCACCCGCACGCGGCTCTCCCTTTTCCCTCAGCAATCCTCGGTCGAGGTGCTGGATATTTGTGTGCTAGCACCGCTGGAAAAGCTGCTTCTGCATGTCTCAACGACCAGCGCGGTTTCCGGCACTTGTACAAAGTGTACCTTGTCCTTTGGCCATCTCGTTCTACCGTAAACGCAATTGAATATATTGTATCTAGCGTCCATCTCGAGCTGGCTCATATTGCCGCTTTGGCGTCTCTTCAGTACCTTCTTTGCCATCAGGCTTCGATTGTTCTTGTACGATAATTCGCGTCGAAAGCAAAAAAATTTTCTCAGCTCGCGCTTGACGCGTCTCGATCGATAGCCGAACAGCAGCGGACTCACATAAGTCGCAAGAATCATGAAACTTATCGCGGCAACGTCGCTCTCGTGGCTCACTCGTTTGCCCGTAAGAGTAACGATATTCTTCAATATCAGAACAATCACGTAGGGTGTCCAGCATACGAGACCCATGACTATAACGAGGGCGCTTATTCTGGCTGCGCGTGTTTCCTCCCGATACTTGAACAACGAACCGTTGCTTATACGATGCTTCAGCGAGTTTATATAGCTCGTCGTGCTCTTGACGCTTGAGACACGCTGCAGCGAGGTCTTGTTCGGTGGTGTTATCGTGACGATCGGTGTACCGCTGCTCGTCGTTGTAGGAACGAAACCCTGAGATTCGAAGCAACCGCCCGAGGAATTTCTGATGCACGAATTGTGCTCGCCGTGTTCGAAGGATTGCTCGGTACGATTGAAAGACGTGAAATTCGGACCGTTTGTTTTTCCATTGATAAGAGAATTCGGGATCTTGAGTACCGGTGATTGCGACGGATTATTGTACGTCGCGTCGTCCAGTGAATTTTTACGAAACGACGCATCATTATCATCAACGTTGCTCAACGTTGCGTCGATTGTACGAGGCACGCTTCTCGTGTCCCCGCTGTCAGCCTGGATATCACGACTTTCAAGGATCAAGTTGGTCGGGTTATCATCGATTCGCAGTGTCGTATCGCGCATCGTTGATCTCGTCGTGTCCAAAGTTTCGTCAATCACGGAATCTCGTTGGTTTATAATCTTCTGAATGTCAATCACGGTCACGTCTTTATCGTCATAATCGTCATTGACGCTGCTTTCATCGTCACTCACGTTTTCACGTTCCCGGAGATTCGTTAAATTAAAGCGCAGCATCTCATCGTACATGAGATCGTGGGATGATTTTCTCTTTTGTACGGACTCGTCGCGAAATTTACTCTTAATCGTATCATCGTTCTTACGTATAAGCTCGCCGTTATCAAGAAACTGGGCTTTCAATATTGCTATAGGAACTTTAACGTTTTTACACGTATCTTTGGTTATTTCATCGTACGTACGTTTTTCCGTTTTTACGATTGATCTCTGCTGCGGCGTAACGTCGACTTTGCTCGAACCAACCGTAAAGACAACGCCGCTTGATTCTTCCTCCTCGATCGTCGTGCTTGTGGTTTGTTGTTGCTGCTGCTGCTGCTGCTGCTGGTGCTGGTGCTTTTGACAGGTTGCATTTGACAAAAATTCCGAGCCTCGCCTCGGCAATAACGTCTGACTAGGCGTGTGCGTCTCGTTGCTCTCGTCTATCGACGATAAACTCGAGATCTTGGGTATTCTACGAAAATCCTCGCTCGATGTGTCCTGTCTTACCGGACAATAATCCTCGGCGAAGCTCGCCGATGATAATATCGGCCTGGAGCCCGTTCTTCTCGTGCGCTCGGAATTCTCATGTGCCGCGGAATAAATACCAACGTAGATCCATGATACACCGAGAAACGGCACGAGATAAGCCAGCAGAGCGTACGCAAAGGTATAAACGAGACCGTAATTCGTTGTGAAATCATTCGTATCGAGCTCGTTTATGCTTGTATTGTCGCTGGACGAGACAAAATCTTGGATATAACCGTCGAGTCCCGTTGTATTCTCGTAAATATCGAGATTATCGTCGAATTCGGCAAAATTAAAATCATCCGCGGGATCATGATTTTCGATCGAATCAACGATGAGACTCAGACTCGCGTCCAACGTGACATTGCGTGTTTCGTTGTTTTTGTAATTTACGGAGGAATAGACGGGCCTGTCGTCGCGTTTTTCACAAACGAGCCAGAGACTCCGGGGTGACGGATTGAAACCCGCCAGAATGGCAAATACGAGGGAAACCAGCCAAACGGATAGCACAAGTATCGCGCACTTTAGTTTGTCTATACGAGTTCGATAACGAAGCGGATCTACGACAGCGAGATACTGATCTATCGCGATCAACAGCACCGACATTATCGAGGAACTCGTCACCAGAGCCGTTGCGCTCTCGGCCAATGAGCACGTCGTGCTTCCGGCACCCGACGACGATGGACCATCCAGCATCAACAGAGGATTCAGTACTGCGCATGTCAGGAGATTCGACACCGTCAGATTCATCACGAATCTGCAATCAGAAAAATCGAGAATATTCCGTTCAGACGATGTTCGGGAGAGCTTGAAAGGACTCTTACGCATGCGAGAGTCGAAGGAGACCCGGAGTCAAGATTTCGAGGGGTGTGTATGATGCCTTAAACTTTAGCACTTATTCAAGAACTTTGCGAATCGGAGATATTTTAATTCTGGAAAATACTTTGCAAAGTTTCAGAAAAATATCAGTTTGCCACAAGTTCAATTGAAACTCAAGAACCTACTCGAGTACCGGTGAAGTGATTAATTTAATAATCAATGTGCGTGTTCAAGAATATAATGTTTTTTTCATTTGCTGATGAAATTTTTCGACTTTTTGTAGTAATATTTGAAATTTCTCCTTCGGAACTGAGAGAATAAATTTTTCAAAATATAAATTATAAATATAAATGTGAAAAAAGTATAAATTATTCAGAAAAAAATGCTCTCGAGATTCTTCTGAATGACAATGTCTGTATAGGTTGGTAAAAAAAAAAGCTTTTCAAGTGTAATGTTCACCATTTTTTAATTTTTACTATAGCCAGTACCAATCCTGACGACAAATTAGAAAATTTTTGCAAAATAAATTGGTCGAAATAATGTGATGCTGCATAATTATTTTGAAATATGTTAGAAATTTTGTTCAGACGTTGCGGCAATCTTGCTATGGCCTCCTTAAAATATGGTATAGGTATACATACGAAAAACATCGGAATATTTTAGCATATCGCTGGATAATGTTGCCCCTCATTATCGTCGATAAGCATCTCGATGTTCAAATATATATAATGTGTACATATACAAGATGGGGAAAAAAAAGTTTTCAGTGTCGAAAGACCCCATAAATTTTAATTGAATAAGAGAGTTGTATAACCGTTGACACTTTTTTTTCTTCTTGTTTTGGGCTGTTTTTTCGAAGGTTTAATTTTTTTTTTTTTAAATTATATTTTCGTCACAATGTTTCGTCATGTAACTCGGTTGATTTTATACGAAATTTCCAACTGAATTATTATTCGAAATGAAAAAAAATCAATTCACTCGCATTGGAGGGACGAAAAAAGTCAGAGTATCGAGGACTCGGGTAATAAAGATCAACGCGTCAAGTCATGCAAAGCGTCAAAAAGCACACAGGAGTAACATTTCGGTAAAATCACGTCAAAACGCAATGATAGGCTACCCTCACGAGTCGTTTGACGTTTCCTTTTTGGCCAGGCGCATCTAACTTTAGCACTGTGCATTCGTAAAGTACCGGCGTTATATGCCTCGTTGTTTCGCCACAAGCTGACCTTGCTCGTAACGCACGTAACTTATACAAGAACGAATAGCTACGAAAAACCTCTGTTAAATACGACGCAAATTCGTGTATACGAAAGTCCAAAGGTTTTGCATGTGTTATACCCGGAAGTACTCGAGATATAGTGAAAATAAAATTATGAGGCAAAGAGGGGGCGAACATGAGAGAAGATAGATATTTTCATCGAAATATCTATCTAATAATAATAATAATAATAATAATAATAATAATAATAATAAAAGCGTGCAAATTGAAAACTTGCACATTGCTTCCTCGTTACAAAGTTACAAAGTTTCATCAAAAACTCGAAATTTCATTTTTTTTTAAATAATAAATTTGCCCGAAAAGTGAATCGTGGCAAATTTTTGATACTCTTTTTTTTTTGTTTGTCTCGATCGAAACAGTAATAATACATGAGTATTAAATTTTATGTGAAAATAAAAATTGATTGGCCTCTTTCAACGTTATTATCGGTAGCCAGATATGATAAAATTAATATAATCACTTCATGCGAATCTTTCGTATAATTTCAACTCGAGATAATTTCGAAATTGTTAAAGTTAAATTATTGCGCTAAAGTCGCACGAGTAAGAAAAATTGTTCGACGATACTTTTGGTGGGACATTTGATTGTTCTTTTTTTTTTTTCGTCTTGATAAATAAAATTCGTGGGAGATCGGCAAACTGAGCCGCAACGTGATAAATAAAATTGGTTAAAATATCGTTGACACACGATAACCCCACGCATCGAGTTAAATCGCCAAAGTGTTAAGTGGCCTTAAATGATATATCTATATAACATAATTTGGCTAATTTATCTTTTGCAACTCTCGCGAGGCTTTTATACATCATATACATTAGACTGTTTCAAAATAAATCGATAATTTTTTTTTTTTGCTTTACACAATCTTTAACTATACTTGGACATAAAAAAATAATTCTCGCGAAAGGAGGGGCCGGTCCTTCAAGATTTAGAGGTATCTCATCGGACTTTTGTCTTTTTTTATTTCGTTAATACGTAAATAATTAATTTCATGGATGGAACAAATATTTTTTTTTTCCTAAAATGATGAATATATTCCAAACTTATGTATAAATACGGAATATACTAGAAAAAAACGATCTTGATGATCGCAGCAACAATTATCGGTCGATATATACGCCGATAAATGCAAAAAAACAAAAAAAAAAAATACGAAAATCCCCGTAAAAATGAATTTCCTGAATGATTTTCATTTAAAACATAATTCTATTATAATCACCCGACGTTTAGAAACATATATTTATTCATATAAAAACGCATTTTTCGCAACCGATACATCAGGGATTTTTTTTACCGACGGAGCGGATGGTTAGTACGGCTTATTAGCTTTTTTCGATTCAATGGTTCTTATGGATGTGAAACAAAAGATGTTAATAGCCTTAAGGACACGTGAGAGTACATCAAAGAATCAAAAGCGCATTGCCCTGAGTGATAGCGAGTGTCAAACACTGCCTGAAATTGACACAAGTCATTTCATCACTCAAAAGTCGAGGCGCTTATTTCAACAATGTGAATTGCCCCATGATTTCCTGGATGAGCCTCTCAAACAATGGGAATCTACTGAAAGCTTTCAAACGTGCTTAATGGTTTTCTCACAAATGAAAGTAGTAAATGATTCAGCTGAACGTGGAGTAGCCCTTGTCGAGGAATATAATAATTTGTTAACTAAAAATGAAGAACAAAAACAATATTTGTTCCAAATAGTTCAAGACCATAGAAAAAAATACCCCAATTGCAATAAGTCAAGTTTTTTGTAGCCGAAAATGATTATCGTAACAGCGTATCAATGAATGTATTCATTTAAGATTATTGACGATAATAAAAAATTCATTTTTACGGAGATTCTTGTATTTTTTTTTTGTTTTTTTGCATTTATCGACGTATATATCGAGGGCTTAGGACCAGAAAGGCGTAACCCACAAAAAACGGACTATACTGCCATAAGGGCGTATCCCCAACTTTAACACGGAAGTTCCATAAGAGCAAAATGAATCAGCCTACAGTCAGAAGGGCGTAAGCCCACACTACAATACTGCCAGAAAGGCGTAAGCCACGAAAAATAAAAAAAAGTGGCTTACGCCCGTCTGGCAGATCATTCATCATTTTTTTCCGGATTTAAATCGCCTGATTACAGCCAGACGGGCGTAACCCTCTTTTTTTTATTTTTCGTGGCTTACGCCTTTCTGGCGGATAACTGGTCAGTTTTTTCCGAATTTCGATCGTCTACTTACTGCCAGAAGGGCGTTACCCCAAAAAAATTGAAAACGTGATGTGTGTGTGTGTGTGTGTGTGTGTGTGACGTGCGTGTGTAAAATTATCAAAATTTTCAAATTTTTCAAAATTTTTAAATTTTTCAAAATTTTCAAATTTTTCAAAATTTTCAAATTTTTCAAAATTTTCAAATATATCGAAATTTTTAAATTTTTCAAAATTTTCCAAAACTATTCAACATTTTCAAAATTTTCAAAAATATTTGAAATTTAAAAAATTTTTTTAAATTTTCAAAGGTTTCAAAATTTTAGAGGTTTCAAAAATATTCACCACATTCAAAATTTTTAAAAATTTTGAATATGTTGAATATTTTTAAAAATTATGAAAATTTTAAAACCTCTAAAAATTTTGAACCTTTGAAAATTTTGAAAATTTTGAAAAATTTGAAAAATTTTGAAAATGTTGAATAGATTTGAAAATTTTTGAAAAATTTTCAAATTTTGGAAAATTTAAAAAATTTGAAAATTTTGAAAATTTTGAAAATATTGAAAAATTTGAAAATATTGAAAATTTTGAAAAATTTGAAAATATTGAAAATTTTGAAAATTTAAAAAAATTTTTTAAATTTTTAATTTTGAAAAATTTTTAAATTTCGAGTATTAACTATAGCAACGACTAATTATGCGCATGCAACCATTTTGAAAATGGTATATTTCGTTTTTGTTTATATTTCGCATTAAAAAATATTAGCAAATAGCGAATAGTTTCCTGACTAGCAACTACCGAGTTTTTCTGACCAGCAACTCGTCAGCCTGCCGAGACTGGCACTGAACAGATTTGCGTTACACACCTAGTCTGGAACTCGACAGTTTACTGGCCATCAACTGGCCAAAAAGATGGAAAATTGGCCAGCATCTTACACACATCAAGTTTTCAATTTTTTTGGGGTAACGCCCTTCTGGCAGTAAGTAGACGATTGAAATTCGGAAAAAATTGACCGGTTATCCGCCAGAAAGGCGTAAGCCACGAAAAATAAAAAAAAGAGGGTTACGCCCGTCTGGCTGTAATCAGGCGATTTAAATCCGGGAAAAAATGATGAATGATCTGCCAGACGGGCGTAAGCCACTTTTTTTATTTTTCGTGGCTTACGCCTTTCTGGCAGTATTGTAGTGGGCTTACGCCCTTCTGGCTGTAGGCTGATTAATTTTGCTCTTATGGAACTTCCGTGTTAATGTTGGGGATACGCCCTTATGGCAGTAAGGTAATGAAAAGTCGAAAAACAGTGGGTTACGCCCTTTTGGTCCTAAGCCCTCGATATCGACCGATAATGGTTGCCGCGATCATCAAGATCGTTTTTTCTAGTATATGCAGTATTTATACATAAGTTTGGAATATATTCATCATTTTAGGAAAAAAAAAATATTTGTTCCATCCATGAAATTAATTATTTACGTATTAACGAAATAAAAAAAGACAAAAGTCCGATGAGATACCTCTAAATCTTGAAGGACCGGCCCCTCCTTTCGCGAGGATTATTTTTTGATGTCCAAGTATAGTTTAAGATTGTGTAAAGCAAAAAAAAAAATTATCGATTTATTTTGAAACAGTCTAATATACATACGTATAGAGTGACTCTGGACTTTCATGGCATTGTCACGACTCGATTCTCTGTGATCCAGAGCTTGATCGTGTGACAGACCATATACGCAAAGATGGGACAAGGGTTTTTTACTTGGTAATAAATGATTTTATTTCAATTTTATTCTTTCTTCTTTTTTCCCCTCTCGTTTTACGTGCCGTAATATAATTCTTCAAGGTCGGAGAAATGTGATAATAATATGCAATGTTCGCGATTTGAGGTCGTAAATTTTTCAAATAAACGATCGAGACGTCTCGTGAGATTTTTAAAATACGTATGGACATTTGTATATAGTATACATATATGCGTTTACTACGATGAGGCTCTCTCGAAAGTTCGTATATCAAAGTTCCTTTTTTTTTTCGGCAGTGAGAAATTTATCTTACGATTTTTCATAAAATCTTACGAAATTCCTGAGAGAACGAGCTTGTTGCATAATTTTATAAATATTTATAGTATCGCTTGAAACTCGCATACACACACACACACACACACACACACATCGTTAGCATTTTATCATGAGAAAGAGAGTTACGAGATTACAAATTTTAAAATTTTACGATCGCTTCTGTTTTTCCTCTCGTTTCGCCGATAACGCTCTTATTGCTGTAACATTAAAGATTTAACCCCCCCCCCCTCCCGGTCCCTGATTTATGGGTGACTCGTATGACGCGTTGAGGGGCTCGTTGCGCGGTCCACCGATACAAGATTTACGTCAGTCGCGCTCGGGTATTTTTGAGAATTTATTGAGAAATATGTTCTGAACATTGACAGACTTGGACAGATTGCGAGTGTGCCGTGAAGGAGTTTGTCGATCAATGTAAATGGCTCGAGCAAAGCGGGAGATCGACGCGAGCGCGCGAGTCAACAAACAAAATGGCAAAGTGCAGGAATGCACGCGAGGTAATATGGTATAAAATCGAGAATACCATAATCAGATATGAAGGAATTGCGTGACTCACGGACTCGAGATGCACATGATCGTGCCCGCAACGTACTCGAGTTTTGCGATTGATTTGTAAATATTTCGCTCATATTATATATACACTCGCCCTGTATGAGCATTTTGATCACGCTTGTCGTACACTTGACTGAGATATCGAATAAAACATTGCGAAATGTGAATTTTGCTTCCTCATGGAGGAAGCTTTGAGATGGGGAAGGGTATTTTTCTTCGGGTGTTAATGCCTAAAATACGTTTAAAATATGCCAAAACGTCGAGAAATCACAAAAATGTCCGTACGTGTATGTCAGGGTGTGGCGAAAATGGATTTTTTTTTTCTTCGCTCCTACGACTCAAAATTTTAGATTTTGACATTAAAGAGGTCCTCGTTCAAGGAAGTAGCTTAAAGTTTAGAGGTCGCTCAGCGAGGATTTAGGTTTCTCATGTAATTAACACGCGTAAAAAATATTGTTTTTCGTTCAAAAAGATGTCAGGCAACCAAAAAATTGTCGATGTCTGTATTTCGTGACTTATTTGAAAGCATGACTCATCCCTCAAACGATGATAGGTCGTTTTTCGACTTACCTTGTTCCAATTTTTTTTTACGCCGCACTTTTCGACCGCAATAGCCACTTTTTCAAGTTTACAAAGTCTCCAAGGTATCAATGAATCCAAAATGAATTGCTACAAGTATTGATTGTTCATTCGATTATAAATAACCAATTTACTCAAAAAAAAACCATGTTTATTTTGAGAAATTTTCTATGTTTTACCAATTTTTGAAATTGGTTATTTATATTCGAATCAACAATCAATACTCGTAGCAATTCATTTTGGACTCATTGATACCTTGGAGACTTTGTAAACTTGAAAAAGTGACTATTGTGGTCGAAAAGTGGCGTAAAAAAAATTGAAACAAGGCAAGTCGAAAAACGACCTATCATCGTTTAGGGGATTAGTCATGCTTTCAAATAAGCCAAGAAACACAGACATCGCAAATTTTTTGGTTGCCTGACATCATTTAGAACGAAAAACAATATTTTTTACGTGTTAATTAGATGGGAAACCTCTAAATCCTCGCTGAGCGACCTCTAAACTTCAAGCTACAGCGCCCTCCTTGAACGAGGACCTCTTTAATGTAAAAATCTAAAGTTTTGAGTGGTATAGGAGCGATGAAAAAAAAAAGTCCATTTTCGATACACCCTAGTGCTGGCCCTGAAATAGTCAAACTGCTGTACCTCGAGAAACGAATTGACCAATCTTGCTGAAACTTCGCACACACGCATCAAGCATCAAAACTTCCCTTAGTGTGCTGCAATTTTCGTTGAAATTGCTCGACGAGTTTGGTTTTTACGAGATATTAAAATTTTCGAAAAACGTCCGTGATCGTTCTAGCTTTCGTGAATTTTGAGGTATATCGGGCTAAATTTCTGTACATGAATCGAGTAACATCGAAGGACGATTCGTACTAAATTTGGCGAATATCCATTGCAGTGTTCAGATTTCATGAAATTTTGAGAATTAAAAAAAAAATGTCTCTGACAGCTCTAATTTTTCCAAATTTCAAGATATCGGCCTGATTTTTTTGTTTCATGCATAAATTATTATTACAGAAAGGTTGATATCAAATTTTGGGAGAATCGGCAAAAAGGTTCGGATTTTATGAAATTTTAAAATTTTCCCAAATTGTGATGTATCAGCAAATAATAGCAGCAAAAAAAAAGTGATTGAATGCTCGAATTATGTGCAAAGTTTCAGCGGTATGTGATTTAAAATGGGATTTCTCAAAGCTTCGTCAATAAAAAAGCAAAATGCGCTCATCTCATGAAATACTGAATATTCAGAAAAGTTTTAGTAACTCGAATCTCAAACAAAAAAAAAAAAAAATGAAAGTACATATGACAGAAAGGAGGGAAAAAGTTGCAAGTTGAAACTTGAAAATTGCTACCTCCAAATTTTGCACAGTGCCTTATAATGTCTCCTCTAAGGGAAGCAAAAATTATGGAAAATTGTTGAAAGTTGTATAAAATTGTACACGGAGCGTTGAGCATTGTCCAAAATTTGGAGGAAGCGATTTGGAAGTTTCAACTTGCAGCTTTTTTTTTCTTTGCAATAACGCTTTATCAATTATTCGCATAGTTGGACTAGAATTTTTGCGCAATTGTTTTTCCAATCCTCAGACTCCTTATACCTTCAAATTTCCATAATTCATTTAATTTCTTGAGATTCTCCCGGAGTTTTGTCCGTGGCCACTCTTTCCTAGTGCCTATCTCATTTGCACATGGGCACGGGGAAAGTGCGGAAAACCTGGCCGATAAAGTTCCCTATTTATTACCAAGTTTCATATCACCAGAAACTCAAAAAAAAATGCCTCCTGCCTCATAAAATTGACACGAGTAATCGTGGGTTGAGTTAAAAAACAATTTACAAAATTCAAGGAATTTTTCGTTGAAAAAAAAACGAAGTGTGGTCAAAAATTCTTTAGAATTTTCATGTAAATCGCGAGCTCGGCACTTTTCACATATGGCGTCGAAGCCAAAAGTCATAGTTCGCGATAAATAATTGAAGGAAAAAAGCATTTTTTCGTCGTTAATAATCGGAAAAGAAAGATTTTAATAATTGATTTTTCCACGGAGATGAAAAAAAAAAAAATCGTCCATAAAATATCGCGCAATTCGTAGCTCAAACACGTCTCGTATGATTATTGCCATTATTAGCATAGAAACTTGATTGTTCATGCATATCGTAACAGGAATGACGCGTGATACGACCGTTAGGATATCTCTATTAATTATTTATCACAAAGATCAATGCGATTTCTCGTTAAGAATATTTTACATAATCGTCCCGATATACGCTTCATGCTCTATCGTGATATAGATCCTGCGTGTATAATGAGGCATTCCAAGCCAAATTTACAAGTCCCATGACACGTGCACTCGTTATTATTTTTTTTTTTTTTAAACAACTTTTTTTATTTTATATAATATGAAAAAGAAAAATTACAAAAAGGTTGGATATACTTTTTAAAAAATCTGAAAAATTCTAAAAAATCTTGGGATATATATTTAAAAAAAATTTTAACTCCATCCCAGAGTAGACAGATATTTTTTTTTAATTTATTTTTTATTTTTTTTATTTTTAATTTAAAATCGACAAAAAAGTAAAACCGAGCTCCGGAACACCGTGAGCTGTAGATCAAAAACATTTTTTTACCCAAACTAGAAATTAAAAAAAAAAACCTTGCAGATTTTTTTTTTTTCAACGCTTTAGACCAACGGTCATTGACCTCCAAATTTTCGCGACGGCAAAATTGGAGATCGTTACTATTTTGTTCGAGTAATAAAAAAAAATTGAAAAAAAAAAAGGAACGAACGCTAGCTCACTCGGGGACATAACTAAAAAATGTTATCTGTCAGTGATTTTGGCATACTGACTACCGGTGTTCCTCAAGGAACAATACTTGGTCCATTATTGTTCATTATTTACATAAATGATGTGTTTCAAATTATACCGAGCACTAATATAATAATCTATGCAGATGATACCGCTGTCACATGCTCGGGAGACACTTTTGGGAAGAAGTCAAATTTGAGATTTCCTCTCATTTGGGAGAAGTTGCAATTTGGTTAGCCAATAATGCACTCTCATTGAATATTAATAAAAATAGTCTTCATGCCTTTTGGTGCATATAGGGACAGTGTCCCATAATAATATCGAAATTAAGTTAAATAATATATCTCTAAATAGAACAGTATCTACTGAGGCTACTATAAGAACTAGAGGCTAGTGCTTGAAAATTCTAGGTTGAAAAGACGTTTGAATTTTGAAAACTCCTTTATTATACAACCATTACTATATTACTATGAAAAATAGAAATCAAACTACGATAAGTAGCTCAAGCAGCAATGCAATAAACAAAAGCCTAATCCTTTCTAATGTTGAAAAATAAATTTATCACAGAGATAGTTTTATAATAGCGATGGTCTACTACAATAAGCTTGATAATGATCTGAAATCATTGAACTTCAGGAAAAATTCTATAAAAAAAAACAAAGAAATTGGCTTATATTGATATGAGGAAATAATATGACTTGTTTTTTTTTTCAATTTTATTAGTTAGTAGTAAGTTTTACTTGCATAGCCTTTTCGGCTTTTTACAACACTTTCATACACTCTATCACTCTTACACTGGGCCCACTATTTTAGTTTTTCTGTTCATTTACGGAACTATTTTTCTCCCTCGATTTTTGCAACCTCATTGCTATTGGCCCAGTGTATTTGTGAGAACCTACAATTTAAGGTGGGTTTCGAACCACCGAGCTCGCAGAAAAAGCATCTGGAAAAATCCATTGGTGCCGGCCGCGGGATCGAACCCTGGCCGCCTGCGTGGCAGTCCAGAGTCGGACCAACTGGGCCACTGCTCGCTTTTTTCAATTTTATTTAGCTATCTATTTTTCGTAAAAGTTCTTTCCACGCTGGACCTATATGTATAGGTGTTTATTCACCTCTATAGGATATAATGATCGAATATTTATCATATTAAACATTGTATATCCTGGCTCTTTAATAAATAAATAAATTATTCAATAAATTAATAAATAAGTTTTAAAAAATGGCCAATCTTTTGGTTCTTGTGAGATATTTTTGGAAAAATTATCATAAAATGACAAGTGGTTGAAAAAATTTACAAAAAAAAAACTGCACGGTTTCCAAAGGGCTGTAACGACGATGTAAAAAAAAAAAAAGAAATTGGAACCCAATCCCAGGGAATGCGATTTCCCAAAGCGCCTGGAATAAAAAAAAAAAAAAAAAAAAAATATGCCTCACATGTATAATATATATTGCACCGGATTTCGTGTTCACGAACACATCGCTGTATTTTCGCTATATTTTCGTCGTGTCAGCTCGCATTACGGTTCAACCTTTTCTGGCTGTTGCACGCACTAGGATGTGTATTTTCGTCGATTGCAAATTTTCACGTCGTCTTTTCGGCCACGTGTCACACAAAGTTTGCTAGTTGAACAGAGCTGTCTCATATTTAAAAAAAAAATTCGCATAAAATTATACGCGATCGATCGTTCAATCAATAATTTAATTATCATTATTTATTTAATACCAATTTTTCGAATATTTTTGTTTTTATTGTTAAAACCGAACAATAATTCAATTATCGAATGAAATTTATGCTGGGCAGTGGAAAAATTACAAGAAGCGTTTCTTTTTTTTTCATATTTTCGTATCTTTTCGTCATACCGGACGTGCCCTGAGTCGAATTCACGTCGTTTCTATTATTATTTTTTTTTCCCGAGCATACGTGATCGTTCACTTTTATCGTTGTATCCATTGCATACTTGCACGTGATATACATCATACTGCTCTTGACCAGTCGTATAATCTTCTCGGGTACTCCGATTATTTTACTTGGGTCGAGAGATTTTCGTGTGTTGTGCACTCGGTTTTAAAACCTCTCTCTCTCTCTCTCTCTCTCTCTCTCTCTCTCTCTCTCTCTCTCTCTCTCTCTCTCTCTCTCTCTCTCTCTCTCTCTCTCTCTCTCTCTCTCTCTCTCTCTCTCTCGTTCTTCCTCTTTTTCTCTCTCACTCGTCGTTAAAGAACATGAAAATTTGAAATACCAGCACGCGCGACTTTTCCACGAGTCGTGGAACTCGCGAGAGCTCGCGAAAACGAAATAAATTTCGAATTATTTTGGCACGTGTGGAAGACTTGCTCTTTTCCCCCCCTCCTCTCACGTCATCGATTCTTCCAATGTTTTATCGATCATTGAAAAATAAAAACAAAAAAAAAACGAGTCAACTCATTTTTAAGAACTTAAACTCGGTTTAAATCGAATCAACCGTAATGTGATGTAATTATAGTAAGAAATTAAAGAAATTATGAAAATGTGTGTTTTTTTTTTTTTTATAATATCACATTTGTTTGTTCGAGCTTTTGGGAAGAATTGGTAAATGACGATCACCACATTGGAGCAATGTTGAAATACAATTAAGTTGTAAAAATATTTCACAAATTCGAGTAATGATTGAAACTGATTGAGGAAGATAATTATGAATTTTGAAAAATAGTGTTATACTTCTCGAAATTAATCGTGTATCGAGAGAAAAATAAATTTTATAATCGCCATTGGGCAGATTATCATTGACTACAAATAACACGAAATGAAACGATTTTTTCGTGATATCGATCTTTCACTGAGAGCAGTGGAAAAATATCGTTGATTAATGGAATTATCTCGTGATAAATGATTAATTCGGAGTCTGCAATTCATAAGTTCAAATGCTCGCACGTAAGGACTTTTACTGCGTAAAAGACATCGTCATTGGATATATAAACATATATATTTGTACACGTGCCCGCGCGGTTACAACCGCTTTAGCCAATGTTTTATCATATTTATGAAGCGCATATGTGTGTGTGTGTGTACGTGCCAATGTGCGATATATGCGTTTTCTCGAGCACGTGGAAAGAATCGCAGAAAAAAAATTCAAATATTGTCATCGATTACTAGAATCGCGATCGAAGGAAAGTAACATTTGTTTTTTTTTTTTTTTTTTCATGATTCTCGTGTAATGATGCGTGACACAAGAATAGGTCAGAAGATCGAGCTGATTTGAGCCTAAAGTGCATATCTATAGTCGTATATGTGTGTGCGTTTTAAGTGGTCGAGAGAAAAAGTGAGAATGTTTGGAACGATCGACGCCGGGCAAGGTTGTCTGTGGCCGGAGTACTCCGCCTTTTCCTCTCATGTTACATCTGTGTCATGTTTGTTTGTCCACAAAAACTTGTACAGACTTTTGTTGGGTTTTTAAGAGACTGCGCGGAGGCTGCAAAGGGTTTTTTTTTTTCTTTAATTGCAAAATTTTCACCATTCTTTATTCTTGTGAGAAACGTTGAGTGAAACTCATGACAGAGGAATAGTATCGGAGTAAAATGCCTGCAGAGTTGCAAGGTCTTTTTCAATGCATGATGACACTTTGATACTCTATGGAGAAAATTTTGAAATTTTATGATGCGAATTCCGAGACTATCCGCTGTGTAAAATCTTGTTTCACGTTACTGCTGTATATTCAATAACGAAGATTTCTCCATAAATTTGGATTATTTTATGACCCTTGTTATACGACAACCGTGCACGATCTTTTTTTCATACGAGATTTACGGAGTAAAAAAGATTTTTGGAAAGATCGAAAACGTCCACAACAGCTTTGATTCGACACTTTCTTTGACAATTTTGAATGAAAAAAAAAAAAATTGAAAGTGCCACTTACTTTTTTTTTCTATCGACAACGACGATAGTTCAGGCGCTCTCGCGAGAAAGAAAAGAGTCGAAGTACATGTAGGCGAGAAAAAAAGGGGTCAAACGCTAGTTCGAGCATGCTGAGTGAGAAATCGTCTATGCGGTCACAGTCTATTATTTTCGTCATTTTGTCGCTAGATAGTTTTCAATTGCACGCGTACAATTTTTTCTTTCTCGAATCACCGGAGCGTTAAAGCTAAGATTGTTTTGAAATTGTGCAAACCGCGAGTGAATCTTCGAAGTTGAGGGATCGATGTAGCGGGGGGGTCTCGAGGATACAGGAGAAAACTGGGCTAGGTCTAAAGGAGCAAAAATCGATTTGCGAGAAATAACTATTAGGTACTCGAATACAAAAATTCGAGAAGAGTCTGCGGGTGCGTTTTTTTTTTTTTTTGAGCCAACGATTCGTAATTTTAGGTTTGCACGATCGAAGTTTTGACGAGAGTCCGTCAATTAACTCGCGTGTGTTCATGACAAATGAAAAAAATACGAATATGCACCAAGGAGTGATATCGGATTCGAGGAAACAAATTAAATTTAGAAGTTTTCCGATATACATAATTATATGGGAGACTTAATAAGAGGCTCAAGGTCCAATTAATTTTTGTCGAAACTCAAAACAAGTGAAAAAATGGAAAAAAAAAAAATAAACTTCAAGAAGAAAAAATAAGAATGCAAGTGGACGAGAGAAAAGAATGGCAAACCTGTTCGAGATCGTCCTGAGTCCGGGCCTCTTGAGGAATGCCAGCAGAAGAGTGGCGTTGAGTATAAATGCACCGACGAGCACGAAACTCCATAGCGCGATTCCCGAAGCGTTCCACCATCCTTCCAGACTTCCCAGATTCTCGGCGATCGTTCTTCTTCCACCTCCCGTACTCTCCGTCGTCCCTCCATCCATTCATAAATGTTACGACAGTCCTGCAACATTTTTGATAAATAAGAAGGCGTTGAGAATTAAAAAAAAAAAAAAAAAAAAAGAAGAAACTCGAAAAAAATGCAAATTCATGAATTTCCTGGTGGAAAACCCATCGCTAAAGATCCAAAACGAGTTTGTTTTTTATTCGTGCTTGACGTATTTTTTTTCCTTAAAAAAAGTATCGACGCTTCGTCATTTCTGCTCTCTATATAATATGAGGAAAAAAAAATACGAACTTGAAAGGTCGAGCGATGTCATGAATTTCGTCATCGGTCATACACGAAAATCTTAAGGATGTATCGGACCCAACCAAAAGTGACTTTCGTCGACAATATTGCATACTTTATGATAAGATAAAAATCGGAAAAAATTCAACCACAATAAAGACGATAAGAAGATTAATTTTGAATAATAATAATGCCAAAAAGTTATCAATAAATTGTTTAAACGAAACATTGTTTAAAAAATTTTTCGGGAAAGTTTTTTTTTGACACGTGAAATGAATTCGTTGATTTTTCTGACTACGCGTGAATTTTTAAAAAATTTTCTTATCATTTTGAAATTTCGGTTTTCGAAAATTTTTTAATTTTGAAAAAAATGAAGGAAAAATCGTGAATGTTGGATATGTTTTCGTAAAAACGTTGTATATCACAATTAAGAAGTTTCCAAGGCATTGAATAGTTTCATAAATACAACCTTTACAAATTTCCGAAAACCGAAATTTCAAAATGATAAGAAAATGGAAAAAAAAAAAAATTCATGCGTAGTCAGAAGAATCAACGAATTCATTTCACATGACAAAAAAAAACATTCCCCAAAAATTTGTTAAACAATGTTTTGTTTAAACAATTTATTGATAACTTTTGGGCATTATTATTATTAAAAAGTAATCTTCTTATCGTCTTTATTGTGGTTGAATTTTTTCCAATTTTTATTTCATCATAAAATATGCAATATTTTCGACGAAAGTCACTTTTTGTTAGGCAGGTACGTCCGATACATCATTAAATAATCTTCGGATTAGCTGAGTGATACACAAAATTTTGTTGTATTTTTGGCGAGCATACTCTGCGCATATTATTTGACGTTTCAATGACGCAAAAGGAGTGACCTAAATTTACAATTTCTTCATTATCAGAGCATATTCTCTATATCGCGCGAGGATCTTTTGAGTCCAAAATATATTGCGCAAATATCGATTTTGCGAAAAATCGAATTTCTCACGCGATGCGGAAACTTTTAAATCACGCTCGATGACTTTTCGCCGATAATCCCGGCAGCTTCGATCGATTTTTTTTTCCTTATTTTTTGTTTGTCACGCACACAAACCCCATTTGCGTCAAGAGACCATTTGCGATGAGACTTGCCCCAATTTTTATCATTAGGAATCGAGTGCCATAGTCGAGTATTTTTTCGGGATTCCGCAACGTGCGATGACAAACAGTAGAATATTTTGACACGACAAAAGGTCATGGACTTTGACTTATCGGACATGGTGTTTTAAGGTAAACGTCCCAATAGCCGGACGTGTACCTTAAGGTGGCTCATCAGTGAATTAAAAAACCGGTGATACGAATGAAACTTCGGGAGAGTGTTATCTAAGATGCAATGAACGCTCTCTCAAAATTTCAGGGTATGTTGCCAGGCAAATTATTGCGAACGAGTAATTTAAAATTACCTATTTTAGCATGGGTCTTATGGCAGTTGATTCCATTTTCACCGGAAGTGACATGATCCCTTTTGATAAAAACGAGAGTTTTTATTCAAATTTTGAGTATTGAAAGATGAAATCGTGAACTTTCCAATGGTATTTAAAAAATTGTGTCTTGCCAGGGATTTTCCCGAGAAATTTAATCGAGAAAGTCATCTTTTGTGCAAATCTCGGATACAATATATGTCTGTCATTCTTCACGCGAGGAAACATATGAATATCAGCTATCGTTTTTGACTTGATTGCTCTGACAGCGTCAAATACTTTTGTCAGTTGAGACTTTATTTATAATATTATTTATAATAAATTATGAATAAAATATAACGGGAAACGTCATCGAAATTCATAAATTTTATTTAGACAGAGTATTTAGAAAATATTATGATAGGTTTTATGATTTTTTTTCACGTCACGATTTTGACTAGTTTTGTCACTGATGGGCCGCCTTAACGGCTGTGTATTGTATAGCAACCTAATGTGGCAATGTGAATTTCAGATATAGGGCTGACGTTTGTTTATTCATCCTGGAAGAATGTTTAGCAAGGACTTTTAGGGGAGCGAATTGTCAATGAAAAAAAATCTTTGGAAATCGAACGAGTGACTTCCCGAGTTTTAACGTACGCGGAGAAAATGGTTATGGAAGGGATCTATAGTGCTTATTCTTATAAAAATAATCATTCACATTCACAGCTATATGCTCTGTTGTGCTATTCATTACTCCGAAAAATTTTCAAAAGTGTCAAATGCGTGCTATAGAAAGTATCAAGCCCCGTAGTAAGAACCGATATGCGTATAGTAACAAAATTACAACAGTAATGAATACAACATAGCTAGAACAGCATAGCTAGAAGTCAATTGGTACTTTTACAGGAATAATCACTGGACCTCTTCCATACCGTTTTCTCCGCATATGCATATGCAATTGAAACGTGTACTGTTGAAACGTATTTAAGTTTAAACACGAACAGCCTGAAAATGTTCAGTTGCTCCATCGGAGACTTTTCGTGTCCGCAGTTGCCTGGTGTGTAAGTTTTTCTATTCAATGTTGCGCGTGTACATTTGGATTGGCGTATTTTTGCAACCTGCGGAGACGGGCTGCTACCACGGAGACTAAAAGAGTTGACATTTTTATTCCCTCCGAGCTTAGCTCGATCCCAAAGTAATTTTTACAAATTTCATCCAACAAGCAGTAGTGTGAAGTATTAATTATTCAGAAAAAAAACTCTCTGAAGATTCTTAACGAGGTTATATATCTGATATAATGTACTGGTCAGCGTATAATATAGCGTGTCTGTGGTCACTAGAATAAATTAAGAAATTCGAGAAATTTTCTCGCCATTTTTTCGTCAACGCCCAGTATACCGACAACTTAAACTCTCGATATTATTATAATGGATGTGGACCTTCGTTGAAGTCTTTGGGGGAAAAAATGTCCGTAAATTTTCGTTGCTGCGGTACGTCTATTTTCATCTAATTTATAAAACTGCTGTAATATATTTTTTTTTTTTTTAATTTACATCTTATGCGGTCGCCACTGATAACGTCCCTGAGCAAGACATGTTCAATGGCATTCTCGCATAGATGACTTTTGTTAATATACGACGTGGCACCTGTGGAGTTATTGACTTCGGAGGGGGCGGTGAGCAATGTTAACTGGCTATTTGTTCTTTTTCACGCAACCGGAAATCTTTCCGTGGGACGTCTTCGCCCCCGTTTGCGTCGCGTATACTTGGCTATATGACGCTTCGAAGCGTCAGAGAGATCCGTTTTTGTTTCTATAACGTCATTCGCGACGAGAAAATTCTTATTTTTGCTTCAAAAACAGCATCATATCCAACGAGCGAGTACGTAGGATGTTTTTCGAGGACATTTTTTCGTACTTCAAGTGATCGCTTTACTCGAGAACATTCTGTACGATTCGAAACAATCTTTGCTGACGCGTTATTTCGTCAATAAATTCATAATCAAATAATTCTGAATTATATTTGAAAAAAAAAAATGTATCACTGATCTTGAAACGGGGATTATATTTTTTAATTCCCTGTGTAAAAAAAAGGAATAATTACCATATCCTTGAAAATAAATTATGAAAATGTTACATTATCCATAAAAACACTTGTCAAAAAGTTGAATAGTAAAAAAAACGCCCACGTAATGTGTACAGCTAATATGTGATCAAATGACGAATTTCCTCGCTCAGTGTTCGCTTAGTCAGAGTTTGAAAAAAAAAAAAAAAAAAATCGAGGTTCACACTTTTCGACACTCGGCAATACACGTGACATGGCGGATTTTTCATCGTTCAAAGTTTTTTTTTTTTTGCTTTTCTTTACTCTCAAGCCGCGATGGAAAGATTGTTGACCGAACTAACGTATGAAAAAAATGGTAATGCCTGAATATATTATCGTGGCGTTCACCTGCGCGCTTATTTTGCATAATTTTGAGTGTGCGACAGAGAGAGAGAGAGAGAGAGAGAGAGAGAGAGAGAGAGAGTCCTGAGTGGAAGTTTCATGCGTGCGGTGCTGGTGTGTCGCCCAATTTAGAACACAAGATCGCGTGTGAGAGTGAGGCGAATGTATATATCATAGATTTCATTAATTGTAAGGCATATATTTGAGATCGTGAGAAGTTCGCTGAAACTCGGAGATTTGAAAAACTCGTCGGACAGCGCTGTCAGATTTTAAAATGAAGCTTATACCTATACGAATATTTCACTTCGAGTTTTTTCTGTTTTTTTTTTTTTTCTCCAACGAGAAATCGAATGAGCGAAAAAGTACAAGCGCTTGTCCAGCTGATGCGCTTGCTCCAATAGCATATGTGCATGGTTGAAAAATTTGGATATCAGGGATCAGCGAAGAACGATTAGAATAAAACTGAATATCATTTCAGTGCTGATGAGTCGTATTGATGTGTGAAAAATCGTTGTGGACCATCAGCTCTTCGATGGTGCGAGGGGGATCGGACGTAAATCGAGTTGGCGTGGAATGCCTAATTGTGTATTGTACTTGCTCGCGATTCAAGGTTTCTGAGCTCATATACGCTTGAACACACGCTCGGTATACGTAGCAAAAAAAAAAAATATATATATACATATATATATATATATGAATACGAATGAATGCGTTAGACACTGCGGCGCTGTCGCCTCCAATAAGGTGCGTTGATATATGCACCAGCATTTACCGGATGCGTGGGCAACTTGTTCTTACGTTACATGTGCAGGCATTCCACGCCAAGTGAATGGACTTTTTTTCCTCATCCTCTCGCCAAAATCCGTTCAATTATCTTTTACATTATTTTACGAACGGAAAACCTCATTTACACCTTTTTTGCCTCTTAACTTTTTCGGGCGGATCGTTCTTTCTTTGAAAAAAACGATTAAAACATTTCTTATTTTCTCAAAAAAATAGTATTTTATTTCGATATAAATTCTGTATAAAAAAAAAACAATTTTGAGAAAATATTCTGCAACAGAACAGGAATATTTGGAAAACAAATGTTAATTATAAAAAGAAATCTTGGAATTTAAAAAATCGAAAAAAAAAAAAACAAATTTGGTGGAGACTACAACTCAAAATCTTCGTTTTGGGACACAGGGCTTGGGTGAATTTGAAAAAAAAAAAAAAAAAAATTAATTTGCAATTGGGTTTTTTTTTTAAACGAGAGAGAATACTTTATTGAATTTAAAACAATTTCGATGCTGAGGTTTGAAAAAAAAAACTTAAATAGCCATTATTGACGAAAAACATTTTACCATGATAATAAAAATCCATTGATAATAAAAATTTTAATTTGTAACGCGAAAAAATTTCAAAATTGAAAATTTTCAATATCATCAGATAAACAAAAACGATATTGTCAGTTTTGCTTTTCAAACGTTCAAACGGAAAATTAAATTCTCGTCGTAATATTTTTGATATTTGAGGGGGGGAAAAAAAAACGGTGGTTTTCAATAGAGACGCTGCTACCAATGCGGTCAGTCGGCAGTCGCAGACTGCTGTTTCAGCATAATCAAAGGCACTCCTCGCTGATTGTCGCTGTCATGCCTATACAGGCAATACACCGGACGCGTGGGCTATAGAACTATAAAAAAATATGTCCACGATTGCGCATATTTTTCTCATTTTTTTTTTTTCTTTTTTTTGTTTGTTTGTTGGGCTATCCCACACGTTTCGCAACGGTAAAACAAAAGACCTTCGATCATTGATTTTTCATTGCATTTTATATATACTGTCAAGCAAATTTCACGTAATTTTCATAATATTTATTTATAGCTAGGGCAAAAAATTTAATAATTTAATTCACATCCGGCGATAAATTAAGGACCAAAAACTCAAAGAAATGAATGATATGTTTTGCAATGAAAGAAAGAAAAAAAAAAAATTATTCAAATACTTTTGGGGCTTTTAATAAACATGAATCAAATTATATTATTGTCAGATGACAAGCGCGCAATCAGATATCTCAGTGAGGCTCTCGTCGTCGAATATATAGTTGCGCGCAAGTGCGTCGGTGAATTTAGCGATTTTTTCCCACAAATTTAATCGACCAAAAATAAATCCATCCCACGCTTTTTTTTGGCTTCTCGCTGCACCGTATTGTATTGCGAGAGGTGTCGGAATTAAACACCACGAGAGCTCTATACATACAAACATAATATCGATATGTATTGATAATGATAGGGACAAGACGAGTGTCTCGATACGATTGAAATTTCATGCTAAAGAAATTCTCGGTGTCCGTATACATCAAGCATCTGAGCGTATCGCGTATCAAAGAAACTTTATTTTTACGCACATTTGACAATATATAGGGGAGAACGGGGCAACGTGGGTACCTCAGTCGAAAATTGGAAAAAATGCTCTTTTTTTTCCTTCCAAAAAGTATTTTTCTCCGAAAAATTATAAATAGTTCGCAATAAATAGTTATTCATTTAAGGGTATAAAATCTCGCGCAATGGCAACGCCAACCCACGTGTAACGAAATATTTTAGGATTACGATAATAAGTTGAATCAGAAAAACAAAAATTTAATAAAAACAAAAATGACAATTTACACGAAAAATTTTCAAAAGATCACTGACTTGATAAAAATGTGTCTCAAAAAAAGATTTAAAATAGCACATGCAATTATTTCGACCTTTTTATAGCCCTTGGATTTTTCAGTAAAAGGTTCTTCAATAAAAAAAAAAAAAAAGCTAAATCTTTCGTTTAGTTTATCGTTCGAAATCCTAATACGATGAATTTTTGCGAAATGAAGACTGACAGAGCGATCGCAATGACGAGAATCGATGCTCACGATTACGCCACGTACCAAAAGGTCCAACAGGATGTGGCCAATCATTCGGCGTTTTTCTATATATAC
Source organism: Rhorus exstirpatorius (assembly GCA_963564615.1). Taxonomy (NCBI): domain Eukaryota; kingdom Metazoa; phylum Arthropoda; class Insecta; order Hymenoptera; family Ichneumonidae; genus Rhorus; species Rhorus exstirpatorius. Next base: position 61,788,936 of record OY751313.1, on the reverse strand, counting down.
CTCTCTATCTCCCTCGCTTTTTGTGCGTGTTGAGGCTTTGAAAAGTTAAAAATAGAAAAAAGTACACGCGAATTCATAGGGAGACGTACGTCTGAGTGTCCACGACCGCCCATTTCCATCAATCCCCGCTGTCAACTTTCGGCACACTTCGTGAAAGCGTCTGCACTTTAAGATGTATTTTTTTGTTTTTTTTTTGTTTTTTTACGATTTCTAATTCCCACCAGACTGTCGAGCCAATCGTCAAATACGCGACAATTTTCTCATCTTCAATTAATTATTGATGGACAAATAATTTAATCCACGGCGAATATATTTCATATTTATTTGGCAATGAATGAAGATAAAGTATCGCCCGATTCGATGACTCACTTTATTTTGTACAAAAATATTTTTAATCTCAATAACAGCTGAAATTGTAAAATTTACGAGGAAAAAAAACGAGGAATTTTTTTTCGACAATTAACGATACAAAAAGATTGAAAAAATAAACAATTCGCGTATCCCAACAATGAATGGAAAATTTATCGTATCGTTTGTACTACGTGCACAATTGTGTAAATCTTGATAACTTAATCGATGTCATTGTCAAGTTTTTAGTCGTCTCTGTTACGACAATCCCTCATCGAGCAATCGTGAATCTGTTGTTTAAATATATACGATAATCAACGAAGGATAATATTTTTCGAACATTGGGTATTTTTAATTTTTTAAATGTCAATCTCTCATTTAACTTTTTGGTTTGTTTCGCGATATGCATATATCTTCAGACGAATTATTAGCATTGAAAACAAGGAAATCATAAAGAGGACAACGTGCTTTGACGATTATATAAACAATATATATATATATATATTTATAAGTAATACATACAAATTATTCTACGCACCGCATGCATATGGCAATAAAATACCCAAATTCGATTACGACGTTCAATCGCACCTGCAACCTGCAATACAGTCAAACCTCGGGGGCACTGACTACTCGGACACTGACTAACCCCGGGCACTTTGACGTCAGCTGTTGCTCGGGCACTGCGGAATCTACAGTGCCGCTACAATATAGAACCCCTCCATGAACAAAAAAAATTATAGGTTCAACGAGTGGAGGGTACCGATATGCGTAAATACGGGCCTGGTGCTTTATTCTCATTGGTTAGTAAAGAAGGTTAGGTCTTTCGATCAGTGCCCGAGGTCCGACTGTATATACGTATATTATTTATAATCAATGAAGCGCGTACAAAAGAAAATTCATTAAAAGTGCAGAGAGCCTCTCATCATTTATTTCGCTCGTAACGTTATATATGCAACTTGCAATTGCTTTTGCTTAGTCGTTTTCGGTTTGAGGATGCACGTTTTTTTATATTTTCTCGTGCATGTATAATTATTTTTTGTACGGTGTATTGAAAATAATTTGTGGTTCTCGGATGATAGAGAAAATAGAGAAAATAGAGAGGAGAGAATTGCATAAAGTATAAGAGCCTTTTAATTCTGCAAAACATCGAAAAATATTCTGTCGAGTCGATTTATATCTTTTTTGTATAAATCATCATCATTATATGTCGATTGAGGAAAAAAATACTCTCTTCTCATTTATTTGTTTATTTAAACGAAACAAATGATTTATTTTGAGAAGAAAACAAACACGATTTGCGTTACAATTGACAACGATCACGCCGGTTTGCTGGACGAAAATAGCTTTCTCATACAATCATATGGTATATAATTAATATAATACATTATACATGGTAGTATTGTAAAATAGTATTATTGTATACAGAGGTTACTTCTCGACTCTCCCTTGTCTATGAGCAACATGTAGTCCAGTAATTCTAGCAATTTTTTCTGCAATCTTCTACAGAATTAATTTTGCTTTTGGGAAATATTCAGGGATGTCCCTTGATTGTAAATTCAAGTTGGCGGGAGCGGGGGTCGAGCTTCAGCAGCCATCTTGGAAAACACGTTTTATCAAATATCTCGTGAACCGTGGATCACATGACAAAAATAGTTGTAATATTTATTGTAGATAATAAAATTCTCTGCAACTTTTATTTGAAACTTTTTCCTGTATAGAGCATGATTTTTTATTTATAGCGCGGCAAACTTTTCCAAACATGGTTATTGCTAAATATATATAGCTAACGGTTGTTGTAACAGTAAAAATGGTGATTTTTTTGGAAAAGTTTGCCGTGCTATAAATAAAAAACCATGCATTATAAAGGAAAAATTTTCCAATAAAAGTTGTAGAGAATTTTATTATCTAAAAAAAAGTTTACATTATTTTTGTCGCACGATGCACCGTTCACGAGATATTTAATAAAACGTGTTTTCCAAGATGGCGGTTGAAGCTCAACCCCTCGCGTTCCGCCAACTTGAATTTACACTAAGGGGACACTCCTGAACCTTTTCCAAAAGCAAAATCCATTCTGTAGAAGATTGCATTATGAATATAATTTTGGCTAGAATGACTGGACCAATGTATCTATCGGTTCACATTGTAATCATCGGTTAACATTGCGCCGGAAGTATGCCATTGCAAGCAATACGTATGTATATATGCGATCAGCAGTTGTATACGAACAGACGTTTTGAGTCTCTTGGCTAATTATGAATTTACCGTACAACTTTAATGACCGAGGGTTATATGCATCAAGGACGATGATTCAAAGGAAATTACGAGTTAAAAGACGAAATGGAGACGGTTAAAGTATACCTTCGTATACAGAAGCGCTGTAAATCCCTTTGAAAAGTTTTTATTACGAATGCATCATATGGAATATAATTGATAAATCGATTTTTTTTATTCATCAGTTAGTCGTGAAAAAAGTTCGCATAAAATTTTTCAGCTTGTTCGAAATATGTGAAATGGTTATCCTTTTATTTTTCATTATTTTCAAAGAAATTTCAAGAAATTTTTTTTCAAATCGAATGACAAATATTTTTATTAGTTTTTTTTTTGCGATCGACTTAACGTGATGGCCAATGAAATTCTGTTCCTGTCATTTAATCATCATCCAGCATGTATTTGACAATTTTTTTTCAAATTCATTTCTTCGTCGTCTAATTCATCGAGGTATTTTTTTAATGTGAGGTAAAATGGACCGTGTCAAACGATGAATACGACAGCTTTTACGTAACTAGACAGAACGGCGTATGCAACGAGCAGGATTCGATACTGAAAAAAGAGACTCGTTTGGGTCTCTATGTTAAAAAAAAAAAAAACAGGAAGCAGCTCCATTTTCGTGTGATGGATTTTTCGCGAAACGTCCCACGCAGATCAACATCACGCAAAAATGTACGTATGTATCGGGGGGGGGGGGGGGGGGTAGAAAAATAGTCGAGGGAAGAAAAAAATTACAGAATTGTCGGAATTGAATTAATAAAAATGTAAAATGACGATCGAAATATATTTTATCCAAGGGAAAGATGATTTTTTTTTTCGTTGTCACGAAACGCGATATATCATCGTCGAGGCTGTATCAAAGGCCGACTAAAGTTTCGAGCGTTGAATTATTCAATTGTTATTTAGATCCGAGAGGGAGTCGGATTGTTTGAGTCAAGACAAAGGTAAAATTTAATCAACTTGCTCGGCAATCGCTAGATTTTCACCACGTGGGACGTGTGGGCGAATTTTGAATGGGACGAATTTGGCACACGAAAGGCAATTTCGTACTTTATAGTGATCCATATTTCGTCTTGGCTAACAATTGTTGGTTAATTAATCGCAATTTTTCAAAATCTGAAACTTCCGTGAGAGGATCGAGAGGCCATGTGCCAATCGTGGAAATGAAATTTTGATCCAACTAGGTGCAATGACGAATTTTGTAAAAGAAGCGAATAATGCAAAAAAGAAGAGGGGAACAATTCACAATTGAAATATAAATTTTTCTTGCGATACGATTTATCGAAACTGGAAAATCGGTTGTCCGTCCGTCATTCCGTCATCAGGCCTCTGACTCCTAAGCGGTTTGATCCATCAACTTGTAATTTTTGGCATGCAGTAATATAAAAAAAAATTGCAAATTTTGGGTGACCAAAATTTGTGATTAAAAAAAAAGGTTTTTTTCTGTCCTGACAAGTGGGGTATCGTTTGAAAGGGCTTGATTCGAGGATTGCAAAAGTATTTTTCAACATTTTTTTTCGCTCATTATTTTAAAAAATATCCATTAAAATGTTCCTTTTTTTCATTCTCCCTGCGTTCATTAATTTCGAAACTACCGCATCGAAAATTCTTAAATAATTCCAACACATACGAAGTTCAGAGAAAATTTATTTTATAAAAATATACCTAGTATGTTCATTAGGGCGGTTTCAAAAAAGGGCCTTTTTTTAGATTTCGCTCTTCTCCGAGATTCTTGTACTTTTTCACTAAAAAATAGCTGACAAAACGTTCGTTTCGTCATATAAAACATAGCCACCGAAGGATTTAAGGATATCTCAATTTTAAAATTCCCGAAAAAGCCGTTTTTCAAAATTTCAACGTCATTGAGGCAGTAGTAAAAAAATTTTTTCAGCCCAGCCCTTTCGCGTGAGCTATTTTTTAGTAAAAAAAAAAGTACAAGAACCTCGGAGAAGAGCGAAATCTAAAAAAGGCCCTTTTTGAACCGCCCTAATGTTCATGCTTGACCATATATGTATCTTTTCTTCTTTTGTTTTGTTTTGTTTCATTTTTGGTGCAATGCACCGCAAGCGCCACCGTGTACACGTAAGCGTTCACACAACCTTGTGACAATTTTCCACCGTATGAGGTGATAAAAGAGCTCGCGTCAGCGTTGAAAATGACGATCGAGAATTTTTCGTGAAAAAAAAAAAGTGAGAAATAAACGTCGAACGAAGAAACGGAAATTTCAATAACGAGCTTCTGACACGTTGTATCGAATACAAAAGGGTACCGATATACTTTCCCGCGCACTTATAATGTCGCGCTTCACGCACACTGAACGTGTGTATATACATTGAGGATACGACTCGATGACCCCGCATATATATGCGTATGCCAAAACCTACGTAATCGAATAATGCAAGTGACACAATTATTTTTCTCATACGCGTCGAATCTTATTCGAACGCCTCGAAAAAAAAAGAAAAAAAATTACAATCTATATAACGAGCTTCGTGACAAAAAAAAAAAATTGCAATACGATTTATCTCGCGAATAAATCAAATTTTGTCCTTCTGAAATTCGTCACTAACGACACATGACGTTTAAAAATAAATCGTATATATACGAGATGATGAATTTTCGTGACGATGGCTATTAGCACGAGCAAAGTACGAAAATGTGTACAAATTCATAGAGAGAGAGAGAGAGAGAGAGAGAGAGAGAGAGATAGTCGAAAGAGCAAACATTTCGCACGATTTGATCATCGCTTTGGCAGAGAATCAATTTTCGTCTTCCAGACGAAAATCCCACGCGCGCTTCGTCTACCACATAAACGAGTACTATACATACAATATGGACGAAATTAAATATGGAAAAACCTACGTATATATATATATATATATATAATATATATATCGACAAAATCCATTAAGGAGCTTTCGACCATGGCAAGAGGAAGAAAAAAAAATCACCCACGAGACCTTGGTCGTCATCGTGATGTTTTATTATGCATTATATATTGGTGACGTATTCTTGTGACTCTGCATCTGGTCGCAAAGTAAGTTTTTCCGCGGACTTTCGTGCGAGAAGCCACGTTGGAACTTGTTTTTTTTTCATTGTCACAAGAGGATTGCAGAAAATACGTAAACTTGAGCAATGTACGTTTTCGTCGATTAAACAAAATTTTCGCGCACAAACGATTCGCGGATAATAATTTTGAACAAAAATTGCCATGCAACTCGATCTATTTCGATTCCGAGAGAGCTCGATCGTGTCTCGGAGCTTGTACGAAAAGCAAAAAAAAAAAACGCAATGATGCAATGATTAGTCACGAGTGAACTTCGAGCCCAGCAAGAATGATGAGAGCATTTCTGAGCGATTTTTCAGAGTCCTAAAATTTTTTTTTGTAATCGTAAATTGCACCAGGAGTGTCTGTGATTTTTTCAGATTATTTTTTTCACGAGCCCTGCTTCAGATTTTTCAATTTTTCGATAAACGTGTCACTCAATTTTTAAGTCAAAGTATCTTAAAAACTGTGGGCCGGATAAAACAAAAATATTCTATGCACAAAAGTTGCGATTTTGAACGAACTAAATACGATCGTTATAAAAAAAAAAAAATTTAACTCACAAAAAATGTAATAAATTAAAAAAAAAAAAAATATTTTTCGGAAGGTACATCACATTTGATTCGACTCCAAATCTTACTATATTTTTTAGTGTCAGTGTACACGCATACAAGAAATATTGGCATCATGTGCCAGGAATTGGTTTATAAGATACAGGAAAATTTGCATTGTTTTTCTAAGTAAGCTTTTCAGCCTGAAAAGCTTACTTAGAAAAACAGTTCGCATTTGATAATTTTTTAATCGCTGAAATTTTCAGCGATTAGAAAATTATCAAATGCAAATTGGCCCATATATCTTCTAAATCAGTTGATTGGCCTGTGATGCCAATATTTTAGCAGTGGAAAATATATATAGTAACATTTATAGAGTCAAATCAAATGTGATGTACCTTCGGAAAATCAATTTTTTCAATTTATCATGATATTTTTTTGGGTTAAAATTTTTTTTGAATACTCCGGATTGAAATAATTGAGTGTTATTTTTCAATAAATGAAAAATCTGGAGCAGGGTGCGTGAAAAAAAATCTGCAAAAATCACACACACACACACACACACACACACACACACTCCTGATGCGCGTGCGTATTATTTGATATGAAAAAAAAAGTCACAGGACTCTGATAAATAGTGAGGCGTTTTCACCTTGCTGAGAATCTATGGATTGTCTATCTATGGAATTGCATGTATGCAGACTGCTGCTGGTGAGAACAAAATAAGGGAGGGCAATATCCACGTGGCTAAATACGTAGAGAGTTGCTGTGAGTTGCGTCCTTTTTTGTCCTGACTACATCGAATGATGTATTGAGATACTTTTATATGCAAACGCGGCGGTATAATATACATGTATATCGGACATAATTTGCGGGAATCCCGGTAAATTGCTCGTTACGTCTTGGCCTCTAGATTGTATATATACACGCATTGTATATATATGCATTGTATATACACGCTTGCGTCACGCATCGAGGCAAACGACAACAATAATGAAGAACGAGAAAAATAAAAATGAACTATATCATGACGTACTTCGATCTTACATTTTCGAAAATACTTTTCAGATTCAAGAAATTTTCTCGATCAAAAAAACACTTTGGAAATTGTGTTTTTTTTTTTTAATACTATCGAATGCGAAGTTCCAAAAAGATGACGAATAAAATAGGCCCGAAAATAATAATTCTCGATGACTCAAATTTCGTAAATTTTCAAACAGTTGAAAATTCAATTTAACACACGGAAATAGTAATATAATTCTATTACAATGACGCTTAAATTATTTTATCTCCGTATACCGGTCCACAGCTGGCTTGAAAATTTTAACATTTATCACGCCAAATTTTTTTTCCCAACATCCTGAAGTTTGCGCGGTTTTTTTTTCCCTCAGGGTGACTGTACTCAAAGAAGAATGGTGATTCGAATTTGCACCAGCTATAACACTGTATAGCGGGTATTAACCGTATCGTCGAGCGTGAGATTATAATAAAAGTGGCCGCATGCGGGTCGATGTAAGCTCGCCTATGCAATATCTAATGCGGACACGCTTTCACCGTGAAAATACAAGGAAGACATTCGTTCGTTTTGTGGTCTGGCTGTACTCCCGACTCTACTTCCCCCCCTCTCCCCTCCTCCAGCTCCACTTTCGTCTACATGTTCATTTGCAATTACACGCTAAAACGTAATTGAGGAAGTATCGTGATATACATATGTATATATTATAATCGTGTATACAATTGCGATTATGTTTATGACGAGAAAGGGCCGGAAAAGTATATTTTTCCGAGTAACTCGGGCGGAAAATCTATCGGAGGAAGCTTCGATACTGAATTAATTTCGAGCCAGGTACGATGAAAAAATAATAATTAGTCGAAAAATTTTTCAATTTGATTTTTTTTCGTTACTCGAGCTGTATGAAGTGACCAAAAAAAAGAAAGAAAGAGAGAGAGAAAGAGAGTTTATTCACGTACGAGAAAATGAGAATGAAGAAGAGATGGACGAACCGTTTGAGGATGGTCCAATAATAACTTTTCGCCGAGAGTGTATAGAGCGCGAGACGATGCATGTCCCCACGAAGATATATTTTATACTATAACGGACAAGAAGTAACAAGGCTCGTAGATCTCCGCGAGTAATGAATACGCGTTATTAAATACGTAAATCAACGGTAGCGTGTGTATTAAAATTTTATTATCATGCCAAAAGATACAATTGTTATGACGATTTCATGAATTGTTAATTGGATCTGCCGTTTAATTGACAAATTAATTTTGTGACAATTATCGTCGTTGAACTAATTCACGATGGGTTATTCAATGGAATGGTATCGAAAAATTTTAGATAAACTTCATGGATATATCCGATATCGTTAAATCGATGGGACAATCGCGCCACGTGAATTCAAAAATTTTTTGGTGGGAGAATTTTTTTCAATAATTTGCGAATGGATAACCGTAACGAATCAATGAAGAAAAGGATCTCGTCGAAATTTATTTTCCGACGATATTCTTTTTCATTTACACGCTTAGAAATCGTGAGCTGTTTAACCGACGACTTCATATCTCTCACTCTCTCTCTTTCATTTGCGAAAAAAATGTGAAAAAAAAATAAAGAGAAATCATTCACTGATTAATTCAATTATCGTCTCATCCGAATCCCAATTCACGAAAAATCAATGTCTGTTGAATTCTGTTCCAGAATCCGTGCATATGCGTTTATAATTAGAATTTGTTGAAATTTACAGTAGACGTAGAGAATGCTAGTACTCAACTTCTCGTGAAATTCGAAGCAGATTGACCGTTCCCAACTCGAGATATTCAATATCAAAGTTAGCAACCATTACGTGTAGAGCATGTAGCATGCATTGCTGTACCCTGACAAGCACGGTTTTTTAAATATTGCAACTAAACGCGTAACCAGATTTTGATAAAAAAATTGTAGACGGGAAAAGACTATTATTCACATGTTAGGAAAAAAAAGGACAAAATTATTAACCGTTTCGTTTACGAACGACGATCACAAAAATAATGCAATATGAATGAAAAGTAAGCTGCATATTCTATTATGTGAATGTATCCGAATATCCACGGTTCCAGGTGTAACAGCCATTTCTGTACAGACTCAATAAAAAGTTCGCTGCATATGACCACCAGCGCGATGTATATTTTATCATATGGTAAATAGGAAACTTTCTCGCACTATTGTAGTACGAGGACTACCTTAAAACGAGAAAATGTGTCTTTAAGGAGGTACGACTAGTTCTTTGGAGTCAAAAAAAAGTCTAAATTTATTTTACCCACAGTTGTTCTAATTTATGTTTATTTGCGTTGATTATTCATATTATCGATTATAATGTGAAAAATTTTGTGGTAAATGATTAATTTATTGCGCATGAACTAATAAAAACTGAAAAATTAGATTGTCAACGACTCGATAGTAGTCTCCATCATAATAATAATGACATGTCTACCACAAAAACGGACTAAAAAACATTTTTTTAAATCAGCCGAAAACCTATTAAAATAGACTTGAATTACCTCAGTGGAATTAATACGATCGGTAGAATGATAATTATACATATAATTGATACGTGATAAATAATAAAACTCCATAAATAACATGATGGAATTTGAAGTAAACACTTGGCAACGTCGCATTGGCGATGCTATAAGTTGGTATACGTGACCAACGAAGATGACTCTATCTTCGTTGCTAATATCAAAACAAAGCTAGGTTATGTTCGCCGAAACCCATCAGCTGTTACTCGCGACGTTGCTGAGTCCTGTGGGTGCTATTTGATCGTTCTGACTATTTACAACCGGAAATTGAAACTTTTTTATGATGTAGTGCCAGAACTACACGGTGAAGAGTAATTTTTCAATTTTTTACAATATCTATTATATCTAATCTATCAAGTTTCAGTTTTTCAACGGGTGTAGTTGGATACGTGAGCAGCAAAACCGTGATCACAGCACTTCCGGTTAACCGTCTCCATAAGACGACGTGCTTTAGTAACTCAAACTGCTCGACTTTGCAATTTTATTACGAATAAACTAAACGGTTAATATAGCTCAAATTTTGGCAATAGGCGCATAAAGTATTCGGCAAAAACATATAAAAAATTCAAGTCCGTCAGTTGGATTCTTCATACTAGTCGTACCTCCTTAAAGAGGTAGAAATCCCCTACACGAATTACGTATATTTTTTTTATTTTGTTTTTTAATTTGCCTATTTTTACGTAGGAAAATAACCATTTGTTTTTAGAATCAAATTATATTCGAATAAAGTATACATTATCATATACATGAAAATAACGTAAGTTTTTTTTTTTCTTCGAAAACCAAGAGAGTTTAAGCATTGAAATTTTTCACAGCATTACTTTCCATTGCGTATATGCAATGAGAATGTGAAACAATGCCGGAGAAATGAATTTTTTGATGCCCCATGGCTATAGGAGAGAATCGATGGAATGAGCTATTCCATCGATTTGATCCACCAAATGATCTGAGAAGCTCTTCCGTTACGGAAAAAAACGCATCCGAGCCAAAAACACGACCGAGTAACACAGATGGATGTAATAAAAAATAAAAAAAAAAAGTAAAAAACCGCTTAAATAGGAGCGAACATTGATAGCGATATATGTATATACGGAGCAAAGATTGAAGATAAAGCCGAGGGCGTAAGTGTAATAGCCTCAGCACGTGGAAAGCATTACGAGGAAAGACGCGCACATCTCTCGGTTGTTTTATAAAAACGTGAGACGATGAGAAACAGGTGAACGAGAATAGTGGAAAATGAGAGAAGGAAATGGTCGAGTTGCTTTGGTGTTCGTGCCTATATGAATTTTGAAATGAAAATTGCGACGGAGAATCGGATCATTAATATGGTACACATTATATATAGCTCATATATGTGACGGAATCTCCGATGATTCCTTCGAAGAAAAAATAATTCCAGTCTGATGAGGCAATGTGTAAGAATGAAGAAAAGAAGAAGAAGAAGAAGAAAAAAAAAGAAACGAGAGGAAATTTTTCATGTATTCCATGGAAAAGAAGGTCAATCGTTGTTGATAATCCAGAGAGTTCAGGCACCCACGCGCGCGATTACAGAAACGATTTAACAAGAGTGAGCGAGAGAGATATTCATTTGCGAATTAATCCAAACGTTTATCGCGAGAGCACACACCACACATTTCTCTTACTGCGGTGTGCGCATAATTTTGTACTCTAGGCCAATATTAACGCTCACAAATGATTGAACGATCTCTGGTGCAACGCGTAGCCGCACGCAGTTATATATGCGGCTCGATGCACACGCCGCACTCTGAGAGAATTGTCAATTATATGGGACGTAACCGAGAAATTGCGAAAATTTTCATAAATTTACATGATTTAAAAAGCAATTTCGAAAAAAATCCTCGAGAAATTTGTGAATCTGAATTTTTAGATTTTAAAAAATTCAAAAATTCAAACAACTCGAAATCGATTTTCGCCAAATGCGTAAACGTAATTGGTCGACCAAATATTATTCGCATGTAAAATATTCGAAATTTTTGTTTTTTTTTTTTTTCATTATTCAGAATTAGTGTAAAAATATTTTTAATTTTTTTTCGAATTAAGTGAAATAAAAGATTAAAATATATGGGAATGATTCACGATGAGAGATTTGCAAGAACGCGAAAGATAAAATTTTTATTTACGTTACAGTGATGATGCGATAATAAAGTATGATTATCGTAACATTTGTTCGTGATTTTTTTCTTTTTTTTTTTTTTTTTTTTATCACTCTGATAGTGCGCTGTCTTCGGTACACGCGGACGTAAAAATTAACGAGGTCGTTAACAAACACAGATGATGTACTTGTATATATGTATGGACAGATATAGGCAGAGAGATGTATACGTGGTGGAAAAGCAATACGCGGGTCGGCAAACCCGGAAAGCCTTGTCTTTACTGCCAGCTCGTCTGGTCGACTTAAGACAATGATTTCCGGATTTCCCGTTTTCTCAAAGTTTGTGTACGTCGTTTGAGGGGGAAAAAAAAAAAACCAAAACAAATAAAATTTGCATACATTTGCGAGACAGTGAAGGGAGTAAAATATATAAGGTATATATATAATAAGGGGAAAATAAAGGGATAAATGAAGAATAAACTTACCGATGGGCGACACCGACTGTGATTACGCTAATTCGGTCCGCGTTCCACTTTCCAAATGCTCGAAATGCGCCTCGTTCGTATATCTATACGAGGAACAAGAGGTCGTTCCGTATTCTCTTTGTACGACACGAGGAATACACTTCCGCTTGTATCATCGCGGACAACCAGCGTTGAGCCAACGATAGATCCTCTGACGTGGAAAATTTTCAATCTCCGAACGTCCAAGATCCTGAAATTCACATGAAAATTTCGATTTTATGAAAATTTTCATTCGCCCCTTTTTTGAAAATACAATTTCATCCTTGCTCATAACAAAAAAAAATCATGATGAAGCATTCCGGAATATTTTTTTTTTAATCGATCGTTCTTCATCATTTACGTTCCAAAGACTCCGGTGGTCAATGAAATAAGAATTTACATGAGCGTCGGCGTGTCATATCGAATTAGTCGTAAATTCCATGTCTGCAGTCTTTATTAGCCATAAATTCCTGTTATATCAGAATAAAAGTAATCGTTACAGAGCATATACGTGAGAAGTAAAGAAAAATAAACGTATGTGATTGGAAAATGCCAAGGAGTATAACGAGAGAGTCCAACGATAAGTTTGCAAAATGGGAAAACTCTCGTATTGCTCGGGTTCTTCATCTTTTGATTTCACAGCGGGGAAGCCATCTCTCTCTCTCTCAAGATGTTTCATTTTTGCCATAAATATGGCTCTCGCAAACCGGAACGCAAACGAATACGAACAGACTGATTTTCGGATTTTGCTCTGGTGAAATTGCAATCACAAGAGCTATATATACTGCATTAACTGTATTGTTATTTTTATACCAGGTTCGTGCACCTATTTTTTTTTTTCTCTCCTTTTTTTTGATAACAAGCAATTTTACTTCCTATCGCATTAAATTGCCCTCGATGCAGGTCTCGCCTATTGCCTTATAGTTTAACCTTCGACGGTAATATAGAACGGAGGTCCACACACGTTGATGAAAGGAAAAGCAACACACACGGCTCGTCCTTTCCTTCGAATCGTGCCAAGAACACACGACGAGAGACAAACTGTCGTTCTCATATGGACCTTCGACTTTAAAAGAAACCGACTTATATATATATATAAGCACAACGAGCTGTATATATATATCGACTCCCTCGATCCCGCTATCCCCCATTTTATTTATAGAATTACGTATATATACGCGTGTTATGCTATAAAGTTGTAAGAAAAAAAAAGCAAAGAAGACGAGGCACATCACGCGAGAGCAAATGGTCTCTCGAGATATCTCCAGACCTCGGTCTCTCGTGAAGTAGAGTGCAGATTAGAGCTGACAGCAGTGGTAACAGAAAAGCCATTTTGCCTGGACCGTTACTACTGTAAAATATAAGTATATATGTATGATTGTGCGTGAAAGCTACGCGAGAGAGCGAATAATACACCGTACGAAAAATAATCATCGTTGAACGTTAATAAACACACACGCGTCTCCGATGAACACTCGAAAATATTTCATCAAGGAGCAACGTCAATAACTACTTGATCCAGATATCATTGTGGCAGTCGACCGTTTTATACAAGCTTCAACTTTACAAAGAACCAGCTTTGTAACCAAAAAACTTCTCACATGAGAAATTATGGACATGCAAAACTGTCCTTGTGGAGCAACTCGACATAGGCCCGGTTTCTTTACCACGGGGGTTATCTTCCGGTTAAAGTTATCCACCAGATAACTCATGCTAAAAGCATATAGGATATCTGACAGACAACTTTAACCGTAGGTGAAGAAATTGGCCCATACAGAGAATCATCCCAATGACGCATCGAAGTACGTTCCAATTCTACACATCCTAATTCTGCACGGAATATCAATTTGGTTAAACGTATCGCGAGGGGACTGAGCATGCCCAAAATGAATACATTAAAATTGAACACATTTTAACTGTACACGGTCCAACTGGACTTTTTCTAACTGAAAACATTTCGAACTGAACACTTTTCAACTGTACACGGTCCAACTGCTAAACATTTCAATTGAATACACTCTAATTGGAAACGTTCCAACTGAACACGTTCTAATTGAACACGCTTCACCTGTACACGATTCAACTTGACGCATGTTCCAACCGTAAACCTATTTTGACTGAACATGGTCCAACGGTGCACGTTTCAATTCAACACGCTTTAACTATAAATGCGCCAAGCCGAACAGGTTCCAATTGCACACAGTCTAACACATTCCAACTGTACACGATCGAGCTGAACACTTTCAAACGGAACACGTTCTAATTAAAGACGTCTTAACCATACGTTCTAAGCAATAACGTTCGAACTTAAAACTTTCTAACTATACACGGTCCAATTGAACACCCTCTAACTGCATACGTTCTAATTGAACGCATTCTAATTTAACACATTCCAGCTTTACACGCTTCAACTGTACATGATCCAACTGAACATGTTCCAGCCGTAAAAACTTGAACTTGACATTTTCTAGCCGTACAAATTTGAGCTGATCATGTTCCAACAGTACACGTACAATATTGAACACGTTCTATAACTGAACACGTGTCTTCAGTTGGAACGTATTCACCTGGAACGTGCATCAAATATTTTTTTAAATCGATGATCAACCATCGTTTTCAATGTAACACGTTCGGTACGCCGGAGTAACTTTACAAAACGCGATAAATTTTGCGGCCAAGTGAAAAAGCGAACCGCAACGCGAGCGAATCAATTCGATCAATGAGATTTTCCTCCGGCTGCGTGGGTCGATATACACAATGGAAAATCGTGACTCGGCCCAAGTTCAAGCCCGCGATGGTTTATATAATGGCTATGAAGCACCGTTAATCATGGGCGTGGTAAAATATTATCCTGACCAGAGAGAGAGAGAGAGAGAGAGAGAGAGAGAGAGAGAGAGAGAGAGAGAGAGAGAGAGAGAGAGAGAGAGAGAGAGAGAGAGAGAGAGAGAGAGAGAGAGAGAGAGAGAGAGAGAGAGAGAGATAGAGAAAGGTTTAAAGAGTGATTTAACAGCGGAAAATTTCTAGGTCGCGGATGATGTAACATGTATATATCTATGTATGTTATTGCACCTCGAAGAAGCGTGAGCTATGCGAATCACCGGGGGGCTAATAATCTCCAGGTGGTGTTACCCTCTCTCTCTCTCTCTCTCTCTCTCTCTCTCTCTCTCTCTCTCTCTCTCTCTTTGTCTGCGAGAAGTTAAGCATTCAAGGTGGGGATCAAGGAGTGGAAAAATATGAACCCGTGGGTTATAAAGACACATGGGGGCTTTAGGAGGCTTTCCAACTCTGTGGAATCGTAGATCGTTATGCCGGTCACACCCTACAATCGCGGTAATCTATACGATTAATACGAGAATTCGAGGAGCAAAAGCGAACGATATTAACGACAGTGCGAGTAGCGCTAACGCAAATTCTTATATCTCTCTGTATTTTCTCTCTCTCTCTCTCTCTCTCTCTCTCTTTTGATGAACAGGTTGCTAAGAGACTATTGCGAAAAAAAAAGTTCAAAGTCGACGTTAATCGATTGTCTCATCACCAAAATTTCCATACTAGTTTGATAAAAAAAAATCAATTTGGAAATCGTTCTTTCATCGGTTAATGTCATTTTTATCACTTTTAAAAATGATTCACTCGATTTCACTTCGTGTGTCTACGCAGTAGGGAGCCTTTGTATCTGCTTGGCCGAAAAAAAAATCGGTTACTTTTAGACATTTATTTTATAAAAAAAACAACAACAAGAGAAAGCCGACCCTGAAGATTCTCGCCGCGGTACTTTTGGATCAACGGTATAGAGAGGGATATTCGTGTCTGGGACAGTAAAAAAAAAAAAAAAAAAAAAAAAATTCGTGTGAAAATACGAAACAATCACAACATTAGTGGTTTTTCTAGTTTTTTTTTTTTTTTTTTTTTTTTTTCGGGACGTCTCCTCGAGTGACATCATTCTCGTATACAGCGGCTAGGAAAAAAAAGTGTGATGAAGCGACGTAGACTCGTAACAGGATGAATGAAGAAAAAAATTTACTTTCGATTAGTCCCTTAACGGCCGCGGTGACTCGATGACGAAACAAACAAACAAAAAAATGGGGTCCGTTGGACGGACGGTCGATTGCTCCGACATAATAATTTCATGTGTCGCGTTGTCTCGAGGAGGGATCGTTGAGTGTCCAAACTCTCCATACGGGCTCTTGCTGCATGATTCACGATAAATATGCTTGCTCGTCAGCTGTAATCTCATTCATGATATATATATATACATTTCTCGCGTTTTCTTCGCCCATATATATCATTGTCTAGCTCGTCGCTCATTCCTCGTACTATATTTGACGTCCCACGGTTTTCTAACGATTTTCATGATCATTTGTCGGAAAGCGATCATTTTTGAAAAATGGTAGTAGTTAAGGGAGCTTTCCAGTGTGACAGCCCGAAAAATCGCTGTTTTTCGCGATTTTTTTTTTTAAAGAAAAAATAATCTAATCGGTCTGGGTTTTTTTTTGTATATTAATTGGTTATTGAAGAATACAAAACAATTTTTTAAAGATCGATTTATTTATTAATTAATATCTATAAAAATGATGAAACAATTGTTGCAGAAAATGCACTTGGATGTGGTGTCCACGTTGGGGGTTACAATTTTGATTTGAAACAAAAAACACAAAAAGATTATTGATCGGTATATAATTGGCTTTCGTGCTATGGAGGCTTTTTTTTGCAAAAATGGCGCCGGTTTGAACAAAAAGTATCGATTTTAGCATTTTTTTTGGCAGTTTTTTTTACAAAAAAATAGGAAGATGTCAAAAAAAAAAAAAACAAAAGCTTCCATAGCACGATAAACAATGACGTTAAGAATATTGTGTAAAAAATTCAACTCGATAGCTTTGAAACTCTGCCCTCCAGGTTGGACACCGTTTTAAAAAATGCTGTTTCGAGAAAAACGCGTTCAAAGTTTCAAGTGAGGAAGTGACGGCCGACGCGGCAGCTGTAGCGCTCCGTTCCCTTCTTCCAAGAAATGCTGTACAGTAACCGAAATAATCTGAATTTCGGCATGAAAATTTCAGGGAATATTCGGAAGAGTGTATACTATTCGATAAAGCAAAAAAAAAAAATCGATTTTTTGAAAATTTCACACTGGAAAGCTCCCTTAAGGAGGTTCTTAATATATATTGGGTGCGGCAAGGGGAACGTTATAAAGCGCGATGCGGGCGACGTGCGGGGCAGGTTGCGTTCGGCATTTGTTTTACCAAATACGCTTTTTCATTTCATTAATTTGCCATTATACTCACGCTCAATTCTTTTTACAAGGATATTTCACAATCGGCACGGTGAAAAACTTTCTTTATGGGCAAATTACACTTGCAAAATTACAACAAAATTACAAAATTACAACAAAAATAGGACGTTGCCAAAATGAATTTTTGCCTGCGTGCTTTGTGGAGAAAAAAAAATCGAATCTCTTTTACTACAAGTATATATCGTGAATCAATCGAATAGTTTAATTTTTTCGAGGCCATTCTTTTCCTCCTACGCTGTAAAACCGTTAGATCTCGCCACACGGAATGAAAAATCACGTGCTGATAGAGCCGAAAGACAAAAAAAAAGGAGCTAAATTTGAATGAAAGACACACTCGACGAAAACGGGACACGCGGTATAATAATGATTGCGATATTCGCGCTGTTCGCCATATGCGTAGGTGGCTCACCTTACACACGAGGGTTTTTTTTTTTTTCATTATTTATATGCGCACGCTTAGGTTAGTGACTGCGTTGGTATTAGAACCGCGTATATATACGTGGGTTATTCTTCCGCGAAGAGTCGGGCGAGGACATCGTGATAAGCGAGAGAAGCAAAAAGAGGTCCATAGAGGTTCTCATAACCGTGACGGAGGTAATTGACCCATGATTTATTACTTTTTGTTTCTATTTTTACTTATTATCTCCATGCGTATACGTATACGATCACGAGTCTGTAACTATAGAGGGCGGAATGTATCGCGTGCGTTGAGCGGGATTTCATTGTTTTGCGCGAAATCGAACGTCTGACTCCCCATTAGCCCTGGCAATATTTCGGCTGAATACGTGGATTATTTTAATAAAGACGCTTATTGGATTAACATGAAATTAATTCATAGCCATCAAGATCATCTCGAATGTATAAATTTGTTTGAACTAAATTAAACATAATTCGATTGAATATACTTTTCATTCGATTCGGTCAATTTATATTTTCATCCAGCTTGAATTTCTTTGTTTTACAATCGAACTGAAACGGTATGTATTCTTGAAGGAATGAAATCAATTTTTCTCCGTACGTGACTATGAAGATGCTTAAAATTCTTTCCCGTTCAACAAGGATGAGAATTCGCGACAGCAGTGCGACTCCGCGACATTGAAAACGCAGCGGTGAGTCTCCGTTATGCGATAACGAAGAGTCAAGCGCAATGTCTCTTGGCACCGAATCGAAAATATATACCGTATAGAACGATATTCGCAAAAATAAAGAATTATTCATGAACGTTGAAGACGCTTCTTTTCTTTTTCACGGCTACGTTTGCGCACGAAACGTTGGATTAACCGAAAATTGAGAGAGAGAGAGAAAGAGAAAGAGAAAGAGAGAGAGAGAGAGAGAGAGAGAGAGAGAGAGAAAGAGAGAGAGAGAGGGAGGGAGCTGTTGAACTTTGGATACATTTCAGTAAAGTGAAACTTTGCTACACTTGAAAAACTTCACGGTCAGTGACCGATTAGCTTCGCAAATTTCAAACAAACAAAAATTCATGATTTGTTTCCAAAGCTTTTTTTAAATATCGTTTTAAAAATATTTTATTTTTATTCTTTGCCTGCAATAAGAAGAAGAAAAAATGGACCGAAAAAAAAAAAGATTTCTCATTGAAGTTTCTATGCCGGGTATTTTGGACAATAATGTCTCCAAGTTCGAGGATTAATTTTATCCTATTTTGTTTATTGCGGTACCACATTGACACTTCTTTCCATGCCGAAATCATTGAGAAACAATCTCGAAGGTAATTATCGAGTGCTCCGAAAAAAATTTTGACAAAACGTAAAAAATTGGTAATTTTGGCTTAAAACTCTGGCATCTCCCATACTTTTCTTCAGAACTTTCGTAAATTTGCTCGAATAAAAAAAAAAAAACAATACTACGAGATTTTTAAAATCACAATAAATAAAAAATCCAATTAATTGGTAAATCAATCATCGGCCAGCGCGAAAGTTCCTCCAGGATTCCAGCCGAATTAAAGAAGAACAATTATACAGTTCCACATTGACTATATCAGTCCCCCAGCAGTATAATAATATTCTCGTAAGATTTATGACCCCAAAATTGGCGTTTACAAGACGAGACCAATGAAAAATTTCATCACGAAGCCAAGTATGATGTGAAATTCATTACGAAACTAATTAACTTAACGTTATCGGCAAATGCCGTACGAGCTTAATCCGTACATAATAATTCAGACCCGTGATAATATCTTCTTCGATCGAGAAACAACGTCGAATTGAGTTATATATTTATACATTTATATATGTGTAAATCTCGCGATGATATTTGTATATATATTTAGCGATCGGCATAACAAAAACGCTGCATCTTGCGATCTCTACCCCCGCGAGTATCATTGGAGAAATGGAGCAGAGAGAGAGAGGTGTGATGGATGCAAGGGTGGTAAAGGTATGGTACCTGGGGTTAGTCACGCGATTACGTACTTAGATTTATCGTGATAAAGAGGCTTCGGGCCGCGAGCTATAAGTGGAACGGGGAGAAATGGCGCGAGAATAAAAGGTCTTAAAATAGATCATGCACGTATGTATGGCAAATACAAATTGATACGTGTATGCTGGTCGGCATATATATTATACAGTAATAGGGTTATAACGAGAGCTAAGTTCTCCGAGCCACCGCGAGACCGCGTAGAGCATGACTCTTCGTTTTCTCCGCCGTGACAACGAGAGAGTTTGTTCATTCTCATGAATCAAGTATATTGTTGTTATATATATATATACCGTTATATAAGGAATCTTGTATATTGTATAAAATCCCATCTACATATACATATACATATACATATACATTATACATATACATATACATATACATATACATATACATATACATATACATATACATATACATATACCTACATATACATGTAGGTATATAGTACAAAAAATGGAACAACGTGTAATGGAGCCCGGCAATGCGTCTGTAGCTGGTGTGATAATGACAGTTCAATGATTACAGTCATTCGCGAGGCAACATCATAATTCATGATGCAATTCCGCGCACGTGGAACGTTAAAGAAAAAAAAAAAAAAATTGTATTATCGAACAGGTAAAACGAAGATAACGGTAAAATGATTTGCATGACACTGATTAGCAGCGTTTAAAATTCGAAAAAAAAAGAAATTTCGGGCGTTGAAAGTAAAAGTGTAACAAAACGTTTTACGGATGCATGCAATTTTGAGATATTGCATTTTTCTCATTCTCGAATAGATATGAAAATTGTTCGTTTTTTTTTTTTTTTTTTAATTGCTAATACACGAAAGTTGCGATAATTGATGTACGGAAATCCAAATTTTTTACCATAAATGCATGAAAATTATGATAAAAAAAAAAAGATTTTTTCTACCGATATCGATTAATCGATATACAACTCGGAATTTTTCAACAAAATTTTATGCAGTCTATATAGTTACGAGGTTAAGATTATTGTACTGATGAGATAC
This sequence comes from Rhorus exstirpatorius, assembly GCA_963564615.1. NCBI lineage: Eukaryota > Metazoa > Arthropoda > Insecta > Hymenoptera > Ichneumonidae > Rhorus > Rhorus exstirpatorius. The sequence continues at coordinate 61,767,811 of OY751313.1, read as the reverse complement.
GAAATTTGTAATTGGACAGTATTTTTACGGTTATATCATTGATTCGACGATGAAATTTTCATTTTTTATTTAATTCTAATCTAATATTATATTACCCTTGATTCTGATCAAATATTGTTCAATCCATTGTACTTTCCATCGAGTATAAATTTTGTTTCTCTCATTAGTCCAGGAAACGGGTACTTTTTTCATAATTCTACGTACTCGATTTTTTTTTTTCTTTTGAATGATTAAGGGATGCCCCCCTGAGTGTAAATGTGAAATAGCGGAGCTGGGAGGGAATTGCTTCAGCTGCCATCTTGGAAAATTGATTTTCTCAAACATCTCGTAAACGGTGCATCCTACGGCAAAAACGGACATAACCTTTTTCATCGAAAACAAAATTCCCGATCTTTTTTATTTGAAACTTTTTCCGTTTAAACGCATATTTTTCAAATTACAGCGCGCCAAAATGTCGTGATGATGGTTTTTATGAAAAATCTCGTTATAACGGTTGATCAAACCATTAAAATAGTTACTTTTGGCGCGCTGTAACTTGAAAAAATATGCATTTTACCGGAAAAAGTTTGCAACAAAAAAGGTAGGGAATTTTGTTTTCTGTGAAAAAGATTAACTCCGTTTTTGCCGTAAGATGCACCGTTTACGAGATATTTGAAAAAAAAAAAACGATTTTTCAATATGACAACTGAGGTATTCCCCCCCCCCCCCCTACGATTCTGCATTTATACTCAGGGGGGGGGGGCACCCCTTAATCATTCCCAATCGCACGCGTAAAATTATGCATAATGAACCTATTTTTTCGGCCCGTTTCCTGGACTACATTGCCAATAATTATATAGACTAGCAACCGTCGGAGAATTGAGGCAACTGCGTAATACAAAAGAGGATCTCTTCCTGTTATAGAAGAGACGGAATGAAGATCCAAGACGTAGGAAAACTTAATCTTCGGCACAATTCTCTTCATTGTAACGCAGTGTTTGGTCTGCCCTCGAAAGAAGCCCGCCCGTGTGTGCGTGGGTCGGCGTGGAAAGTTTCATAAGATGAAAAGTTTATTTTCCCTGGGTTCTCTATGGGCAGCGCAGGCGTTTCAGAGAGAGTTATACAATTAACCCGAGAGAATGACCTATACCGCGCGATATTCGAGAATCTACTGGTACATAAATCGTAACTATTATCTCGTGTTTCGTATGACGACTGCACGAGTCACTCGTGTGAATTCGTCAAAATTTGTTTGTGTTTAAATTTATAGAATAGGTGTAGGAAATTTCGTAAGTTCGTTCCTATCGCGCAACAACATCGGAGAGAGAAAGAGAGTGAGAGGGGTGAGAGGGGAGGGGGGGAGAATACAAAGTTTATATAAATTTAACCAGAGTGTTTGTTAATCGCTTTAACAGCTGGAAGGTAGAATTCAACGCAAGATATAAAATTACGTGGTCAGAGAATGAAAGAAATTTCGAGATCTTTCGCTCACGCGTCAACAACCGTTAACCGTGCATAACTATATACATTTTATTTCTTAATTTTTATTATCTTTCTTAATTCTTCCGGCTTGCGTCACAAAAAATCTCGTAGATCTCGAATCTTGTGTATAATAAACACTTTTTTTTTTAATACTCATGATCATTGACGATATATTTATTTCAATCAATTATTTTTTTGCATTGAAAGAAAAAAATTAATTTATTTTATTTTAGTTAGTAAATTTTATATTTAGTTATGGAAATTGGAGACGAAGAGTTCATTCGAATAAAAATGAGCAGAGATTTTTTTAAGGATGGGTGACTCTTGGCGTAAGTAGTTGTGATAAATAATTGGGAAAAACGTTGGTTAAAAAGCATATTTGTGATAATTTCAATGCTTCATGATTGAAGAAACGTCTTTCTATTTAATCCATCGGAATATTTACTTCAACGTATTTTACGATTTTTTTCAGCAATTAAAAAAAAACATTCATTTCATCAATGTCAAACGTTCAATCGATCATTAATTATTTTTTTTTTCATATCGCTACTGTCCCGAGTAATTATTTTATTTTGTTTGGCATTATAGTTTTTGGATTGGAGAGGTTCTTCGTATTATCAAATTGAACGAATAAAATGGAACAAAAATGATGAACGTCAGTCGTCAATATATTTAATTTAATTTCATGAATATCAAATATAAAAAATTAATATAAGCTTTGAATTTAGAAGATTTTGAATGCAGTTTTCACGAATTTATGAAAAGAAGTCCCAAAACAAATAAATTGGAAAATTCCTAATTTGCATTAAATTTCCATTTGAAATTAAAAAAAAAAAAAAATCACACGTGATTTTTGAAACAACATGACTCACTGCATCTTTCCCCTGGATATCAATTCTTTCGTCGACGAACGAAATTGACCACTTGAAAACTCATTGAGGATGGATTTTTTTTTTGGTCTTGGTTTTGATATCCAGAATCGAAGAGTTGATGAACCGTGAATTGTTTTTTTTTTTTTTTTCTTTCATCATACCGACGACTCGACAAAAGATAAAATCTTAGGCGCGAGGTCATGAATGTCGAGGTCGGTGATTAATGCGCTCTTTTTTACAATAAATATATGTTAGCGAGACGTTTGTTATTACCAATAGCTCTCCTACCGAGATTTATTTTAGTCGCGGTATACTGTAATGCCATCGGTATGAAGTTCCGGTAATCAGGAAGTATTTTGAGCGTTTCTTAGCGGCGTAAAGGTCGCTTTTTTTTTTATCTCAAACTTTGGTTTCACGGCCAAAGTTGGGTGAAGGAAAAAAAAAAAAAATCTCAAATCGTTTTTTCACGCCTCTAAAAGTTCCTATCTTTTGTTGCTTCGTATAGAAAAATCAATCCGAATGACGAATAGCGCGGAACTGCCGCGAGATCAGGGTTACCCGTTTGATCGCAAGAAAAAGTGAAAAATTTACTATATTTTCAGGAAATAGAAAACAAACAAAAAATACGTTTTATATGTAAGATCCACGTTTATCTTTACGGAATCGTAAAAATTCACTTTTATTCGGTGCCCGGGAAGAGCAATTTTTTCAATAATCTTTCTTCTTCTCTCACTCATCCATCAACGAATATATCCTCAATAAATCTTTTACCGTATCGCGAATTAAATTTCAACCAAATGGATCTTTTTATTTATCAATCGAATGTAATTAATGAATTTCCATCAGCGTGTAAAACCTATTTATTCGTACATTTTATTTTACTTTCGGCGTCATTGATTTTCATCGAAAAATTTTTACGACTCGTCATTCGTTGAATTTCGTTATTTCTCAAAATTGAATTTACGAGTACATGAGGGAATTATCACGAAACGCAATGACATGCAAAATGAGGAACGCGTGACACATTGATTGTCCTCTGGGGGCAGACTCAAGATTGAGGCTTCGCCATTATCGTATCGGTTGGGACGCGGGAGCTTCAAATATGTCACTGGATAAATTGAAAGAGAGTGAGATAAAAATTATTATCGTTGCAGCGATACACGAGCGCGAATGTTTCATCGCGTTCTGGGATATATCTACGTATCCTGGCATACGAATCAAGTCAGACAGACACGCTCTACGTGTATGTACGGTACATTATAGTTATGTACAAGGTAGACAGACGAAACACTAGACTGCTTTATCAAGTGGAAAAATTATTCTTGACCTTGTCTACGCGAATAGGATTAAAAAAAAAAAAAAAAAAAATTGGTCAAGTCGACATATAAGCCATTATAAGCGTCCGGGCAATTCTTCGTGCTTGAATGATTTTTAGTAGGTCGTAAAATACAAAATTTATTTTACGTTCCCTCATCAAGTACTGCAAGCCTCGAATTTTGGACAAGAGAGAGAGAGAGAGAAAGAGAGAAAGAGAGAGAGAGAGTGCAAGAATAAAAATTACGATTTCTATTGTCGGGATTTAAATATAAATAAGGATATAAAAAAAAATTCATAAAATCTCAAAGTTTCTTCCTGTGGGGAATTTATTAATTTCTTGATAAATCGAGATATAATAATTTATTATAAATTTTCTTTAATTTAGGAACCATCTGCAATGGCTTTTTAATTGAATGATAACGAATTTTTCATATCATACAAGGCTTAATCATCTAAGAAGAAAAACATTATTTTTAAGTTATAAATCCACGAAAAAGCGAATATGTGTGAGAATTTTCTTGAATCTGGCGAGTGGCCACGAATTTACATGTTCGCTTTCTCAAATAATCATTAGCATCAGTCATCGACACGCCAAAACACGGAACAACGATTTTAATGTTGGACTGACCCTGGCTCAATATTATTATATCCTGTGTGTTTAATCTGCCAAATGTTAAGCTCAAGGATTTCTCTTACTTTTCAAATAATTTGCACAAATTTAATTTACTACGATTTCAAATATCACGTTAACACGATGACTGTACTCAAAATAATCTTATAATACGATAAAACAATTATGAATAATTATCGTTTTACGATGATAATTATAATGTTTTCTTTTTCATTACAGCTATTCATCTCTATTTAGTTTAAAAAAAAAAACAGTGCCAATGGCACATGTAGCCTTCAACTTGCGAGATATCGTTTCTTTTTTTTTTTTATCTTCATCAAATGGATTGTAGTACGACGCATTATCTATATATCCGACTAATAAGATTATTTCTCGAAGCTGGTGGAAGCGCGAGGATTCCGACATAATTTATTTTGAGAGCTTTTTGGCACGTGACTAGGGTTAACAATCTCGAATAGTCTCTTAACTCGATTTAAATCATTGAATAATCATTAATTTGTTTCCAAATCTATAGTAAACTAGCACAATTAAAAAAAAAAAATAAGCTGGCATATGAAATTCACAAAATCTTGCCAAATAAATTTGGCAAATTCTCCGCAGTGTCAAGTTTCGTGAATTCATCATTTTCTACTGCCAAACGCCATTTTTGGATTAAAACATCGATTAGAATGACAAATTATTTTCTCAAGTGAAGATAATCAACCTTAAGTTCGGTAAATTGTCTAAAAAAATGTTATAAAAATATTACAAATTTTATTTTACCAATGAAATACTCAATTGTACGATATCTTTTTTTTTTTTTTTTGCATTTCGCCCAATTACAGAAAATAATTTATAAGTATTTATCGATGATTTTATGGACAATTAATAGAACCTCCTCAAGCTTTTTTCCCCCCTTAAACATATTTTTCATAAAGATTTATTTTCACTCGATTATTCGTCAATGCGATGAAAATTTTTTGCCAAGTAATTTTCACTGTGACATCGTAGGGGTTGCACTCGGGAGTATGCAGGGGTCTGTAAGGCAAGAATCGCACAGGGTGTTCTCTCATGGGAAAGGTACAGGGGGCTGTGAAGCTTGGTAACATCGATCGGTTACTACATATATTTATGTACACATATATGTTCACCAGGTATATGTATATATCGTTGCAATCTCTTCTTGTTCCTGGCGACTCGTGATTCAGCTATGCTGGTACTATACGCATGGGGCAACTGGGGCGAGCAAAACCATGGTGGTATGAACCCAGTCTGGTTGAATATTATAGTGAACAAAAGGGGAGAAGAGCCGAGCATGGGAAGAGCCTTTGCAGACTTCTGGCTACGAAGGGAGGAAGGTACATTCGTACTTTTGATCCGCAGAGAGGGTTGCTCTTTGTGCAACCATGGTATATATATATATGACGTTAAAAAACACTATACAAGTTATGACCTCACAATTGGCAGGGTGCGTGATGGAAGCGACATCTACCGCCCGCACTAATTCACACTCAATGACAAATATATTTTGTATCACAAATTTCTTTCAAACATTTAAAAAAAATTTTTATCACAGTACAAATGAAATCTTGTATCATACAAGAAAGTTAATGAAAGATACCGATTAAGGAACCAAAAAAAGTAAGTATTAAAAATTCGTTTAAATAGAAATCATACTTCATTTGTAATGAAATGAGGTTAGGTATAGCTGAAATATAGCAATAATAATAAACGTAATAATAATACGAATAAAATTTAAAAAATTATATCAAATTTGAAAACTTTATTGATAGGAAATGTAATTATTAATTTATGTATCTATTTGAAACTATAAAAAACCATTTATTCTTAGTAACGATGATAAATAAAATGATCACTACACATGTAACTGCTTCGTTTTGGGGTCCACGGTGATCCATCAGGACTAAAAATATCACTTTATTATTATTTTATTAAAAATGAACGCTTAAAAAATAATTGTTCAAGTTCACATTTAGTACAGCGTTCTTAGTAAGCACGTTTCTTTGTACGAAATTAAGTTAGGTTATGCGTTACTGACTTTTTTCTTTTCACTGCATTAATCCATTTTTGCCTTTGTTCTAATTTCCAACTTCCTGCTGGAAAACTATAAAATTTACAATTGCTATTTCGACCTGCGTTCTTACAATTGACTGCGCAACAACTGAATGTAACCGTTTTCCAATAATTGTTATATATCAATTCTGTCAAATATTAGTGAGATTTATTGCTCAGTTCGTCCACAGCGTGCGCTGCAGTCGATTCGGTTGTCCCCACCATATACTCTGCACCCTGCCAATACTGCACACGTATATATGCTACAACCACCGAAGAAAATTTCTCTTCATTGAAAAAAAAAAAAGAAAAAGTACCAATTAAAGGCCAGCGTAGCCTCGAACGATGCACAAATTTATCGACATTTTGCTTTATTTTTTTTTTTTTTTTTTCATCATTCGCGCAGCCTTCGCTGAACCCACATCGCACGATCGTTTGCCATACGTTTTATATGTTAATTCGAAATAATGTCTCGATGCGTTTTTGGTATCCCCGCGAGAGTCTCGGTTCTACGCAATGAAAAGAAAAATGTAAATTAAAAAAAAAAAACGCCATTTATAAATTGAGTAGAAAACTTCTTTTGACGAAAGACGCACTCTTCCGTATCCTTGATCCTTGGTGTTACTATAATGATAGGATTTTTTAAATGAAAAAATGAAAAAAAATAATTAATTTTCTATAGCTGAGAGGTATTTAGCGTTCAACTCCGTGACAAAAGTGCTGTGTATACAGTGCGGCGAGTTATCGCCTAAGAGCGAGTTTTTATTCGCTTTATTGTTTCGAGTTAATCTTCCTCCCTGCTTCTCTGTCTGTTTCCATCACTGTTTCACCCCCCCCCCCCCACCCCACCCCTTAGCATTAACGCCTACTTTGACAATCTTTTTAATTTTTTAATGTTTCCTTTCGCGCGATTGTTTCCAAGAAAATCTTTGATTACATTCGAGCACTGATCCTTACGATGAATTTTTTGTTTTTTTTTTTTTTTTTTTTTTTTCATGCCGATATGCGATACTGGTATACGAGAGAGATCCTATGTGTTTGTGTGCGTGGATCGAGTGACAAGCAGGGCGATATTCCTGCCTGGTACCGATCCTCTCGTTATTTTATTTTCATCGTACATTTATCGTGCGCAGACCGAACGGGGATTTGGATTTTCATCAATCCAAGCCTGATAAACCGTTATCACTGGATCAACTATACAAACGATCGCATTTTTGAGGGCTTTTTCAAATCATAATCGCGAATAAAATATTTTATAATGGATCCGCGACGAAGATATAATTGACTTCGTATCAGCTCGAAGTGTTCGAGTAAATGCGATAAAGAACAGGGGGAAAAAAAATGTCGAATACACGTGTCACCGATCGAGGTTTCGATCGTCATACGCGATTTCAAAGCTCGTTATTCCCTTTTTTTTTTTTTTTTTTACTGTCTCATTCCGGCAGCAAGCGCGAACAGTCAACACACTCGAGACTCGAGCGCGTTTCAGAGACCACTTTCAGGTATCGAGTGGCACTGATGTTGCTTCATCGAATCATGCATGTTATACCGATTCACTATAACACTCATACGGCGGTTGTTCGTGTGCGCGAGCTACGTCCACACTTCAAGTGCAACGAGCACAATGAGGCAGAGAGGAAGAAGATATTGAAATAAAAGAGATCTACAATTAATCGAAGACCTCCGTGAACGCTAATGATGAGGTGTGACACCAAGGACCATAATTACGAGAATCAATCAACATTTCGCGATTTACGAGTTATCCAATCTGGTCGTACAGCAAAATCGCGAAATATTATTGACTCTGATAAAATCTGGAGTAGATTAAATAGCGCCTAAGTATTTGTGTAAAATATTTTTGAGCTCTCACACAAAATCCGCTTCTTGGCCTCTGCAATTGATTCGATTGAGGTTCGATTGAATCAGCGCGCGAGTGGACAAAATGTGCACTGTCGGTAAAATTAGTTTTCTGCAGGAGCAACGATCGATCAAATTGAAATAATGCAAAAAAAACTGAAGCGTCCGGATACGCGCACACGGCGTCTCTGTGCGAGCATTGTTGCCCCAATCGTCCGCCAGATGGCAACCAGGCGAGTGCTCGCTCGTAAGAATGTCAGAGCAAGATTAGAGTATAATAAGGGAGCGTGAAAATCGTTAATTGTACAATACAAACTCGATCGTGATGGAGCTCTCCAACGTGGCTCCGAGAGTGCCGAGTTAATTTTATTATTTATTCTTTTTCTCATAGAGGTGCGACAACGATGAGTGATTAATCTCAAGAGTTTTTGATAATGCAACGTTTAAAAATATTATTGAAAACACTTTTATCTTGCTGAAATAAATGTTTATTTCATATGAAAATGTAACAAGAAGACAAAAACAATCTGTAAATGTTTGATTAATTAAATAATAATTTAAATAAAACTTTTTTTCGTAAAGTAGCAACAAGATATGTTGTTATGCTAACTGTACAATCTCTGTACAGCTTTTTTATCCACCGAATTTTATTCCAGGCAACAATATTTTAACTAATTTGTTTACTCAATGCGGGATCATTGCTACGATACATTGATTTCGACAGTAAAAAATCTCTAGATGGTTTTTTTTCGGTATAGAAATATGGCGAAGGATTCAGAGCAGATGTGAAGATCCATTGAGGAAAATGCATGATAGATTGGAATATTGGCTTTATTATAGCATATTTCACGTCACTTCTGATCATTCGCTTCAAAAAAGAAAAATTGGGAACAATCCTGCGAGAACTTTGAATTTATGAAAAAAAAATTATAAAAATCCAAAAGTGCTCTTATAAGAAGGAGCCATGCTAGCAAGCGATGAGAGCAATGTTTGGCTTTTTGCCGATCGCTAGTATTAAAAAAAAAATTGAATCTCCTAATATTGACTCTTTGGATCATTCCAATCATTCAACACTGGGTCAACGTGCCGAGATGACACTTGATCACTGGTGAGGGAAAAACTCTGAGAATACAAAGCGATCAGTCGTCATTCCATATGGTCACGAGTTCAGGCAGCTCTCTTCTCTATATTACTCGATCTCATACCTCGAGTGAAAAAAAAAAAAAACAATATTTGCCAGTCCAATTAACACCAGGGAGTCAATGAGAGGCTAATTTACGAAATATTATACATGACACTTCCTGGAATCGAAGAACCATCGAGTCACACGCTACTTTTTCAACGCTCGAGGAATTTTCAGTGGAAAAAAATACAAAAAGTACGTCGATCACGTGCGAAAGAGCGCGCTATTTTCATCGTCGACTTTTCCTTTGTTTCTCCTTCTCCTCGCACTTTTTGGTGAAAGAAAAAACAATCGCAACGAGAATAATCGAAAAATTCATTTTTCTCAAGCCATAAAATTGCATCACATATTATTAATCGGGTCGTTTGAGCTTTCTCAACGGAGGATTAATGTAATGTTACGTATTTTCTTTTTTTTTTTTTTTTTTTTTTTAATAATCCATTTTCAATCTATGGAAATGAGTTTAAAAAAAGCTAAAATATAGCTCGTGAACATACGTGAGACATTGAACCTAGTAAAAAATTTCCATAATTCAGCTGACTAATAGTTCAATGCTCCCTTTTACGTGTTTCATCTTATCGTCATAAAATCGACGCGATGAGCCAAGTCTGATCCAAACTATTCGATCGTATATACGATTCTATGTATATTTTCATAAAACCATACGCAAAACGTTCAGCGGCAAAACGTTAGCCCACTCGTTCTATCGGCCAAATGAAACGATAAAATCTTTCATATATGCGACTCTTGAGGATCTCTTGAACGATATTTTATCACGACTGAAAATTAAAAAAAAAAACGGCTACCATATATACACGACAAATTGAAAAATTGCGCGCGACATTCGTACGTATCGTCGCTCATAAAACGTTTTCTCCGCCACCGATGATAATGATCTTTCGATTATGTAACATATCGAAGAAATGTGGGTAAACAAATTTTATCTCACGAATTTCATCCGTTACGATTATCATAGCTCCACGGTTTAGCAATGAATGATCGTCTTTCGATCGATCGATCGTGACTTTGTTCTAACGCGCTGACTTGTGCTAGCGAGTATTTGACTCTCGCGATCGATTTTATCGGAGAAAGCAAAGTCCCCGAACTCGACGAAAAGCTGTATATAGCGTATACGAGACCGTGTATATGTATATACCTAATAGTCTACACGGTATAATAAGTTCTGTTGTAAGACGGTGGAGAACCAGCGGCTCAAGTCATTCACGAATTACATAATCGTCAATATTTTGTGGTTTACTTGAAAAAAAAAAACTTTTGATTTGTGTTCTTTTTTTTAATTGACTTATGCAACCACAGTAAAACCAGGCTGCTTGTGTATTTTTTCCAGACTGTTGCCTAAAACTCTGTGCTAGCAAAAAATAAAAATGCGTAATTACTCATTTAAGTATAACTATAAGTCATTTTTCGGAGCATCAGTTCGTGAACGGTCCCTGGAAAAGAAACGAAATACCTCTCAATTCTTGGTTCTTTTTTTTGAGGCTACGTTTCATAAACTTTCCTTCACAAAGGCACTCAATCATTAAAGGAAAATTTTCAAAAAATAACGTCTAAAAATTTGTGTCTATATGTATATTGTATAAAATTAATATGATATCGTCCGAGTTCTGATCTAGGCTAAATGTCGCGAGCGAGAACTACATCTGGCCGGGTCATCGCGTTATCTATTTTCGACTGGTCTGAAAAGCTCTCTCTCTCTCTCTCTCTCTCTCTCTCTCTTTCTCTCTCTCTCTCTGAGCGTTGTAGTCACGGCGCATATTAAGCAAGTCGTAATAGCATGCATATATACATGCATGAATATATACGAGCTGTAAGTGAATACGCACGAACGTCTCTCTCTCTCTCTCTCTCTCTCTCTCTCTCTCTCTCTCTCTCTCTCTCTCTCTCTCTCTCTCTCTCTCTCTCAAAATACGAGATATCATCGGAAAGTTGAATTCGTGTACGGGGAGTTCGAGGCAAAATCGAAGGATTCGTGACCCTCATCGCCGATGTTAAGTATTCATTTTAATCCGTCATACACAGCACTCAATGGGTCATCGGTGCTCTGGTAAATTAATTTCAATTACTCGTAAAAAATTTCCGATATAAATTTACATTTACTTTATCAAAGTATTATATAACAGCTTAACTCCTTCGGTGCGAGGCGAAAATGAGCTTTTTGTGCAACCAGTGCGGGGAAAAAAAAAGTTCCTGAGTTCGACATGTTGAATTCACTGTTTTCGGGATTTGTAGTCGCTGAATCCGAATATGGCGTCAGATTTAAAATAAAAAATGGCAGATCAAAATTTTTAAATGTTTTTGGATTCATACAAAAATTAGTATCCAGGGGTTTTTGGGATTGACGAATCTGAATATGGCATCAGATTTTCGAAATTCAAAATAGCGGATCCAATATGGAACGTTTTCCAATTAAGTCATGTGTATATATTGAAGAACAAATTTCAAATTATATGTTCTGGCAATGCGTTGGGTCTTATTAGGAATTTCAAAAATTGGATATTTTATTTGATTTTGGGTACCTCACAAACTCATGGGTCCTCATTTTTTAATAAATTCTTTCCCAAATTTTTATCGGCCATATTGGATCCGCCATTTTTAATTAAAAAAATCTAATGCCATATTCGGATTCAGCGACCCCAAAAACCCCGAGGTTTTGAATTTTATGCGAATTAAAAAAATTTTTTAAATTTTGAACATAGTCATATAGGATCCGCCATTTTGAATTGTCGCATTTTTATCGATCTTAAAATCTTTTTTTTTCTATTTTTACCGCTATATCCCTGGCTTAGAAAAAACTCACCGATAAATTTCTCCGAGCGAAAATATATATTTAAAAGTTAAGATCGCGTGATCGAAATTTCCACCAACTCCCTCCAACGTGTATTCTTCATATATGACTTTCCGTCTCTCGTATCAACGTTCGCGATTATTAACGAAGCGGATTATCGAGCGTCGTCGAAATGGTTACGCGTACTTTTCCCCTCGCAACTCTCGTTATACCCAGAATTCACGGAGGGAATTAACGATGCGCGTTTTAATTATACTCATGTGTCCCTCGAGCGACCTCACGGTATATAATATCAACGCGTTTGAGAATTTTTGATTTTCTGGAAAATTCCATCGATTTTTTCCGCATGCATATAGAGATCCAGAGGATCGGTGACGGCGCGATAAGCTATATATAAGGCAGGAAAGTTTTCGAATGTGAAGAAAAAGGAGTAAAGGAAAATATGGATCAACGATAATGAGCCGCGTTAAGTTATCTGATATCGACTGCAAGCGGAGTAAAAGTATAGACCCGAGAACGCAGAAGTAACATCGCATCATTTTGCTCATCGAATATATTGCCAGATACGCCCTTGCGGGTATTAGCAGCGAGCGTATATATCCGTGGAGTGGAAAAGAGGAAGATCGCGAAGAGTGGGTTGAAACGAGGGATAAAATGTTAATACCGCTTGGAAAAGTGGGAGCCGACTTCGTTGATGTTTTATTCTCTGAATGGAAATACACGTACACGCGCGTAAAAACCAACTGCGCTGATGTAATAATTGCTCTCTCGGCTTCCATCTTTCTCTCTTTCATTCTTTCTTTCTTTCTCGAATATATACTTCGTCCTGGCATAAAGTCCTTTAGCCGAGTCTCGCGATCGATACGAGACGACGTTATTATTATATTTAATCCCCCGGCCAGACTTTTGCGATGGAAAAGAAAAAGTTTTATTTTTGAAACATTGCATGCTTTTAAGTGAAACAAACGAAGACGATGGGGAGGATTTTTTGTGCAATAAAAGCTTGAAAAAAGGGATCGGGAAATTGAGAGAGCTTTTCCATTTGGAAAGATATATTCGTATTTTTAACGTGGGCAAATTGAGAAGGCGTGTATATACCGATGACGATAAAATATGTGTATATATATATATATATATATATATATATATATATATATATATATATAAAATTTGCATTGAATAACTTTTCCATGAGACTGTATATGCTAAACATCCTTATAATTCTCATTTACGCTGAAGCTCGAGAGACGAAATTTTCAACGCTATTTTCGTGGGGTCAGTGCACCCTTTTACTCTCTCTGTCATTCACGGTTTTATTCCATCGATCTTTACACTCGTTTTGTGTACAAGCGCACGTGCATTTTTCTTAGTGGAATATGGATATATTTTAATCGAGCTGACCGCGTACATCAAATAGATTTTTCTTTTAATTCGTCTCCACCGCATTTTCAATCGATCATCATTTCGATATAAATTTTTTCGTAACTAAATTTCGTCCGTATCAAACAGTGGAATTAATTAATTATTTTCCTTTCTTTCTCATTTATACGAACTTATTTTTAGTATCAATAAATTTTCATCGACAATGACTGTGTCGATCGAGTATATATCTCTCTCTCTCTCTCTTGATCGATTTTATTTTTCCTCCGCATCGTCGACGCTTTAAAGAGATTTATTTATTTATTTTACTCTCCGTTTGTCTTTATCGTGTATACTTTTCGATGATATGGCATATATTTGTGGAGACGAGAAACGCGACGAAGGATATGAATACATTTATATATATATATATACGTAAAATTTCGATATACCAGACGAAAGATTTTAACATAATTCTCGTTTTTTTTTTGGGATCACTCCTCGTCGAGTGTTTTTATGACGTGGGTGCACGCGAGGGCAAAGAAATCGATGACCAAAGAAGAGTTTCATCGATTCGCCCAATTTTCTCCCTCGTGAATGACAAAATCCCAAAAATAATCGATAATCAATCAAATTAATTGCGAAATATAACGATTCGATGCTATTAAATTGTATAAAACATGATAATATTCATATGAATTAATTATTTTTTTTTTTCATTAGAAAAATTATTTGCAAAATTGGGAGGATTGAATATTTAACGATCGTTGCTCAATACACTACGACCTCGATTTAACGGCCAGTGGCGGGACCGGCTCCGCATCGCACCTTGTTAAATCGAGGTAGCGTATGCCCGCCCATGCTGTATCTGCGCATCGGCACTCCGTGCTACGGGCCTGATCGGGGAGACTTTAAGCGTCCCCCACCATCTCCCACCACGCGAAAAATCGATCGATAAGTGCGACATGGTGGGGACTGTCTATTCAATCGAGGACCATTAAATCGAGGTCCTAGTGTATTATAATCGTTACAATTGAGCTCAGAGGGCCGAGCTATAGAGGCAAAATTTAGCTCTGCTGCTGTATGAAATATACAAGACGCCAAACGGTAGAATACCATGTGCAATATGTGCATGAATCCGCAGAGAGTCTGGCGTTTACGATTGACTGTATACGCTCTCGTTTCGTTGGCGCACGTTTGAATATGCATGAGTACGAAAATACAGTGAGAGAGTTGAAATTAAGGAGGTTCTGCTCGAACCTAAAACATGTTACAGCGACTTTCAATTTTTAACAGCGTGTTTGCAATGGTGTACTACGTGTACCTGAAAAATTTCAACGTGATTCACGGCCTACTTTCTGAGATAAAAATTCGTATATACAGGGTGTCCAATAGGAAGGTGTGAAAACTAATAAATTGGTATTTTGCAATAAATAAAAGAACCAGATCAGTGGAATTTTTTTTAATAGAAGAGAGTTGTCATTTTTATTTTATGTCAATTTATTACAAAAAAACGATGTTTCCATAGAAAAAATTATATATTTAAGCAAATACTAAAAAAAATGTCAAAATCAATGATAAATATTTTTAAAATGTGAGCCATTTGAATCACCACAGTACTCTAATCGCTTTTTAAAACTATTAAAAACGTGTTCTATAGTTTCATTTGAAATGCCATCGACAGTCTTCCTTATTCCTTTGACCAAATCATCTACAGTTTTTGGGTTGTTTTCATAACATTGATCTTTAATATAACCCCACAAAAAATAATCACAAGGATTGAGATCGGGTGAATAAGGGGGCCATTCCATCCCTGTTCGTGTAAATCGAGGATATCCAAGGCCGATAACTCGATCACCATAAACTTTATTGATGGTTTCGAAAACTTCTTGTGTCCGATGAGGTGCTGCTCCGTCTTGCATAAAGTAATAATTCTTAACGAGATGTTTTTTCTTTGCATAGGGAAAGTATTGTGTCTCCAACATCTCTTTATAGCTCTGTCCGGTAACAGTAGATTCAAAGAAATGCAGGTAGATCCCTTTTATTGAGACAGCTGCCCATACGGATACTTTTACAGGATGTACTTTTTAAAGGAATAACTTTTTCTTCGATAGTTAGCTCACTCATTTTTAAGAAGACTGTCCGCTTTCTACCACAGCTAGAATATAACTGACAGGTCTCAGGTACAAATTTCTGAAACGCAGGGTTCCTTACAATGTTAGAGAGGGAGGGGAGATTCGATTAGTTTTCACACATTCCTATTGGACACCCTGTATATACTCTTGAAATGCATAGGGTTTTATGGCATCAACCGTTATGACGCGAAGAATCGTTCGATATCAGGTGCATAAAAACGTAGTGGCTGTTTAAAAATTTCAGGAAAGTACAAACGTATCCGTTACAAAGCCCTAGAAAAAAAAATGGACGAGATTCACCATGCCTAGCGTGAATAATGGAAAATTAATGAAATGAAAACGTGCTATATATTTGCGGTGAAACAAATGCCGAACGACGCTATATACGTTCCCCTTGCCGCACTCCAAGTATAAGAGAGCAGAACCTCCCCAAGTGAATTTGAGGGAAGTTTCTACCTTTTTGGATCCTAAAATCTTCGATTTTTTAGAAAATTTTTATAAAAAAAAGTATTGAACATAAAATGCTGAAATTTGTTATGTTTTACTTGGTGGTCTTTATTGAATACAAATATATTTTTGAAAGTTGCAAAAAAAAATATATATATATATATCTTACTTCATAAAATATTGCGTATAAGGTGGACTAGAATTACGAAGAGAAGTCAATTGTAAAATAAATTTTGAGTTGACAAAGTCAAATAATTTTTTATATAAACAAAAAAACTTTTCAACATTTTCAAATAATTCTAATTGAACTAATGAAGATATGTTTATTGTGAGAATTTCTACCAAATTTCCTGACGATTTATCATCCAGGGTGTGTTGGAGCACTTCCGTAAAAACTTGGAAAACGTATAGTTTCGAGAAAAAGCGTTTAAAGTTTAACTGAAGTTTGTGTGTATGTAAAATGAAAAGTTTCATACCCAAACCTAACATATGGTATGCCAGGACCATAGAGTTTACTTTTCTCTTCTGCAAACGACTCTTCTTGATCCGTCCTTTTTTTCCGGTCTTCGGACCAATCTTGCCATTTTTTTTTTTTTTTTTTTTTTTTTTTGATGCAGCGGAATGCGTGGCATCCGTTTTTTCCACACGCAGATATCGTGTCCTTCACGTCGACCATTATTTTGGCTTGGGATCCAATTGCGATGCTCATTACTTCCATGATACGCGTTAAGAAATCTTTATTGAAAATATACGCGACAATAATAAGAGCTGCCCAGCAGTTGGATCATTTTTGTGCCGAGCAAAAAATACGTGCTCGGAGCAAAACGGCCAGAGGACAAAGTCGAAACTTTCGTTATTATTATTTTGCGTATGTCCGCCCAAACACCGTTTCGTATCCCCATCGTAGTTCGCATATTCGTATTCCCATGCATGGGAATACGTAGTTGGAATATTTTAAAATATTCCAACTACATGTAGTTGGAATATTTAAAAAAAGTCAAGCTTCTCAGATCGCGTATAAACATTTTGATAATACCGTTGACTTCCGTTTTTCCAACGCTTCCAATGTGATTGCATGCACAAATTTCTTCGTCCTCTTTTTTGGATTTTTTTTTTTTTCAAATTTCTCGCCTCGGAATTTCTTCGTTATAAACATTTTTCACCTCGCTTATAACTTCAAAAATCGTCTTTTATTATCTTTCAACGTTTACGATCGTACAGAATACGCTTTTCGAGCCACAGCTGTTTCCTCAACGGACTTTGTACGAACATATTCTGATCAGGGTAAATAGTATTTCCGCGTGAAACACAGATATAATACGAGTTTATAATATTCTTTTGAAGAGGACGCGACCCCAAGCCCCCGTTGGTATCGTCTTATGGCTCCGAGAGCGGGGCCCAAACACTCAAAATTTCATACCTGCGCACCCCGCTGCTCTTCGACGGTCCATAACTTTGCGAATTTTGTAACTTTCAACTTTGAATTTCGTGCGCGTATTCTTTAAACTAAACTTTTTCCAATAATGCAGAAAAAAAAATTTCGGCCCAACAAGGTAGAAAACCTCCCTTATTGGAACTTGAAGTATCCCTCCAGCCTACCGTTAAGCGCCCTTCGTAATATCGATCGCTGCAGCAATGTGACTTGCAGTATACATTTCTTTTTACCACGGTAATGATAATAATAATAATAATACTAGTTCTACGTAGCGATTGAGTTATTTGCGCGGATGGTCCCCCTCTGGTAATTTAAAAAAAAATATATATTTTTCCGCAAGCTTCGCGAGGCCAAAATGTGTGATCTCAAAAACCGGTTATTTCTCCTATCCCAGAAAATTGGCTGTCGTTTGAAAGGGCTTGGCTTTGAGGATGGCAAAAATATTTTTTAACAATTTTTTCGACAGTTATCATCAACAATATCCATCAAAATATTGATTCTCATTTTATCCCCCCATCCCTTCTTAAATAATTGCATCTGCGAAGTCTGAAAAAAAGCAATGGCGATGTCAAAATTGTCATCGGTTGTTACGAGATTGATGATATTTTGCGAAAATAACGATTCAGTATAAGATCGTTCTCGTATTCTGCAGGTGTATTCGTTCAAATTTTTCTTCGACTGCGTGTAAATTTTGAGCTAGCATCATCGAAAATTCTGGAAGCTCGAGAGAACGTGACGAAAAGTGCTCCAAAACAAAACAAAAATTCTGCATGAGAGTATGTGCGCAAAGTTGACTATGGCAGTACAGGAGAATTCGATTAATTTCGAAATGCCCTTAAAAAAAAATGTTCCTGTCAAAAGATCATCATTTGTTCTTGAAAAAAACGAACTATTAAATATTTTCTATTCCATGCATTTTTTTGCTCTCTGCAATAATATAATTGATCAATTTTTTATTTTTGTGCAAAATGATTGTTGCACCGCATATTCAGTCATGTTACTGTGCGTTCAAGTCCTCCAAGTTCCTTGCGAATATTATATTATTGATTACAATTAATAATACAATACAATAATCGAATTACGACAGGCATAAAAAACTATATCATGATAAATAAATGGAAAATATAAAATTATGAGTAAATAAATCAATAAAATATCTTTTATTTGAAAAATTTTTTTTGGAGCTCTCAACAAGAGCAATGGGCAAGCTTAAGGAAAATGCTTACACTAAAGTATAACGGTGTTACGAAATTGACGCGAGTAAACGCAGTATGACCAAGAGGAGAGATCGTAAAAATGATTTTTTTAAACTCAACGACAGCAGATTGGAGTAAAAAATAAAAGTGCTCGAAGGAGAAACAATAACAGCGAGGATTTAAAAAAAAAAAACAAATTGTTGGAATAAAAATAATCGCAAAGGCTCACCGATGGTGCAGTATCCGAAAGATCGTGGCACGTTTTCACTCGGCTGTTGCATTCATGTGCAACGATGATAAATACGAAGAGAAAATACTGGCGGATGGCTGGGCAAATTTTTTTTCCAGACTCTCCTGGAGAGCTCAACAGGCTTCTATACAAAGCCTTTTCTCTCTCTCTCTCTCTCTCTCTCTTTCTCTCTTCTCTATGGATCCTCGTCTCGAGGACGAAAAAAAACCAAAAAAAAAAATCTCCTCCTGCAATCTCCGTCTTTTTTTTTCTTTCTCCCTTCGTTGCTCTCCGTTGGGAAAATATATCCTAGCACATGTGCACAGAATGAAAAAAAAAAAAAAGAAAAACTCTTCGTCTTTCTCCCCGCGTCGTTTTCACTGTATCACTCGCAAATCTTCGCGATTAATACTTCAAAAAAGTAATATCAAAAGAAAATAATTTTTAAAAAACTCCCACAAGCTCATTCGCAATTGTATCGACGCTTCGTTCGCTCCGGAAAAATCTGGCGATTCGAGCGAATATTTTTCCTCGATGACAACCGTCGAAAACGCGAATGGAGAATCGTCAACTTTGTTTATTATCGTTTGTTGTTTTTTGTTTGTTCATTGAACGTGTAGCAAAAAGCAAAAAAAAGAAAACGTTCAAGTCGCAGAATAAATCGAAACTTTGCATGTTCGAGATACGTTGCCCCCCCTGTTTTTTTGTTTTTTGTTTTTTACAATTTTTTCCGTTTCGGTTGCTGCCTATAACGCGTGTGTTAAACTGCAGCGAACCGTTCAACACGACAACGACCAAACGACTAGACTCTTGCTCCGAGCATGTGCGTACTGTAGCGCGTCGTTGGACGGACTGATTCGAACGGAGAATGCCGAGGTATGGTATGGGTGCACGGCGCGCTTGGATTTTAGCCTCGGCTTTCTCGCCCAGACTCTTCATGCATTTTGCTGGTGCCCATGCCTTCGTCTCCTCAGCTTGTTCACTCCCTCAATACGCCGGCTAGAACGCCGATATTCAACGAACACGGCCTAACCACTCCACTAGAAAGAGAGAGAAAGATAGATAGATAAAGAAAGAGAGAGAGAGAGATAAAGGGAAAGAGAGAGAGAGCGAGAGTCTCTAAGGATCGGTTTTGTCGGTTTGTGGGACCGAGACATGCATATCTTGTCTCTCATTCTCTCCTTCTCTTCACTCCCTACTCTTTCATTCTTCGCTCTTCGTCTTTCTTTTCCGTTCTCTTTTCGCTCTTCTGTCCTTCATCGTCTTCTCTCCTTTTCTCTTTCGCACTTTGCTCTCTTCGTCTCTACACTCCTCCTTCACTCCTTCGCTCTCTCTATTTCTCCCTTTCTAGCACTAATCTCTTTCTATCCTCTCTCTCTCTCTCTCTCTCTCTCTCTCTCTCTCTCCCTTTCTTCTTTCGTTTTACTCTCTATTACGCACTCCTCTTCCTTCGTTCTTCCTTGTCTCTCTCATGACACTATACTTTCACATTTTTTACCCTTCTCCTCCTCTCGCTCCTCTTTCGCATATCCTTCTCTTTATCTCTCTCCCTCACATTTTACTCTTCCTTCTCGTTCTCTCTGTCTGCTTTTCATGATTTCCCGTCGTTATTCCACTCTTCCCTCTTCCATGCTCTCCTCTCTGTCGATCTTCTGCTTCTTCTTCTCCTTTGCCGTTTTATTAGATCTTCCCTTTCACACTTCCCTCAATCTTCTCTTTGTTCTCCTTTCTCTCTCCTTCTCTTCACTCCCTACTCTTTCATTCTTCGCTCTTCGTCTTTCTTTTCCGTTCTCTTTTCGCTCTTCTGTCCTTCGTCGTCTTCTCTTGCCTCCTTTTCTCTTTCGCACTTTGCTCTCTTCGTCTCTACACTCCTCCTTCACTCCTTCGCTCTCTCTATTTCTCCCTTTCTAGCACTAATCTCTTTCTATCCTCTCTCTCTCTCTCTCTCTCTCTCTCTCTCTCTCTCTCTCTCTCTCTCTCCCTTTCTTCTTTCGTTTTACTCTCTATTACGCACTCCTCTTCCTTCGTTCTTCCTTGTCTCTCTCATTACACTATACTGTCACAATTTTTACCCTTCTCCTCCTCTCGCTCCTCTTTCGCATATCCTTCTCTTTATCTCTCTCCCTCACATTTTACTCTTCCTTCTCGTTCTCTCTGTCTGCTTTTCATGATTTCCTATCGTTGTTCCACTCTTCCCTCTTCCATGCTCTCCTCTCTGTCGATCTTCTGCTTCTTCTTCTCCTTTGCCGTTTTATTAGATCTTCCCTTTCACGCTTCCCTCAATCTTCTCTTTGTTCTCCTTTCTCTCTCCTTCTCTTTTACATTCCCCTCTCACATCTTTTTTATTTACTCTTTTGTTCTACTATATAGCTTTTCTGCGACTCCTTCTCCTTCTCCTCCATCATTCTATACTGTCTGCCCTCTCGCACTTTTTTCTTCTTCTCTCTCCCTCCTTCACACCATGCCTCCGTCACACCATATGTCATCGTTATTCCGTCTCGACTCCCGAAACTTCCATGGGATTCCCATTATCTTTCTCTCCTTTGCCTTGTCGTGACGAGCGAATCACTAGAATAATTATAATTATAGCGCGGTTTCAAACCTTCCACCGATACCGATCGACGACTCTTTTGGGGAAAAAAAAGTCACGAGATTTTCTATTTTTTTTTTTTTTTTTCTTCTTCAAACATCCGAGCTTTCCACGCATGCCTATATATCTTTATCCATCTTAGATTCATCGTTATTCGAAGCCTATGTCGCGATGATATCGATTACGTTGTTAAATTGAAATTGTAGAAGGTGTAGAACACACCACATGAGATGCGACTGATGAGAATATTCACGCGAGAAAGATTCTGAGCGAAATTGGGAAAACTTGAATGAAAAATTAGTTCAGAAAATTTTTCATACAGTAAACAATAATGACAGGGTCGAATGTGGGATCGCCATGGAGACAAAAAATCATGAGCTCCTGACGTGAATAGATCGCTTCTGTTTTATGGTATCAACGAGAGCCAATTGCGAACTAAAAATTATGGGAGAATAATTAATTAATAATTGGTTATCGCTTCAAACCTCATTTCGTTTATTCAATTTCAAAGCTAACATTGGATTTAAAGTCAGCAACCTCATGAGCACCAGACGCAAATTTTCTTTCAAAACGTGATAATTAACTTTTGTTTTCCTTTCCATTAGTCGCATTGAATACGCCATTTTTTATTTCGAAATTCTAATCTGCAATACTTTATTTTATATTTATATTTATATTATTTATATTTATAATTAATAATGACCAAGGTAGAATCGAATGAATCGTTGCTTCGTCTACAAAGACGTCTCTTGGGCGGGGGTCGTCGAACCTGATTGTGATCGTGAGACAATTCAGGCCGACGAATATCAATGAGCTTGTTTACGATCTGTCCCCTGCAGGCTTTATTGGCAATGTGATAAATCGTTGGCCATTGGAAGAAAGTAAGATCGACGTTATACATGCCCTCGTAACGTTTCTTTCACACGGACACAACCATGGGGCGACGTATATGTGTAAACGGGTACTAATCAGTCGTTGATTGAGTTTGGTGTTCATTGAAAGAAAAAAAAAAAAAACCGCGCTCAGTCAAGGCGGTATATGTGTAACATTGGATTTGGCACTTTGACAACTCGGTCAATGAATTTACCACCGATTCTCTTCAAACTCGAGAACTCGGTTTTCGATCTTATACTTCACACTCTTCGAGAGATGAGTAAAAAAAAAATATTAGAAAGTACTCGTATATCTCTTGATGGAATCTTTATCGAATTTACTGAAAATATCGATTCTGCAAGTTTTCAAGACCGGAAGAGCACGTTTATCGAACAAACTATATTCAAGTTTTGATAGAATATCGCTCAAAGAGACTGCTGATGTCTAGTTGATGAATCGATAGACGATCGATTTTATTGAACCTGAATAAGACTTCGAAAATTACCAAATTTTTTTAACCGTCAACGCGGAAGCGTTGCCGATGATTTTTTCGAGCAAAAGTCCGCGTAAACAAACTCAAGAGAAAATCTCCAGCGATCCTCGATGAACTTAGGTAATGATAGCCATTTTTTTTTCGTGCTGGACCACAATTACATGACTATAGACCTGCCGCCACTTGAGTGCTATATTTCATAGCTAGGAGCCCTTCTTGATTTAACTAAACAAAATCGCATTCGTTCGTTGGATAATACGGTCTTGCAAACTGTCTTTTTCCAAAAACTGTTTCGGTCCATATATTTGCACTGCAACTTCTCTCCGTATTCGCATACAAGCTATGCACATATGCGCTTATATGTATAAATAAGCTCAAATCCGAGAAAGCTGTTTAGGACATTAATGCGAAGATTCTCCGGGCCGCTGTTGTACACTTGTCAATTCCCGAAGCAGACCACATGCGTTTATGGACGTCCGCGTGTATCATATATGCGTCGATCGGAAAATTATGCCATCCGCGGATTACGAGGTCTTCTTTGGTATATTCGATAAATATATTTTCGAGTCAATGACATTAGATCGCGAGTATACTCGCAGCATATTTTTTTTCAGCGCCATTAGAAGAGCATATATTCGTACCATTCGAGACCCAGCAGGTGTCTTTATATCTTACCTGGTTTGTGATAATATATGAATATAATTAACGATGCTGAAAATTGCAGAATAATCAATGATCGAAAGGCTCGTAATTTGTCTATGCTTGCAAGGACTTTTTAAAATTCTTGAGCTAAACTCAGAGAAAAGTAAGAGCGAATAAATAATTATTTCAATAACTCAAGGACGCCGATTATTCTGATCATATGGTCGAAGGATAGAATGGACAAAAATTTAATAGTTCGTAGTGGGCGAAAAGTATGAGCCATCAGGGACCAAATAGAGTACCTATCGTGAATGCAGGTAAAAATACATCGTGCCCGTGAACGAGTATATTTTATGTTTATATTCGCGGAACTCGCGAGTATAACTATTGCCAATTTCAAACGCTCATATTGGTGCGTGGACGATCGGTGATCTGAATTTCGCGATAAAATTTCTCGGGTGTATAGTTACGAGGGTGTTATTGTTCGGTTGAACTGGAGAAACGATGGAAAATGGGGAAAAAATATATGTACACATTACACGTATATGTGTGTGTGTGTGTGTGTGTGTGTACGAAAGTACCGAGAGACACGACAATCAAGACAAATTTGGTAACGCGATGAAGCGAAGTTTCAACGCCAACGCGATATTTAATATCCGAGAAATTCATTCCTTGCTCAACGTGTTTAGCGTTCTGGTATACTCTAATTATAAAAACTGGACTTCTAGCTATACGATCACGAATGAGAAAATAAAATTCTGGAACTTATCGAATGACCGAGGATCCTGCGGTGCCGATCGAGTATAGTAGACCTATGGACCAAATAGAGGCCTGGAAAAAAGATTTTGAAAAAAAAAAAACCACTTTTTCAATCCCTTGCATGGAAAAGTTTCGAGGTTTCTCTTGGAAATTACTCCTGAAATTTCGTTTTTTTTTTTTTTTTTTTTCATCGACTATATTTGGCTGGGAATAGTTGGATCCTGGTGAAGATCGAGTTTAGTAAATGTATGTTTGAAGAAAAACAGATCACTTTTTCGATCCCCGACGAGTGAATGAAGTTTTGGTTTTTCGGAAAAGTTTGCTTTCATTGAATACGTAAGAGATACATATGGGGCCAACTCGACCAGTGTTAAACCCCGCGACCATCTCAAAATCATTTCATGTTTTTTTTCTAACATTCTACTCGATAAAAAACGCGACCTGAATTTTTTTCAAATTTTTTTTATTCAACCGTTCATTTTTCATAAATTTTTGAAGTCGATTGCGAATGCCCGTTTTTAAAAATCTGAAAAAAATTCTCAAAAATCCAGCGAATAACACAAAACACCCCTCGTCAAGGAAAACGTGGGCTGAATTTTTTTTTCTATTTTTTTATCACCTAATTCGGAATTTTGCAATGCTTAAACCCAAAATTAACACAGGATCAAATCTTAAGAGTCAAATAAGGGTCAATTTACTCGTTTATCTTTTACTAACTAGAGTGGCGCTTCATCGAATTGGTGAAACCGAACATCTACAAGTAAATTGACCCTTATTTGACGCTTACGATTTGATCCTGTGTTAATTTTGGATTTAAAAATTTCAAAATTCCGAATTAAGTGATAAAAAGAAATGAAAAAAAAATTCGGCCCACGTTTTCCTTCACGGGGGATGTTTTGTGTCATTCACTGGATTTTTGAGAATTTTTTCAGTTTTTCAAAAATGGGCATTCGCAATCGACTTCAAAAATTTATAAAAAAATGAACGGTTTAATGAAAAAAAATTTGAAAAAAATTCAGGTCGCGTTTTTTACCGAGTAGAATGTTAGAAAAAATCATGAAATGATTTTGAGATGGTTGCGGGGTTTAACACTGGTCGAGTTGGCGTGGAATGCCCCATATGTACCATGATACTTTTTCTCTACAACTTCATTAATTTCTGCGTAAAAAAGTTCCTTTGACAATAGCACTTATATGAGCACTCGCTTCAGGGATACGAATTTTGTAAGTTTATTACATTTAATTTTTCTTTTTTCAAATTCGTATCTCCAAGACTATAGTGACCGTTGATGGTATTTCCTCAGGACCGTTTTTTTACACGAAATCAAACAAAATTTCTTTTTTTTTACGATTATTTTTTTTTTATTACGATTAATAAGATTACTCAGGAAAAATACTCGACTCGACTTTTGCCCCGAGTGATATATATACATATAGGTAATACTTTATGCACCTCTGTCTTTCAGCTCGAGCCAAGCCGTGCCAGTGTATATAACGAATCCAATAAGAGTTATAAATAAACAGCACGTACGAAAATTACACTTGTGTTCGATTACATGCCATTTCTATGTTATAAATATAGTACATATATATGCATAAATCTCACCTGCGTTGACCAAGCTGGGGCATCGTTCTTGTTTAAATCTGAGGCTTTGTAACATGTATAGCCAATTCGACTCCGTACTGAAAGGTAATAATAAAAAAAAAAATCATTATCAATTTCATTGATTCGACGATAAAGCTAAAGTTGTACTATAATTTTTCTCGCAAATCGTGAGAAATCAAAATGCGCTATCTTCTGCACTTCGAGAAATTCATTTAAAAAATAAAACATGTCCGAATAAGACAATGTTTAATGCGAACTATTGAACAATTATTGCTTTAAATAATTTTCATTCGGCTGGAATGCAATTTTTTTTTTAAACAAAATTTATCCAAATTCATTGCGAAATTCTTTTAAAGAAAATGTGAATTAATTGGTACATGTGATCGAAGTAAATTTACCATATCGATTGTTAAGCTTAACTAATTGGTAAAGTCTCGAAGAAACTCGTGTAATGGAATGTATCAAATGAGTTCATTCATTCGTCGGTTTTATACACCTTGTATATAGTAATTATCGCATAAAACCTCTGTCTTGAGACTATTTGTCATGCACTGTCACGTTGGATACACCCATAATGCGTTTTATATATTTATGTATGTATGTATATTTTTTCAGCACCACACAGAGGTATATATACCTTGTGACAACGTGAAGGCGATTTCTCGTAATCGCGAGAATTTCACGTGGTGCGACTGGTCAGCCTGTGATGTATACGAAGAGTCACGCGCTAAACATTCACTAATTGGTCGATCTGTACTCTTATTTGAGAACCAATTAGTTACGTATCGCACGAGCTTGTGGATAAAGGAAGTCGGGAAAGAGAAGAAACAAAAAAAGAAACGGAAAAATCGCCGCTAACACGCGTGTAAGTCACACGTGAAACGTTCATTCATTTGTCGCGTGGATGACTCTCTGCCTCGAAATAAATGAAAAATATCATTGCACACGAGGTATCTTACAAGCCTAATCGCTAAATAATTCACGTGTGACATGTGACTCCCTAGACCACGTGAATAATTTGTTTGAGAATAAACGTAACACCATTATAGTGACAATTTTTTTATAGAATTGGTTAAACAGATACTTTTTTTTAATGCATGAATCAATATGTTATAAGCCTCCACTTCTGATGTTACATCTAGAGAAAATGATGTTTTTTATAAAAATATTTTTTTTACCGATTACACTGTCAGATCACTCAAATTAGGCCGGGCCAACAAGTATGGATGTGCGTGTTTCTCATGTTCGGAAAATTGAAATGGTTGTATAGATTGAAAGTTGCTTGAGTCACTATCCGCAGTAACAACGCTACCATGCAGAATATTAATTTCGCGAACATCTCTACCCAATTACAGCTCTACCGGATGACATTTCTTCTCTGTGGCTGATGGTAAATGTTTGCGGATAAAACAGTTTCAAAAGTATGGACTTTATTAAAAATCCACGCCTGAGAGTTGTCATTCGTTATAGAGCGGTAAATGGGTATATAGAAGGTATTCATGAAAAGTCTCATCCTAGTCCAGATATTATTGGCTAGGAATGCTAGCCACTGTTTATGTCCGGTTGAATTTTCATCGAGGTACAGAGCCGTCATTTGGTGTAGAGTTCCTTGGAGAGCCTAAATTCTGGCAGAGTTTTCATTGGATAGTTTCAGCTATATATAGTGTATAATATACTGTATATATATTATATATATTAGACTGTTTCAAAATAAATCGATAATTTTTTTTTTTTGCTTTACACAATCTTAAACTATACTTGGACATAAAAAAATAATCCTCGCGAAAGGAAGGGCCGGTCCTTCAAGATTTAGAGGTGTCTCATCGGACTTTTGTTATTTTTATTTCGTTAATACGTGAATAATTAATTTGCATGGATGGAACAAACGTTTTTCTAGTCCTAAAATGATGAATATATTCCAAACTTATGTATAAACTGAATATACTAGAAAAAACGATCTTGATGATCGCAGCAACAATTATCGGTCGATATATACGTCGATAAATGCAAAAAAAAAACAAAAAAAAAATACGAAAATCCTTATTAATAATCTCCTACTTTCCTGTTAAGGTACTTCCTACTTTTTACTTTCTCCTACAATTAAGTAGGAGATTATTAACTACTGATAAATAACGTTTTTAAGAAAATTTTTATAAGAATCGTAATTAATTGTTTTTTTTCATTTGCTAACATGTTTTTATTTTGTTCAATTAATCATAAAGTCCTGTTTGCTAATAATAATAATTTGTATTCGATTGACAAAGTAAACTAAGAGTTGAATAATCATTAATGTTATTGAGAAAAACGATGCGGGGTTAGGAAAAACAGGCGTGCAAAGGTACCCGCGCGCCGATACGACGTGCCGCGCTGGATAAATGAATTTATCTCGACCGGTAAACATAATTTCTCCATTAATAAAAAATACGTTTTTTATGGAAAATTTGACGTAGAATACGATGGTTGTATTGAGAAATCGTTAAAATTTGGGGGCCATGGTTGAAAAATTGATTTAAACATTTCAATTGTTTATAACAATATGAAATTTTTTATAAATTTTTTTGAAAATATTTTTTTCTCAAAATTCACTCTTTTATCTTCAAAATGAAAAAAAAAAGTTTTCTCTAGCTTAAAAATAACCGGAGTTATGAATTTTTGAAAATGAGTCTCCAAGGCACAAATCACGAAAATCTCAAACTCTCAACCCCCTCTATTAAAACAAAAAACAAAAAAAAAAAATTCCTCGAACGCGTATCTTTTTTTTCGACATAGAACCCGTAAAAAAAGTTTCAGCCAAATAAAAAATGTGTCAGTCAGAATGGTGTTCGGTTTGTAAAAGAATTAGTCATTAATGAAATAAAAAAAGACAAAAGTCCGATGAGATACGTCTAAATCTTGAAGGACCGGCCCCTCCTTTCGCGAGGATTATTTTTTTATGTCCAAGTATAGTTTAAGATTGTGTAAAGCAAAAAAAAAAAATTATCGATTTATTTTGAAACAGTCTAATATATATATACATATATTTTCGTCGAAATTGATGCAGTTATTTTGTTCAATGGTTTTCGAAATTCCGGGTCGCCTCAATGTCGATAAAACAACAATTCAAAATATTCTACCACGCCTATTCAATACACCAGAGCACCCGAATTTCTATTTAATTTGTCCAGAATCGACGAACCAGTGCAGATTGAGGGAATTTTGGATTTTTTTTAGAACAAATCGTACCCCGAAAAGAATATAAGGAAACGAAAGATTCGACTGATGCACAGTTGTTTTTTTTTAGCGAAACGTTTCAACGACTGTATATATTTCGTGCTCGTATAGTTTTATCTTCGGGATGTGTCTTGTAAAAGGTGCATTATTATTGTATATGGGATAGTTGCATTTTTAGTTTCTCATCGTATACGCCGATTTTGCCGCAAAGTCACATGACTTGGGTCTTCGTTTTGGCTATAAGTGTACACGTCAGTACAAGAGCATCGCTTCTCCCGCGTGTGTTTACCGTTTTACAACGTTTTTTAACCAACGATATAGTATAACGACGAAGTGAAAAGTCAGAATATGTACACTAGAGAGTTATTCCAGTACCACGAAGCCGGTTTAAACTTCTCGATGGCCATATACATATTTACGTATATACGCATACAACTATATCCTGAGCATATATTTACGAACACTCGTATAGTCCAAGGTAAATTCAATGAGCCTAAGCCGTAGTAGTTTCGAGAATTCGGCACGAGTTTGAGCCAAAATTTGTTCGCGCCATATTTCGAGCAAGCGATACAACAACAACAACAAAAAAATGAATACATAACCGCGCTCGTTGATGTGTCGACGGTGAAAAATATAAAAATAATTGCGAAAATTTCTCGTAAACGATAAAACAGCCTCTGTTTCTCTCGTGATCGATCTAACTGAATGGTCAAATAGTCGGTCATTCGTTTGTCAGCACGTGACGATGACCGTGTAACGTATTTTTTTTTTTCTTTTTTTTCGGATGTATACTTCTCGATAGTTTAGGAGAAATTTTTTTCTAACATACGGAAATAAAATTATCTTTAACGGAGACAATAATTCACGGTAATATCCGTGCTTTCCTTTTAATATGCAGTAACTCTGGCAAATTGCATACGCAAAAAACAATGAATAAACAATGTATATATATATATACATGTTTTTATTTTTTTTATAGTCTCTGCGAGCGATTCCGGGAGCAGACAAGAGGAAAATTTACGGGAGGTCAGGGAACGAAAAGTAAAGCAGGAATAAAAAGTTTATATATATATATATATATATAGATGTATAAAAATCGTGGCGGTTCATCGAAACATTGGATGTCTGGGAGCAGGTATCAACGTCCCCGGAATGAGAAAGAAGCGCTTCCCTCTGGAGAAAAGACGACAGGGCGAAATATTGGAGAAGAATCCTTTTTTTTTTTTATCATGGTTCAAGGGAATTGCTCGAGGGGGTCGAAGGCTATTCCACTCATTCGACTTCGTTGTTCTTTCGTTAGTATTTTGTATCATTATTATTATTATTATTTGTTTTTTTTTTTTCATCAGGATACCGAACTACGTGCCTTTTCCTGCTCGGGCTCTTTTTTTTTTAACCCTTTAACGTAATTGTACGACGTATCGAAACTTTTTTTTTTTTTTTACCTTACAAATTACTTTTAATTCGAGGGTCTTGTCAATGAACTTCTACCCTCTCCCAGCTCAATCCAAACGAGGAAAACGTTTTTTTTTTTGTTTGTTTTTATCCGAAATTATTTCAAAGTAATTTCGATAATTATCCCAGTCAACTTTAAAATTATCTTCGTCGATGAGAAATTGAGAAAAAAGAATGAAGGAGCAAACATTCGTTTAGCTGTTTGTGCGGCTATGTATTGCAATGATAGGAGTCTCGTTTTTTTTTTTCTGAATCGTAGGCGAACGAATAGTTTCATATCTCTCATTATTTTCTATGAGACATGACCCACATGCGCGCGGCAAAGTGGTCTTCGCGAGAGATTTTTTACGAAGTTAGACACACGTGTTAGCGTTATTATATTATGATGTATAGAATATCCACGTAATTTATCCACGTGTGTGCGTCTCGGCCGATTCATGATTGCCGACCAATTACCGGATCCTCGTTTTCCGTTTGCTCATGAAAAAAATATCAGGAGGAAGCAAAAATAAAAAAAAAAAAAACTCGTTTATTCGAGAAAAATATCATCCCTCGCGTTATACGCCATCAACGATAAGACGAATGATGAATTCTTATCAGGTGAAAAATAATAAATAAATGAATCATTATCATAGTATTTCGATTTTCCTTTGTTTTGCTCTGCCGTGTCATACAGGGTGTCCCATTTTAAAAAATATGCTCAAATATATCGAAAACTAAGCATTAAATTGAAAAATGTTTCCGGCTAAAGTTGATGTATACGAAGGGGGACATCGGATGAGCTTCCCAGTTTTTGGGTCTGGAGCCTTTGCTGGGCCCACCGAGGCCCAAATTTAATTTTTCAAACGGAACCTCCTATTTTTTTATTGCATTTTCTTGTCTGTCATTGAAAAGTGAATAAGTGTCGGAGTTATTTTTTGGTTTTCGTCTTCGAACAGGCCCAAAACGTTATTCGTAGTTTTCTCGTGAAAAGTGTGGCAATATATGTCAATCTTTGGGAAGAATTTAAAAATCAAAAACGAATTCTACGATGAACAGAATTGTTCAACATTGAAAATTGTTTAGGCGCTTGTTTTCATTGTTTTTTAAGCGAAACAAAAAAGTCGTTCACAGAAATTGGGTTTACGCTCAGGTCAAAATAATAATCGATCAGCATATTCCTGTTCACCTGCATGCCAACACGTAAACAAACTTTCGAACACCTCAATTTGAAACACCTCCCTGCAGTGTGCATATAGGGCAACGCTAATGCCAGCGGTACTTAAACGCATAGCAATGCTTAAAAAAACAATGCAAACAAGCGCTTAAACACTTTTCAATGTTGAACAATTCTGTTCATCGTAGAACTTCCGTTTTCATTTTTAAATTTTTCGCAAAGATTGCGAAGTCTTGCCACTCTTTTTACGAGAAAACTTCAAGTAACGTTTCGGACCTGTTCGAAGACGAAAACTACAAAATAGAAGTAAAACTCACTCACTTTCCAATGAGAAATAAGAAAATGCAATAAAAAGTAGGAGGTTCGATTTTAAAAACAAAAGTTAGGCCTCAATGGGCCCAGCAGAGCAGGCCCCGGACCCGAAAACTGGGATGCTCATCTGATGTTCCCTTTCATATATACAACAACTTTTGTCCGAAACATTTTTCAATTTAATGCCTACTTTTCGATATATTTGAGCATATTTTTTTTAAAATGAGGCACCCTGTTTATATTCAGATATAAATTTTATTGTAAGCGGGAAGATGGATATAGGTTCGATAACCCGATGTCAATGGCAGGGAAGTTTTAAAGGTTTATTGAAGTATGTATAATGTATATATATAGCTGTACGTAAACGTGGGCGAGTCACAGGACTCTCAGCCCATATCTATACAAAATCACGAAATCATTCACGGATATACACAGAGCTCAACAGTTTACGATATCATTTCCACGAAAGCGTTGCATCAGGGAAATATTATCATGTATATATATTCTGGACAAAGTGAAACGATTTTTGGCGAGAGAATTTTTGCAAGTGTCCATCGACCCAATTTTCAATATGCAGCTTCGGAATAATGAATTTAAATAAATAAAAGAAAACATGGACTGCAAATAAATCTCTTCAGAAGATTAAAAAAAAAAAAAGCGTGTAAATTATAAACTTGCACAATTTGCTTCCACGTCATTTTATTTTGCTCGCAAAGAAAGATAAAGCGATGAAAGAGCAATGTGAAAATTTCTAATTTGCACGATTTTTTTTTTTCTAATTTATCTAATTCGTTCGATTTGAGGCTTGATAGCCTCGAATTTGCGCGAGAGTTAGATGTATGCACAAGATTTTTTAAACATTATAAAATCTTGTAAAATCTGAACTTCATATAAAGAATTTTTGTAGCCAAATTTAATACCAACTATACTTGTCTCTGCAAGCCTGTATGTGTAAAGAGTATTGCC
The DNA here is from genome assembly GCA_963564615.1 of Rhorus exstirpatorius. NCBI lineage: Eukaryota > Metazoa > Arthropoda > Insecta > Hymenoptera > Ichneumonidae > Rhorus > Rhorus exstirpatorius. The sequence continues at coordinate 61,734,770 of OY751313.1, read as the reverse complement.
ACGTCGGTCTCAAATTCACGAAAGTCAGAGCGCGTACGAAAATTATTATAAAATTTCCAAATTTTCGAAAATCTTAGATCCCTTGAGGAATTCTTGCCAAATTTGATAGCAATCATCCTTGTCTCCTGGACTATTTGAGTAAAAAGTTTCAGCTCGATATTACGAAATTTACGAAAGTGGATAGCGCGTAAAAACATTTTTAGAAAATTTCAAAATTTTACATTAATACGGCCATTTTTTTTCTAAATGTGTGTTTCTCGAAGTTTTAGGACATTTTAAACGTGCTGGCATGAAAATCTCGACACTTTTTTCACGAAAATACAACCATGAGGAAGCAAAAGAGATATAAAATATACATATATATATGGATGTGTCTATGTTCTTGAACCTTTGGTAAAATTTTAATGCATCGTGTTTCATAGTATGTAGTCCAGTCATTCTAGCCAAAAAAGTAGGTTCATAATGCAATCTTTTTTATTTTGCTTTTGGAAAAGGTTCAAGGGTGTCTCATGAGTATAAATTCAAGTTGGCGGGACGCGGGGGGGGTTGAGTTTCAGCCGCCATCTTGGAAAACACGTTTTATCAAATATCTCGTGAACCGTGCATCGTACGACAAAAATAGTATGAATATTTTTTACAGATAATGAAATTCTCTATAACTTTTATTCGAAGCTTTTTCCCGTATAGTGCATGGTTTTTTATTTATAGCCTGGCAAACTTTTCCAAACATCACAATTTTTACAGTTACATCAACCGTTAACTATAAATTGAGCAATAACCATGTTTAGAAAAGTTTGTCACGCTATAAATAATAAGCCGTGCCCTATACAGGAAAAAATCTTGAATAAAAGTTGTAGAAAATTTCATTATCTACAGTAAAGTTGTCTGCTATTTTTATCGTGCGATGCACGTTTCACAAGATATTTGATAAAACGTGTTTTCCAAGATGGCGACTGAGGCTCGAACCCCAGCGTCCCACCAACTTGAAATTACACTCAGGGGACACCCTTGAACCTTTTCCAAAAGTAAAATAAATTCTGTAGTAGATTGCAGAAAAAAATAGCTAGAATTACTGGCCCATAGATCGATCTCTCGTCTTCGAATCGAACATCTCTATATTAGAACCAGGATGTTTATTTATAATCGTGAGTGGATATCTGTATAGATATAGTATGAGCAACACGGAATGATCCTCTTACTGGGACATAAAGATCGCACCGAAGCTTTCGTGCAACGCCGTAAAATAAATGAGGAAAATCACCTTGGATAATTGCTCGAAAAGGATGCGACCATCGATGTCCTGTGGGTCTCTCGCTGAACGCACATATCTTCCGGAGAAAAAATATATATACTATACATATATTCGCATATTTTTGTATAGCCCCGATGACGAAGTGCGCCTCCGTTGAGAAACGGAGGAATGCCATTTTATATTTTATACTGTACGTTTTTTCGTAAATATATTTATATAGCTGTACGAAAGTTTATAGCGCAGGACGAAGGTTTATGGTCATTTATATTCGGGGAAGTTTGTATTTATGGGTATATTCGTGGATATGGGAAGCATATGCGAATTCATTTCAACGGAAGATTTTTTTCTCTCGGCCACTTTTGGGGACCATTTTTTTTTTTTTTTTACAATACTTCATTTAATGTTTATCTCCATGCACATTTTAATACGTTTTTAAATAAATTTGATCCCCCGTATCTCACGTTAATGTATTCTCGGTTTACAAAGGACTCATCGCGTGTGCACTCTCGGGCTATCTATCGAGGACATCGACTACGGAATCGATGCACATCGCAGAAGAAAAATGTCCATTCGACAAATTTGCAAAAAGATCAAACGCATATACGTATGTATAATTATACATACATAAATATGTATGTATGTATAAATGCATGTGTGGATATAATAGCGTACATCTCGTGTACATGGTAATGGAGTCGACGTGTACTTGAAAATCCATGTTTAAATTGTATGAAAAATAATTATTGGATTCAAGACGAGATTCCATGCGCGCGTTTGTATAAATGGATTCAATGAAGAGTCATCAAGAAAAGCCTGCAGTGTGTGTGTAAAAAAAATAAAATTAAAAAAAAAAAAATCGCTAACGTATGTCGGGGATACACACGTGCATCCTGCAAATGCATAAATATGATCGTCAATAAGTCAAGCAAGGAATTATATACGTTCGTTTACAACTATTCCATGTCCCTATCAAACATACGAATGACGTGGATTTATGCTCACTGTTCGATTTTTGAACATGATTAATACGCGCATTACCTAATATATTTATACATATCAAATGGAGGATGACCGGGCCGAGGACCGGGCAAACTTTGCACATTTATTTTCATGCATTAATTTTTTATTTTCTTCCTGTACGCTGTATCGACCAAGAAATTGATACAATATGCCAAATTATTTTCAAGGCACTTGAGGATTTTTGAGATACTCAAGAATTTGCAAGAACATTACTCGCTAGCTATACACATGCATACTTAAACAATTTTGTCGAAAAGCTAGTAAAAAAAAAAACAAGAATGTTTCCTTCAAATGATCAATAAGCATGTAAAACGGTAACTTTTTTTTCGTGTGCTCGAAAGTACGGATTGAATTTTTGTTTTTTCATGTATAAAACAATTTAATTTTCCATACGCTAATAAAGCGTGCTGTCAAGGGGGCAAAAAATGCTAAACTGGTTTAATTTTGTTTTTCATTCTATTAATAAAAAAAAAAAAATCGAAACTTTGGCGTATCTTTATCGAGAGAAACGTGTATGACAATCCTCGAGCATGTGCGTACAGAGTGCGATTCGGTGCGATTAATCTCGTATTACGAGAGATATATGAGAGACATCGCGCGTCATTAAATAAGAGCAGTCATGGGTTTTTTTTCTTTTTCATGACGTTTGGAGAACTTTAATGTTACTCAATGGTCCATTAGAAATTCCGAAATGACGAGAGATGCTCACACCCATATTATGCCACTGTATTCGTGTATGATATTTAGCAGCAGTCGTATGGAGACACTCAATGGAAATGTGAAACCGACCTTCCGACTCTCCGTGTGTGTCGTTGCGCCACTGATCGCATGGATTGACTCATCCACGCTAATCACGAAAGGGGGGGGGGGGGGATTTATTCGCGAACCGCTCTCGTGGAATTCACGCAGGCGAATTCCAAATTTCGATTTGCAAAGTCGACCAAATTAATATCAGTATGAAAAATCGTGAAAATTAGAAATTTGATCATTTCTTCCTCATTATTTCATATATTGATCGCAGAGATTCCTCTATATGAGCAAGTATGGGCTTTTAAAAATTTTGCTTTCTCATATAGAGGAAACTTTGCTATAGGAATATAAAAGAATAGGGCAGCAATATACAAATTTCTAATTTGCACGCTTTTTTTTCAGAATTTCAGCTTTACCACAATACAATAACAATTGCGAATTTCCCAATGACATTTCAATAATTATAACGGTACTTTTGAGGAAAACTTCAAAACTTTCTACACTCCGAAACGCTCAATCGATTATTGCCTAATTCAATGTCAACCGTTACATCGTAACTATGAAAGTCAGTGTAAAAAAAAAAACTTTTGTCTAATTATACAACGAATCTGAACGAGTTTTAACGAATTGCGAGTTTGCGAATCGATTGTATATATAGAGACGATTTCGTGGACTCTGAACTTTCCTCCGTGATTAAAAACAATTCCATCGATCGTTTTATTCGCGATAATTAGTGACAGCAGGTGACTCAAAAATGTCAGAGCTCGATTGTTCACATACGAATTGTACAAAACGTGTATGTCGATGTATATTTATAATATATATATTTTTGTAAAAATTGCAGAGAAACGTGTGCTCAATCATGATTTATTTCGAATTAAATCGCGGTCGATGCCTCCTGACACCGTGATTCCTCTTTTATAATTTAAAATTTGTTCAAAAAATTTATACAAATATCAATTTATTGATTTTATTTATATTTTTATTTTTATTTTTATTTTTCTTGCATCAACCAACGCGACGTCGCAATTTTCTACGAAATTATGCAAACCGTTCGAAAAATTTATAATTCACCGATAATGTTATTTTTGGACGTTTTTTGTTCGTACTACCGAAATAGCAACGTCTCCAAACCATAATACATCTTTCAATTCCACCCACGAGCTGGGTACTCGTGAAAAATAAATGGCGATTTACGCTTTTGCATCGACACCAACTACAGGATTTACTCCGAATGAAATATTCACGAGCATCATGACGTCCGACCTACGAATCTCATTGAGGCTCAAAGAGCTCGCTAATTGACCCGTGAATTAAATTTTCAATATGCTGTGCGAGCCATCGATACGGAGCGATTAGAAAGATATAGATGGAAAAATGAATTTTTGGTTTAAATACTCGATGCAGAAGTAGAAGTGAAACGTTTTCGATACGAATAAAAGTGTTATCGCCGGACTAAAATATCAGGAAAATATATCAAAACATCCACTGCAGCCAGTAAGTGCAGAATGGATAGAGAGAGAGAGAGAGAGAGAGAGAGAGAGAGAGAGAGAGAGAGAGAGAAAGGCCAAAAGATTCCTTGTAATTTACTTATCAAAAAGAAAATGATACTCTAAAACTGTTGATTTATACGGGGGATAACGCATTGTCGAGTCTAATTCGTCATCTTCAAAGATACAACAAAGATGAAATCTCGTACAGTGTACCTACTATTTTATAATATTTTTACAGTCCTGCTCTTTGGTTCCATGTCTCGATTTACGTGTATAGTCCAGTCATTCTAGCCAAAAAAATAGGTTCATAATTCTATCTTCTACAGAATTGATTTTGCTTTTGGAAAAGGTTCAGGGGTGTCCCCTGAGTGTAAATTCACGTTGGCCAAACGCGGGGGGGGGGGGGGGTCCAGCTTAAACCACCATCTTGGAAAACATGTTTCATCAAATATCTCGTGAACCGCGTGCATATACGACAAAAATAATAGAAACTTTGTTTGTAGATAATGAAATTCTCTACAACTTTTATTCGAAACTTTTTACTATCTAATGCACAGTTTTTTATTTATAGCGCGCCAAACTTTTCTAAACATGATTATTGCTAAAAGCATGGTTATGCATGGTTCACGGATTAACGTAACAGTAAAAATGGTGATGTTTGGAAAAGTTCGTCGCGCTATAAATCAAAAACCATGCACTATACAGGAAAAAGTTTGAAATAAAAGTTGTAGAGAATTTTATTATCTGCAAAAAATATTTATACTATTTTTATCGTACGATGCACGGTTCACGAGATATTTGATGAAATGTGTTTTCCAAAATGATGGCTGAAGCTCGACCCCCACCCCCCTCTCCGGGTCCTGCCAACTTGAATTTACACTCAGGGGATACCCCTGAAACTTTTCCAAAAGAAAAATCAATTCTGTAGAAGTTTGCATTATGAAACCACTTTTTTTGCTGTAAAATGACTGGACTACCTATACGCTCCTGATGGACACGATTTGAGATACGTAAATTATCTAATGCAAATTTGGGAATACAAATAAGATTTCTGACTATCTGACTATCAATTTATATTTGACATATTATGTTTTTCGGAAATGTTCGTTGATACCATTTTCAAAAATTGTTTCTACCCGTTTTCCTAAAGTATTATTATTTTTTTTTTTTCAAATAATTATATTTTTATATGTATTCTTGTAACAAATCAAGACATTAATTTCGATAATTGTAAATTCCAAAATTCTCGACTTTGTAAACCCTTTAGCTGCATGATGAGTAATATATCGTATACACCGAAAGACTTCAAACATGGGTGACACCATCCACGCCGAAATATATATTACCATGACCTATGACGAGAACTACACGTGGATGATATTTTATTGGAGATGGAATGAAAAAAATTAAGAATGAAGAGAAAAAAAATTATCCACGTGCCAGCGTTTTCTCTCAGGGGTGGAAACCATCCTGGCGACGAGATCTGAATGACGAAAATTTGACGAGGGACACACACTTTGTCTCGGGCGACTCGTGTACCGTTCGAAGTTCAAGTTAGACACGTAATTTGTGGCTTTATTACTCGTAGACGTGAGACAAAATTGATCAGCACGTGCTCTGACGATATTGTATATTGTATATATGGCGCATTCCATCCATTATTGCTTGACTTGGAAATTTTTTTCCGCTTAATTCCGCTTGCACCGATTGTGCAACGATTAGAGCCTCTGACGAGTGCAAAAAATTGAAAATTAAAACTCCCCTTGTTACCGTTATGCAACCAATTATATTTGATAAAAAAAAAAACTACAGTCCAACAAACGACCAAGAAACAAATTGTGAAAAAAGTTGAAATTGTTCGGTCAACTTCACGCAGATGCAGATGTCCAACGTGATGAATTGAACTCCGGAGGTGAGAAAAAAGTATGAAATTGGGAGTATAAATGAAATTTTTTTTTATTTCAAAATCTGGTAGTTTAGGAAAAAATATTTGGTACGTATTTTTTATTTTTTTTTATTTGAATCAAAATTGCCGTTAATATAACAAATTGAAAAATATAACATTATGACGTCACACATTTTACGCTATATCTGTATATGGGACATTCCACGTCAACTCAGCCACCCCGTTTTTTTTATTGTCTCGAAAAAATTATTCAGTATGGGCATTTCAAAGGACAATATATCCATGACATTTTACCAAAATTTCATCCCCCCACTATTGTTGGTTCTCGAGATAATGATTAATGAAGTCTCAATTTTGTAAAAATCATAACTTCGTAACTACTGATCGGATTTAAACGATTAAAAAAAGAATCTTTTTTATTTTTTTTGCCCTTTTCGAAAAAAAATATGTCATCATCGGATAAAAGCTCATTAGACAGTTTTCGGGGTAAATTAACAAAAAACAATTTTTTCCTCGTCACTGATGCCTTGTTCCATTTTGAAAAAATTTTGCGGAGTTGTGTATTGCCTCCCTCTATCAGAAAAAAAAATACTGAGCAGAATTCCGATTGGCCCTTTTGCGGGAAAAAAAAAAAATCAAAAAATTTCCCCGAAAACTGTCTAATGAACTTTTCTCCAATGACGGCATATTTTTTTCCAAAAAGGGCAAAAAAAATAAAAAAGATTCGTTTTTTAGTCGTTAAAATCCGATCAGCCGTTACGAAGTTATGATTTTCACAAAATTGAGAATTTATTAAGCATTATCTCGAGAACCAACAATAGTGGGGGGACGAAATTTTGGTAAAATTTCATGGATATATTGTACTTTGAAATGCCCATACTGAATAATTTTTTCGAGACCAAAAAAAAACGGGGTGGCTGAGTTGACGTGGCTGCGTTGACGTGTCGTACTCCACGTTAACTCATCAGCCACCCCGTTTTTTTTTGTCTCGAAAAAATTATTCAGTGTAGGCATTTCAAAGTACAATATATCCATGAAATTTTACCAAAATTTCGTCCCCCCACTATTGTTGGTTCTCGAGATAATGCTTAATAAATTCTCAATTTTGTGAAAATCATAACTTCGTAACGGCTGTTCGGATTTTAACGACTAAAAAACGAATCTTTTTTATTTTTTTTGCCCTTTTTGAAAAAAAATATGCCGTCATTGAAGAAAAGTTCATTAGACAGTTTTCGGGGAAATTTTTCGATTTTTTTTTTTTTCCCGCAAAAGGGCCAATCGGAATTCTGCTCAGTATTTTTTTTTCTGATAGAGGGAGGCAATACACAACTCCGCAAAATTTTTTCAAAATGGAACAAGGCATCAGTGACGAGGAAAAAATTGTTTTTTGTTAATTTACCCCGAAAACTGTCTAATGAGCTTTTATCCGATGATGACATATTTTTTTTCGAAAAGGGCAAAAAAAATAAAAAAGATTCTTTTTTTAATCGTTTAAATCCGATCAGTAGTTACGAAGTTATGATTTTTACAAAATTGAGACTTCATTAATCATTATCTCGAGAACCAACAATAGTGGGGGGATGAAATTTTGGTAAAATGTCATGGATATATTGTCCTTTGAAATGCCCATACTGAATAATTTTTTCGAGACGATAAAAAAAACGGGGTGGCTGAGTTGACGTGGAATGCGACATATATATCAAAATCCGTGAAATTAAATTGCCTATAACAGAGGTGCATCTGTCATTTTTAACGAAAAATAAAAAATACGTCCTTATTATATTTACTTACTCTACATTATGCGCCCCAATGATTGAAAAAAAAAATTTCATTCATACTCCTAATTGTGAGAAATTGTGCTAGTTTCATTATTCCTAAATGCAACATTGATAATAATACTCATTATGTCATACATATATTTAGTGAATATCGATTTTACCATTTTATGATTGAGAAAATAGAAGATCTGGACCGTTTAGGATCGAACGAGTCTCAAAAATTCAGGTCTTGGACGTAGAATATCGGTGGAATTTTTTTTCAGAATTTTTCAAGAATGCATTCTTTTCAAAGTTTTTATTATTTATAAAAAAAAATTGTTCGCTAAAATTATTTTTTAAATCACATACGATTTTTTAATAGAGTACTACAACGTATAAAAAAATTAAGCGGCAAAAAATTGTCTAGGTCAAATGCGGATGATAATGGATGGAATGTCCTATCTGGGGTCATGACTGTGGAAACAATTTTGTATATAACACATGTATGTAGAAATTTATATTTAGCTTCGGAGAGATATTACATTTATGATACGGTTCAACGAAGTGAATTAAAATTTCAAAAAAAATTTGATTACGTAAAAAATCACGCGAGCAAAAAATATCATTCGATAAATTGAGGAATAATTAATTAATTAAAATTAAAAAAAAAATTTGAGAATATATTTTCTTAAAGTTCTTTTAATTCCGAATCCGGAAAATCAGAATCCATTAGAATTGAATACTCTGTGCCAAATTTTAAACCGATATTTCGAACGCTGAGCGGTACACATACCACCACATTTTTCTAAATGTGATTATTCATGATTTTGGAATATTTCGAAAACATTGGTAGTGGAAAACCAGAGATTGGCAGTACTTCAAGTACCCGGAACTTGCGATGTACTGGAAGTACAAAGTACTTTAAAAGTATTTCAAGTATTTTACTTAAATTTCCAAGTAGACGACCTGTATTTTAAGTATTTGTACTTAAATTTTCAAGTCCTTTCCTGTACTTCCGGTACTTTTTCAATTACCAAGTATGAAGTACTTTCGAATACGTCTTGCTAATGGCTGCATGTATAACGTCTTTGAATATAACAATTGAAGAACGTTCTGCGCTATCTTTGGTTAAGATTGTAAGGAATGACTGTTCAAAGGCTCAAGCGACGGTAGTTACGGTGTCATTGTCAATGCATGGCTCCCTTTTTAAAAATCCATGTATTATATTCGTTATTTTTTCCTTTTTCAAACCTGAAACTAAATAAATCTTAATTACAATCGTCAATGCTATTTTTTAAATTATTTATAATTCTTCGTTTAAATATTTCTGTTCCAATCTGCCTAACCTGAGTGAATTGCACAATGTGAAAATATGTTTTGATACAAAAAGTACTCGAATCAAAATCAAACGAGTTTAAAGAGCACGTAAGAAATCAAATATAATTACTAGAACATACGAGGTGTATATCTGAAAACTTGAAAAGTATTTGATACTTGATACTTGACGTATTTAAAGTACTTGATACCTCAATTACTTCAAATATTTAGTACTTCAAGTACTCAGTACTTGAAGCACTTGGTACTTCAGGTATTTATGGTACTTTGTACTTGAAATACACGAGTAATTCAAGTACTCGCAGTATTTTTTACTTGAAGTACTTTCAGGTACTTTTCCCAGCTCTGTGTAAAACCAATTTTTTTTTCTTCGATTAAACTAATCATTCTTGAAAAGTAATATATAAACTCGTTATTCATAAGTTTTCTCATGAGAAAAGCTCGGTGAAAGAAGAGTGTACGATGTACAAGAGAGCGATAAAAACATTATTACGAGGATACACGTTTTTCCGAGATATTTGAGAAGACGTAATCGAGTATCCACGCGATGATGATTGCCGTGGGGGAAGCAATAAAAGTTCTTCCTATAAGCTACCAGAGGGCTTTTTTGCGCTCTCAAAGTTTTTTGCCATTGGGCTTTTTTTTTGTCACGTAAAATCCTTTCCTGGGACCTCCGAGGGACAGAGCCAATCTCTCCGAATTTCTGCGCGGGATCGAACTTTGAGAAAGTTTTTTCTATACGGCGTCTGCTACCTTGCTTTAGCCGTGAAACGACATGAAAAAAAAAAGATGTCTTCTGTGACCGGAGGCACGAGTTCACGAGTTCAAAGCTACCTTAAATGTACATAAGACAAAAGAGAGTATTTTGTTCTTTCGTTTTTAAAAAAGAAATAATGAATGAAGAAAAATAACAACACTGATCCTCAAGGGAATCGTGAACTGCCAAAAATATAACACTTGACACTTCGTATAGTCCAGCAGCAAACCTTACATATATATATATGCTCATTCAAAGATCGATCAGAATGCTAATTGCGTAGTCAATTTTTTGCATTAGATAGAATTACGATCAAGTCAACAAAATAATCTGATGATACAATAGAATATTCAATAGAGTTTACCAAATTTTGAATGCAAATAATGTAACATACAGGGTGTCCAATAGGAATGTGTGAAAACTAATCGAATCTCCCCTCCCTCTCTAACATTGTAAGGAACCCTGCGTTTCAGAAATTTGTACCTGAGACCTGTCAGTTATATTCTAGCTGTGGTAGAAAGCGGACAGTCTTCTTAAAAATGAGTGAGCTAACTATCGAAGAAAAAGTTTTTCTCATTGAATGTTATTATTCAAGAGGGAAAATTTATAGTGAAGCGTTCAGAGGCTTTCGTACGAAGTATGGAAGTAAAAAAGTCAGAAGCGAAACTACTCTTAGAAGGTAAGAATTGAATATTTTTTATATCAAGGTTTATGAACAATCAGATCTAAAGATCTCATGTTTCAAAATTTTTTAGATTGTAACTATTTTTTTTTTTTCCGTTTGCAGAGTAATCGATAATTTTAAAGAGTACGGAACATTACAGGACCGTAGAAAAGATTTGTCAGGCCCTTCCACCTCGGTAACTACAGAGGAAACGATTAAAGCAGTTAAAGACTATTTTGAACAAAATCCTCAGTCTTCAATCCGTAAAGCCGCTCAAGCTTTAAAAATAAGCAAATCGTCGTTGCACAATATTCTACGTCATTTTTTGAAAATGCATCCTTACAAAATAACAACGCATCAATTATTGTCTGAACATGCCATGAAAACAAGAAAAGAGTTCTGCAACTCGTTGTGTCGAATGTTGGAAAATGGAGAATTGAACGAAAAACAAATAATTTTCTCCGATGAAGCCCATTTTTGGATAAATGGCTATGTTAATAAACAAAATTATCGCTTTTGGGGTTCAGAAAATCCGAAAGTCGTAGTGGCAACGTCTCTTCATCCTGTAAAAGTATCCGTATGGGCAGCTGTCTCAATAAAAGGGATCTACCTGCATATCTTTGAATCTACTGTTACCGGACAGAGCTATAAAGAGATGTTAGAGACACAATACTTTCCCTATGCAAAGAAAAAACATCTCGTTAAGAATTATTACTTTATGCAAGGCGGAGCAGCACCTCATCGAACACAAGAAGTTTTCGAAACCATCAATAAAGTTTATGGTGATCGAGTTATCGGCCTTGGATATCCTCGATTTACACGAACAGGGATGGAATGGCCCCCTTATTCACCCGATCTCAATCCTTGTGATTATTTTTTGTGGGGTTATATTAAAGATCACTGTTATGAAAACAACCCAAAAACTGTAGATGATTTGGTCAAAGGAATAAGGAAGACTGTCGATGGCATTTCAAATGAAACTATAGAACACGTTTTTAATAGTTTTAAAAAGCGATTAGAGTACTGTGGTGATTCAAATGGCTCACATTTTGAAAATATTTATCATTGATTTTGACATTTTTTTTAGTATTTGCTTAAATATATAATTTTTTCTATGGAAACATCGTTTTTTTGTAATAAATTGACATAAAATAAAAATGACAACTCTCTTCTATTAAAAAAAAATTCCACTGATCTGGTTCCTTTATTTATTGCAAAATACCAATTTATTAGTTTTCACACCTTCCTATTGGACACCCTGTATATCATTTAAATAACTGCTACTCTGTTGGATCAATCATACGTTCATTTGAGGGAATGAAATATTGGTTCCATTTCGTTAGGGCTCGAATATTGGTTACATTTCGATAGGACTCAGTGTATATTAATGCTACTATCGTATTAATTTATTTATTTATTAAAATATAAATCACACATTTATATTTGACAAACCAGAAACACAACATTTTTTTGTTAATTTTTTTTTCTACAATCGTACAACCGTACGGTATCCTTCGCCTTTTAAGTTTCTCATCCCCTTACCCCTTACCTCTTTCAATTTCAAAATTCCATTTAGTTCCTTTTTATCTCTCCCCCCCCCCCCCCCCCTCTCACACTACTACTGTCCGCAGCCACTCATACCTAATATACTACTGTATCGCATTTTCACGAGGGCACAGGGAAATCGAGGAAAACCTCGGTCCCGATACACTTTGATAAATTTTACTGACTTTCAGTTCTATATACTAGCACCAGAGACTCACAGTCACATTTGCTTCCCGTTCAGCAGCCGTTGCGCCAACCGGTGCCTAAGGTAGTACGAGCACATACCTCCCGATCAGATGAAAATCTAATTTTTTTTCTATGCAATAGCTTGAGCGTATAGGATTATCACCTGCAAAATTGCAAAGCGGTTCAACGACTATACTTATTCGAGCAATTAATTTGTCAAATCGAGAGATATTTAGCCCACGTTATATAACCGAATTGCGGGCTGGTGGAACTTTGAAACAGAAATACAAATCCTTGCCGATTAGATACGATCAATGAAAAAAGCGTGAAGTGTTTGGAAAACTGTCACGCGCGGCTGTATGCGTCCCATAAAAAATAGGGGTGAATGAATATTCTGATTCGATTGAATTGACAAATTTATGCTGCATGCGTTGGCCCACGAGCGGTCGCTCTCTTTTTTTTTCATGAATATCCCTCACTCACCACCTCGACCACGTTTCCGCTTATTTCCCGCCCTCAGTTGCACTCAATCATGGTAGCCCATGCGTGTACTTTGAGGGTTCATCGACCCCCACATTAAGGTAGTTCTATCGTGGTAACTAATCCATAAGATTAAAATTTTTTTTTTTTTATATCTTCGATTTTAATATATTTATTCATTTCGCGAAACGTCAATGCCCCTTATCGACCTAATTACGGAGAAATTAATACTTGAAAATGCCAGTTCCTCAAGGCAAATTTGCTTCGGCATATAGAAGAACCGATTTCCGGTCACTTTAAAACGATATATCTTATCGAAAATCCAAAAGATTCTTACAAAAAACGAGACTTAGATTCATTAAACACGTAAAAATCTAACGGGCCTAAAAAAAAATATGATTGTCGACCAATTTTTTAAGCTATACTGATTTTAATACGAGCATCCGGGTAGTGATACACAACTTGTGGCATAATATCGTGACGGTGAAAAAATGTGGCAAGGCGATATCGAAACGAAAGCGGTATTTGACAAGTCGAACAACATAACCTCTCCGCGTCAACGTCAATAGAGCGGGCGAGAGAGTGAGAGGGCACGAGAATGAAAAGAGAAAGAAAACGCAACGTTGCCACACGTAAATATCATACGAGATCTAGTAATACTTGAGTCGTTGCAATTACTATTTTACTAGTTACATAATTATTTATAATAAACCGTTGATTAATTGTATTCACCTGGGTAAGCTTATTTAATATTTATTAATTTTAACCCATATATCCAATATTTTTAGGAATCATCATTTAGACATTTATAGCTAATTGACTAGTCTGCAGCGATAGAACTACCTTAAGAATCGCTGCACTATAGGAGTGGCAAAAAAATGAAATTGATCGAGAGACGCAGTGGGTTTAATTGATAAAATTATATATAGCTGAAGAGGCAACTAAATATATATAGCTGAAGAGATAAATAAATATATAGCTGAAGAGATAACTAAATATATAGACAACTAAAAAAAACTAGGCGTCATGACGCCTCGATAAAATTGAGCGCAGGTGCTAAATGTGCGACGTTTCGTTGGCTGCTAAGGCAATTGCTGCTTTTTCCGAGTTTAGTTACAATGAGGGAGAGGGAGGAAGGGGGGGGGGGTACGAGTTTGCATAGAAAACGCAAATCAGTAGGCAAAAAAAACATCGAGGTTGGAATATTATCGTATATAGAATTGGAGAAAATAAAATAAAAAACGGTAAAGAAACGATCATGCGGGCTCTCGCTGCCCTGCACGAATGCATGTACGTCGCATATACTATAGGAGCACCGTTCTCATAAAATTTTGCCAACGAATTTATCGGATTAAAAAAAAATACATTTTTCCAGTCCAACGAATGTGTAATTATTAACCATTAGTCGCTTCCTAAAGAAACGAAAAGAAGAACCACACCTTAATGGCCAAAAACATCGACGTTCCATAATTGCCTGAATAACCCAAAAAGTTTCTTGACCATATTGAGACACAGATCGAGAACACAAACGCCGTGTTCAACGAACCAGGAAGGGAAATCGCGGTGTTGTATAAATAATTTCAGAACTTCTCGAAAAGTTTTCCAAGTTGATAGGAGATCAGCCATTGACTCCGGTATGACATATAACCGTTCAGTGGAGATTGGTCCAGTGCCATTAGGAACGAATGAAACTTTTAAAGAAGAATTGGAAAAAAAAAAAACGAATTTCCCTCCTAATAATTAAAAATAATTTCATACAATAATTCATCTGAAAATTATTGTAAATAATTAGCAGTAATCACGTTCGTGAAATAATCAATTAATGTTTTTGGTAGAGAATTTCGTTAATTTTATTATGCCAAAAGTCATGATAAAAACATATCGATATGGCTTTTGGCATGATGAAAATTCCATCACGGATCACACACACACAGTACTACTTTTTTTTTTCTCGTTCCTCTGATCTCCTGTCACGCCTTATACGAAATTTAGGATTAACGTCACGTTGTCGATCGTGATCCTCCGACAAAAATGCCCGTCCAATATGTAGATCGGATAAATATCATGAGAAAAGAACAATATCGATGATGATGATGATGATGCAGCTTCGAATAGTCACGAGCAAATAAATCCAATGATTTTCCGTTTACGAAAAAATTTTACAATCTCGACATTTTACGAAGATCAAAAATGATCCAGAAGTCCGAGAAAAAAGAGGGCTCAGCCGTCGAGGAATATTTTTAACGATATATACTCGTTATTCTTTCATCCACACACTGAAACGCATCATAGCCGGATTTATTTATTTAAATTATTATTATCGTTACTTTTATTCCCGCTATTTGTGCGATTAGGATTCGATTGTCTGGATTCGAGGTCTTATTAAAACGTTACATTTATATTCACTTCGGAGAAATTAAGGGACTAGAATTTTTTTTTTTTTTTACTATTGAATTTCACAAACAAAAAAATCGTTCTTCCAACTTTGGCTTCAACGGGAGCTTGGTGTGCTATACGCAAAATATAAATCGAGAGCCAGGGTATACATATCGAGAGAGCATATATCTGTGTTTTTCTCGATAATTTTTCATTGCTCCGGCCGGACAAATAGACGAAGCCTGACATAGTATAAAATCCCATTCGTCGTGGCCGTAAAAAAAAATCGTGTCCTGCTGCGATGAAAAATTTAATTATTCGATAGTCCGATACGGTGAATGACGGAATTGCAAACTCGAGTTGGGTTTCTCGAGAGTGAATACGAAGTTCCGATCGAGTAATTTCGATTGTTTGCTGATTAAACACGGACCATCGAGCTCAAACTATTCACGTGGACTCCATTTCCCCCCTATTCTCTCTCTCTCTCTCTCTCTCTCTCTCTCTCTCTCTCTCTCTCTCTCTCTCTGTCTCTTTCTCTATACGTCTTTTTCAATCGAATAAAAAATCGCTGATTTAGCACTGAAACATCGCAACATGCGACAACTTACGATGCAACGACTTAGTATCAGGAATCTTGTTATAATTTACGAAGAATGTTCAGTTTTTTTAGTCTTTTTTTGTACACCATACGCGCTATAATTGATATAATTGTAATTAGAGCCTCGAGGAGCTTACAAACGAGATATTAAAAATGGAAATAAAATGAAACATATCGATTATGCGTTCGTCCTATAGAAGCAAATTGTACTTTTTTCTCTCCCTCCCTCTCTCTCTCTCTCTCTCTCTCTCTCTCTCTCTCTCTCTCTCTCTCTCTCTCTCTCTCTCTATCTCTTTCTTTGACAGTGACGAACACACGTTCAGTTGAAAAATACTGCAAATTAACAGCGATTATCGTAAGAAATGAAATCTTCATTTTTCACAGTATCAATTATGATAATTGGACACATAAATCATTGAATTCAAGGAAGAATCATTATGCTTTTCTTTTCTCGAGCCAATCTCTATTCAGATCGAAGATAATATCTCATATGGGGGAGGGGGGGGGGGATTATTTTTTTTTAATTCATTTTATTATCTGCGTATAATAGGCCGACGAGTCCAACTAGATGCTAGCCGTATCTGGGTGGTATTTGTGTCGTCGTTCGGGGCGGTACTAAGATGACGTATTTTTTCATCCTTTGCTTTGGATCATGATTCCTCCTACTACACAGAGAAAACGGAATGATTCGTACAGCTGAATGAATGATAGTTGCATACATTTCAGTTATGGTAACTATGGAGACTGTTGCATGATGAAGATTAGGGGAAGTTCGGGTAGCCCCGGACACTTGAATAAAGTATATCAAAAACATATAAATAACAGGTTCTAAACGTTTAATATCATACCATTTACGATCTTCAGAATCTCTTTGATGACTTTAACAAAACAATAGATACTTTTTTCAATTGTGTGAATTATATAATAACAGAAAAACGTTACCATCCAATTTTGGGCAATGGGAAAAACGGCGGGTAGC
Source organism: Rhorus exstirpatorius (assembly GCA_963564615.1). NCBI lineage: Eukaryota > Metazoa > Arthropoda > Insecta > Hymenoptera > Ichneumonidae > Rhorus > Rhorus exstirpatorius. Next base: position 61,717,672 of record OY751313.1, on the reverse strand, counting down.
CCCGGACACACATTTTAACGACGATTTAATCGTTCTTTAGCTTTACAAACATCATAATACCAATGAATATTCGACGATTCAATGTTGACAGAGGCTTCGTGAGCCCAATCGCTGGATTTTCGACATTCAATCCAATTTTCGTCGAAGGTTTTCCCACACATCCCCGTAGCCTCATGACGATCTTCATGGGAGCGCGTTCGATAGTTTTAGTTCATTTCTGTTCATTTTTTGTTCATTTCTTCCATTTTTTTTGAAAATTTTTCTTCGTTTTTTGTTTCAAAATGTCCAAAGGTACGCGACAGACTTGCGTCCGGGGCTACCCGATAATCCCTATCTCATATTATTATTGATAATTATCAAATTATAAACACAATCAATTGGAAAACTGTTATAAACGTAAAGCATATGTAATGGCCTCTGATACAAGTAATAAGTTCAGTCGTATTACCCGTGTCTTTTATATGAAAACCTTCTTCGAAGTCTGATGAGCGCGCACGAAAAATCTTGCCGATGATAAATTTCACAAATAAATTTTACCCGGTCAGCGCTCATGCCAAAATACTGACTTAAATTTGTTCTATGCACTACGGGGCACGTTAATATGCGTCACTTTGTTTACATTTTTGACTCTATTGTTGCATACTTCAAGTGTCCGGGGATACCCGCCGTCCGGGGCTACCCGAACTTCCCCTACGCATTGCTATGACAGCAATACCGTTTAGTTGAATGTTACAACTGTATATATAGCAAGTATATATAGCAAGGCACGATATATAGTAAGTGGAAAAATACTGTTCAGTTATTGGAGAAAAGATTTTGGACTGTTGAGATAGCTATCCCGGTATAGCTGTGAGAGCTATACGCAGGGGTGAAATAGCCCTGCGTACAGCTGACCCAACTATAGTTCTGGTATTCATGTTTCCACGCGCGTGTATATAATATGCGCGACCTGCGATCAACGAGTTCTAGTCCAGTCATTCTAGCCATTTTTTCTGCAATCTTCTACAGAATTTATTTTACTTTTGGGAAAGATTCAAGGGGAATCACCTGAGTGTAAATTCAAGTTGGCGAGACGCGGGAGGGCCGAGCTTCAGCTTCCATCATGGATAACGCGTTTTATCAAATATCTCGTGAACCGTGCATCGTACGACAAAAATAATTGAAATCTTTTTTGTAGATAACAAAATTTTCTACAACTTTTATTTGAAACTTTTTCGTGTATAATGCGTGGTTTTCGATTTATAGCGTGGAAAACTTTTCCAAGCATAGCTATTGCTGAATATGTATTTAACGGTTGTTGTAACAGTAATAATGGTGATGTTTGGAAAAGTTTTCAGCGCTATAAATAAAAAAAACCATGCACTATTGAGGAAAAAATTTCGTATAAAAGTTGCAGAGAATTATATTGCCTACAAAAAAAATCTTTACTATTTTTGTCGTACGATGTACGGTTCACGAGATATCTGAAAAAACGTGTTTTCCAAGATGGCGACTGAAGCTCGACTCCTTCCGCGTCTCGCCAACTGGAATTAACATTCAGGGGACAGGTCTGAACCTTTACCAAAAGCAAAATCAATTCTGTAGAAGATTGCATTATGAACCTACTTTTTTGGCTAGAATTACTGGACTATATCAGCTCTACCACAGCTATTATCGCATCGTTCATGCAAGCGAATTACGTCAGGATCCCATGTTCTGCTGTGGTAGCTGAACGGCAGGACTGCTGTGACTAAAGAGTCAATTATAGTTCTACTAATTAGATATCTGGGTGACACAACCATACCTTTTTCTCAGTGTAGTCTCATAAGTTTTCAGCGCACGCTTAGTCCTACGAAACGCTCCGTTAACGCTTAGAGGATCATAAATGCCATTTGTAAATTTATATTCCGATTTCAGAGCCATTGGTTTAATCACAGTCGACTCCGGACTGTCTCGTTCGTCATTTGATGATATTGTCAATGGACGATTCTCCAATGATCGGTGCCAAACTCTTGGCAAATCTTTCATTTTTCTCGAGACGGACTCGACGCTTCCACGATGAGAAATGATCCCTTCAAGATTGATATCTTGAGCTATTTCATTCTTGTTGTCATCGGCAATCTTCATGCCTATCATGACTCTCCTTGCCTTTTTTTCATCCAATTTTTTCGATTCTTTTTCCTCTTTATTGTCTCGCCGTATCGAAACATTGTTCCTTGATCTATCGCCAATTTTCTCTGTCGCCAAATAATTTTGATTGTTATTTTCATTAATAGAGAATACTTGTCTTTTCAATGATTTTTCCAAATTCTTGCCTACACTTCCGAGAATCTTGAGCAACGAATTTACGTCACGATTTAACACGTTCGAATCTTTTTCTTCGGCATTTTTTGTTTTCAAACGTATTTTCTCGACTTGCTTCATTTTCAATCTCGTTCGTTCAGGCACATCTGCATTCACTGTTGCTTTTTCCGATAAATTTGTTTGCAAAATTGTTTTATCAGTAATTCTCTGGCTCAAATTTGTTTCATCGCCAATTTTCGAATTCTCATCGATAGACGACGTTAATAAAGCATCGAAGATCTCGTAGCTTGATCGCGGTTTCGAGGACGAAGCGTCTATAAGTCGAATCTTACGCAACCGATGAAGCTTTCTTCGATTATTAGGATCGCTGTTGTCGCAAAAAATCTTCGCTCTCGTGGAACGGGGAGTTTGATTCGCGACGGGGGTCACCGTCATAAGAGCAGTCGTTGATTCATCGATCTGTTTGATTACCTCGATCGTTGATGGAGAAGACGTTCCTTTTTGACAATTGCCGTTCTCGCAGACTTCTTTAATTTTACTCTCATCGATTGGACAATCGGTGCCTTTGCAATCCTTTTCTACTTCTTCCACTGAGCAATCATTGCCCTTGCAATCTTCCATCGAGAATCTTCCTGGACAATCCGGACCTTCGCAGATTTCCGTTGAGCTGGCTACGCAATCTTGGCCCACGCAATTGTCTTGAGAATTCTCCTGGCAGTCTTTTCCCTCCTCACAGCTGATGTCGTCAGAGCAATCTGGACCTTCGCATTCATCGCTGTCAACGCTTTCCGAATCGCAATATTCATTCTCGCAGCTGCTCTCCGAACAATCGTAACCTTGGCAATGAATCTTCGTCGAATTTTTCCGATCGTTGCAATTTTCACCGTTACATTTATTGGATAAACAATCATTCTCGCATGACTTTTCCGTCGATTCTTCTCGCGTCTCCCCGATACTCGATGATTCGTTTATCTCCGGAGATTTATCGGGAACGTTTGCGATTGAATTTTCCGTTATTTCCTGCCTCAATATAAATTCCGAATCCTTGGGGATTTCTTGACCAGTTACCAATGATTTTTCCTCTCCGTTATCCTCTTCCGAATCGCGTATGTCACTCGTCTCGGAATAATCCGTTAAATTATAAGGTTTCAGTGTGCCTAACTTCGTCAGCGATTCATCACGATGATAGCCATCAGTCGTCGTCACGATGATATCAACCGAATTTTCAGTGATCCCAATGTCTTCGCTGCTTTTCTCGCTGACCCTCGAAATTTCCATTGACAAACCCTGCTCATAATCCTTTGATCTTTCGCTCGTGTTCGCTTCGTTCGATGAATCTTTCTTAAGGCACGAACGACCGCATGTCGTACGATCAATGAATAATTCTATGGCACGTTTTGTCTCGTCGTTAACGATCGCGCATTTTCCAACTATTTCGAGACCTATGCGAAGACAATTGCGCGGTCTCGTGCACAGCAATTCGATACTCACGTTAGACGAATCACGAAGATTATTCTTTATTTCATCGACGATCATCATGAGTTGCCGATAATCCCTCAGAGCTCGTAAATTTTCATACGCGTCAAAGAGCTCGAGCAGCTCGTTGAGATTCTCGATCAGGTGGCTCTTGTGCCAGAAACGCGCGTGAACGTGCAGCGATACCGCGAGATCCTCGGCGAAATTAATGTTCCTCAATTGTCCGAGAATCTCCAACAAAAGTTGATCAGGCCCGGCTTGCTGATATTTCTCGATACTAAGATACGTTTCGATGATATTTTTCATCTGAATTTCACGAAGCAAATAATCACGAGCATCGATAATATCACGATCAACGGTGTCGTTCGATAAAATAAGCTCGAACAAATATTTCAAATTAATCGTGGAATTGTCGTAAACCGTCCCGAGCAGCTCGATATTCTCGCTAACGGCGTTGATCTCACGTACAACATGCCTGGACAAATAAGCCGCTTGATTAGCCACGGATCTTCCGTGAAACAAGTCTTCACCTTTGGCCAGATTATTTTTCAAGAGTTCACCGACCGTTTTCATCCCGGCTAACGATTCTTTCAGCTTCCTCGTAATCCAGGATCCCGAAGTTTTGCCAAGATACGCGACGAGTGTTCCCTCGGCGGTGCGAACTTTATTGTCAAAATTGTCGTACTGAACGTTTCGAAGTAGCCCGGAGAGTACAGAGGACGTGAAACTAAGACGACCGGCACGAAGATGATAATGTACGGCTTTGAGGGAAAATCCATTGGGATAATTCTTCGTTATTTCGGCGAAACGATAAATTCTTCGTGTCACGTTTAACGCTAGCTTCGCGAGCAGCGTTTGTTCGTTCGGCTCATCGTGAATCCTCACGTTCATGCATATGTTCGAGCTCTCTTTGAGGCAAGAACGTACGTGCTCATTTATATGCGCGCATATCCTCGTTGGCCTCGTGTCCGGATCATCCAGAAAACTCGGAACAATGTCGAATATGTTATACTTTCTCTCCAATGTTTCGCGATATATTCGATGGAGAGCCTCGATCTGGCTAATGCCAAAATCATCGTAATGATCGTAGACGAGTTTACCAAAAGTATCGAGAATTTCCATTCTCAACAGAGCACCGTATCGAAGCAAATGCTCCGTGGCATCCTGAAGCGTCGGATCTGACGTTGCATCCAGCAAATTTAGTTCTTCCGATATATCGCGAATCGTTATTGCTGTTTGACGACTGGTGCCACGAGGAATCGTGTCTTGCCTGTAGGCCGCATAGTCAATGGCCTACAGAATAACGAAACAGTGTTACCGAACCGTTCGTTCAACAAACGAACAAAAAATCCAACACTCTTTGGTAGGACTCCAAAGGGGCATTAAATAGTTCGAAGAATCTTCGTTAGAGACTGCGATCGGTATATACAGGGTGTCCAATAGGAATGTGTGAAAACTAATCGAATCTCCCCTCCCTCTCTAACATTGTAAGGAACCCTGCGTTTCAGAAATTTGTACCTGAGACCTGTCAGTTATATTCTAGCTATGGTAGAAAGCGGACAGTCTTCTTAAAAATGAGTGAGCAGCTAACTATCGAAGAAAAAGTTTTTCTCATTGAATGTTATTATTCAAGAGGGAAAATTTATAGTGAAGCGTTCAGAGGCTTTCGTACGAAGTATGGAAGTAAAAAAGTCAGAAGCGAAACTACTCTTAGAAGGTAAGAATTGAATATTTTTTATATCAAGGTTTATGAACAATCAGATCTAAAGATCTCATGTTTCAAAATTTTTTAGATTGTAACTATTTTTTTTTTTTCCGTTTGCAGAGTAATCGATAATTTTAAAGAGTACGGAACATTACAGGACCGTAGAAAAGATTTGTCAGGCCCTTCCACCTCGGTAACTACAGAGGAAACGATTAAAGCAGTTAAAGACTATTTTGAACAAAATCCTCAGTCTTCAATCCGTAAAGCCGCTCAAGCTTTAAAAATAAGCAAATCGTCGTTGCACAATATTCTACGTCATTTTTTGAAAATTCTAATGTGGTGATTCAAATGGCTCACATTTTGAAAATATTTATCATTGATTTTGACATTTTTTTTTTAGTATTTGCTTAAATATATAATTTTTTCTATGGAAACATCGTTTTTTTTGTAATAAATTGACATAAAATAAAAATGACAACTCTCTTCTATTAAAAAAAAATTCCACTGATCTGGTTCCTTTATTTATTGCAAAATACCAATTTATTAGTTTTCACACCTTCCTATTGGACACCCTGTATATGATAGATTTTAGAACCATATACGACAATGAAACGAAGAAAGTCAAGACTAAACTGGAGGACGAATATGACGTGAAATTAATATTGTATAAGGGGAAGGATAATAATTAGCATCGTGATCAAGTCAATGCACGGAAAAATGATTGGCGGATGGAAATAATCGGGAAAGAGGAAACGATTTTCTTGAATTTTTTTTTTTTCTCTTCCTCATATTTCGGGCGATTGTAATTATAGGAAAATCTCTCGGCGACTCACCGTGGCGCAATTGATCACAATTAGTAGTTCAAGAAGATGAATCAACGTGCATCCAGCATCGCGTCTTTTTCCGCTCGATCGCAAAGTCGTCGACATAACGATCGAGTCAACAAGAGCGCGAATTTCTCGGGTATATCCTCACGCTGGTGTGCTTCTTTTCGCGATAGATGCAGCCGGTTTGAAACGAGCAAGCAACGAGCCCTCTCTTATATTGTATCGATAAAGTTCATAACAGTAGCACTAAAACACTCGCATGCCCCCCAAATCGAGGCTTGGATATTTTTAATATATATATATATATATACTCACGCACGCGCACAAGGCATTCCGGGCCGAATCGACGGATTCGCAATTTCTTATGCCATCGTCAAATCCTTCGATAATAATTTTCTCAATTAAATTTCGCATGAAAAAATCTAAAAATATTCACAAAAATCTTGTGCCAGATGTAAACATTTTTTAGCCCATAATCTCGGAGATCGATGCGTTTAATTCTATTTTCTTCCCCCATCATTTTTAGTTTAAACTCGAAAAAAAAAAAATCAAAGACAAAGTAAATCCTAATCTCAAGCCCATCTGGAATGTCTGCGCTCCAAACTAGTCGAATGATTGCTGAATTTTCACAGCGGTTTTCGCAAAATTTGGTTCACCAATCAACAGAGTAGTGAACGCGTTTATTTGTAACAACAGAGCGTGCTGTGCTCTTAAGCTAGAAAAATATATTAATAACGATGGATTTTCAAAGCTGTCAACTGATAAATGCAAATTTCCACGATGCTACATTTTCGTCGAGATTTTTCAGAGTATTTTTTTTTTTTTTTTTTTTTGCCGATTTTAATGCATCGTGGCTTATTCCGTTCGTAAAAACTACTCTACGAATTCAACCACGTAGATTCTTGTGTAGGGTCGATCGTTTCACAATTCCAGTCCCCATTGTTTGACCGGCAAAAAAAAATCTCCCATAAAAAAAATGCTGTAATTATTAAACGATTGGTACTACAAAAAATCTATACATTGTGAATTCGTAGAATATTTTTTAACGAACAATATAAACCCTGATGGATTAATATCGGTTGAAAAAAAAAATAAGGATCGTTCTTTGAAAAATCTCGACGAAAATTTATCATCAAGTAAATTTGCATTTATCATTTATGATGATTTTGCAAATCCACCGTTATTAATATTTATTTGGATTAAGAACGCATACTGCATTACAAATTGATCTTCGCAACTGCAAATATAATTGCACTAAATTGTGCATAAACCGTTGTGGAAATTCAGCACTATCATTTGACTATATAGTGTGAATTGCGCAGTATACCTGCCTCGATATTTTTACGTCAACCATGGGGAACCACAGAGAACGCAATGGAAAAGATGAAAAAATTGATCTTCGTTTTCGATGATCTGTAAAATTTATTTAAGCTTTACTGGTCAAAATTTTGAATTTTCTATCGTCACAAATTATTATTAAGCAGCGCAGGATGGGAAAAAAAAAGTCTACGAAAAATATGAATATGCTTTTCGGATAACGATGATAATTTTTTAAAATTTCTAACTAAATCCCCCAAAGGGTGATTTATAGTTGATGAGATTCATGGACCTCGCGATTTGGCCTGGAATGCCCCATACATACGTATCTGTATTTATGTATAAACACAGACATGTATATACTTAAATACGTATATGGAGAACTATGCATCAGACATCGATGAGATTCATCGATCAATTTATTTTGCAACGACCACTCCGACGATAGTACAAAAGGAATCAGCAGCTCCATTAATTATCCAGATAGGGGACCGGTAAGAGCCCCGATATCGAACCACTGATTCGTTACTACACGTGAAATTTAATTGAACGAGAAACATATTGAATAGCCTACCGCGCATACTCGCATATATATATATATACATAATCTTAATCCTTAATAAAGCATTTTCCATCCACAAAAGTTGTAAAAACAAACCGTTAAAAAAAAAATGAAGCAACATCAAGTTTCAGCGTATCGAAAAAAATTATCCCTCGACCCTCGCCGAGACTGAACTTTGATTTTCGGACTTTTTGGGTCGTGAAACTTCTCAGCCCGCACTTATTATATATATATATATCGTTCGGAGGGTCGATGAACCTCCACCTGCCGAAATTTCACGATTAAATTGCTCGAGGTAAATGTTCCCCCCGGAGAATTTGGAGTTTCGCGAAGCGTCAACGTTCGAGCGAGTGGGAGATGAGGGTGGATTCGTAAAGTAGGGCTGATAACAATAATAATAATACAAGTCTTAAAGAAGCGTGATTCGTGCTGCATCGATTCGGGAAGCATCGATAAGCTTTTGATACAGATAAAGAGAGAGAGAGAGAGAGAAAGGTAAGTCAGCAAGTGTTAATCCGTACAATTTAATTTGCCTATCAGGCCCTTCAGCCCCTCGAACATTAGTCGATGATATGCAGTGGCGCGGTGAGCCCAGCAGGCAGGGCGTTTTTTCTCAATGTCGTTGAGCTATAACAGGCTGCCAATGTAAGTGTGCAGAGACCGCTGAAAGTCACAAAGCCATACATGGAACAACATTTTACATGTAAAATTTTCTCGGATACGCCTTTTTACATTCACCCACTCTACTATTATATAGTTCACCAACGACTGTACATAGCTTGCATATGACCACGGAGCTTGCGCACGAATCGTCCCAATATGGATTCTCGCAGACTATATCGCGTACATCTCGAAGCTGGAAAATGCCGCACTAGAGCACCTTTATCGTGAACACACACACACACGACGTTCCAGGGTAAGATTTTGCTCATCGCGACAAAAACAACAACAAAAACCGACAATTTTCTCCCTATTTTTCTCTTTATAAACCGCGGCGTTTCTTAATTGTTCTTCTAATTTCGTTCGTTCTAATTGCTTCGTTCGACTTTCAGTGTTGAATCGAATTCTTCATACGATCGAAAAGTCATGTCTGATCCGGACTATTTGTACGCTTGTCAGAGAGCCGAGCTCCTGGGACAGCCAGCACCCAGCGAGGAGGAATGGGCATCAACCCGTGAAACCGTTCACGTCGACGACGATCCCGAAGCCGTCGAGGATGCGGTCGCACGGGTATAATCAAAGAATTTGATCATCTTGTTTGAGGATTATTTTAAAAATAAAATTGTTATTATTTTTCGTTTTTTTTGCTCTACGTTTTGCCTGCGTAGGATTTGGATCAGTCGGATGAGAGCATGCGACGAGCCGGTGGTGGCCTCGACGAGCTGAATAGCATTCTGAGTGCCACGCAGAAGAAAATCAACAGGTTCAAGGTGAGGAAACGAGAAATCTTGTTTAATATTTCTTTGTGCTTTAATAAGTGAAAGAGTTTTTAAGTGGTCGAGGTTTCAGGCCTAATCTGTGGCCAACTACGTGTATTTTAGCGTTAAATCGCGAGAATTGAAGACTCGAGAACGAGTTTTCACTCGTGTCGTGGAATAATTAAAATGGAATTGAAAAAAAAAAAAGTAATATAAGCCGGTAATATTACGGAGAAGATTGACGTCACAGGAGGAACAAAGAGTTAAATTAATCGCGTTCTAAAATTCATGCGAGTTAATCCAACCGATTGAATTATCCATGAGGGCAATTTTTGGGATTAATATTTTCAATCCGGGAATGCAAATAGATGTATTTTTTTTTTTTAATTTCTCCGTGAGTGAACGAGAAAAAAAATTTCCTGGGCTAAATATGAGCTGATTTCGCGACGAAAAAGGAAGAACGAAAAAAGATTTTAATTTCAGACGGTTTGCGGAAGTCTGAGCACACTTTTGCGCGTTCGCGTTGGCTCGCGAAACAATACGCCCGATCACAAACCCCTTACGCCCGACAGCACCGACATCGAAAAATCATCGACCAACGAATTTTTAGTCACCGACGAGACTCTAACGATCGTCAATGCGGACGAACAAACGTCGATCGTGTCGTCCGGCGATGTAATATCCAGCAAACCGAAAAAAATCGATCTCAATGAGAAAATGGGCTCGCATCTTGACAAGCTCGATTCTCTGATAAACAAAGCCGAGAACGCCCAGTACAGTATGCAGCATCAAACGAAGCAGATGAAAAAAATCATAAACAAATGAAATACGGTAAATTGCATCGATTAAAAATTGTGCATGATGAGACGCGAAAAAGCAACGAGACTTACAATCACTTCTCTTTATCACGGAAAACTTTTGTTTTTTAACTCGAAAATCCATAATTATTCAGCTCGATAATGATTAATTATCCATCCGCAGCGAGCGCGGTTTTGATTATTTTCGATTTAATTAAAAATATTTTGATTGATAATTTAAACAATATATATATATAAGCATGCGCGAAGTATAATAATATTTTCATCAACGAAGAGTCAATTATAAAAGGAAGAACGTTTCTTTTTTTTTTTCTGCTTCTCACAATCGATTGATGCGATTTCGAGGAGAGGGGAAGATCAAAAAATTACATAATATTATATATAATCGGGCGAAAGTAAATTCATAATTTCGTAGCTGATAATTTAACTCGAATCTCTAAACGGATTTACGGACGATGGATTATATCTCTTCGACTCAATTAAACATGTCATATCGCTGTTGAAAGACTCTTTAATTTAAAAAGAGATATTTAAACTTCAATTATATATTTTACGAAGTTTAAGGATATATCATCCCTATACAATCCCAGTCAACGAAAGTTTTGGTGAGAATTTCAATTACTTCGTGCTGAGGCAAAAAATCTAAAAAAAAATCAACCATATATTGAAGATGACAATGAGATTGATTGCCAATTATAGGAATGCCAAAATACTATTAAACGATTGTTTGAACGGTCAATTGTTGGAAAAATTTCCTGTAAAAATATTTTTCGAACATGCGTGTAACATATTCTTCGGGTTTTTTCGAATACATGTACATTTTTCAAGAATATTCTTTTGTTTTTTTTAACCCTTTCGTGGTCACACCTCTGTGGAATAACTTAGTGGTCACGACGTGGGTTAAATTTATCCAGCCAAGTTTCAAATGTGTAAACTGTCAGTCCGATCGGGATCGAAAAAATACTAAAAAATACTTTGAATATTCTAAAACATGTGTCATAAATTGGTATGTCAAAATTCAAATCGCAACGTGTTGAAAAAAAAATCGTAAATAGGTCAATTTGTCAAAGAATACACCGTTCCTGTCAAAAGACCTGGGTGAAATTTACCCAGTATCACCACGAAGGGTTAATTTATGTTTTTTTTTAGAATTTTGAAAAACTGTGTTTATAAAAGTATTCGTTTGATGATCCGAATACTTTATGAGCGTAATATCGAACCTTTTGTACGAAAACATATCCAAAGTTTATCGATTTTCATGCAATTTTCGAAATGAAAAATTCTCAAAAACGGAAATTAAAAAAAACAATAGAAAATTGTTGGAAAAATTCATATGTATTCAGAAAACTCGAGGAATTTGTTACGTATATACGATCGAAAAAAAGTTTTACAGGAGATTTCTGCAACAATTTATCGTTTAAACAATTTGTTGATAATTATTCGGCATTGTTGTTACTGGAAATCGATATTATTTTTATCTTCAATATTGTTGTTTTTTTTTTCAGATTTTTGTCTCAACACGACGTACTTAAAGGATGTATCGGACGTACTTTCCCAACCAAAAGTTACTTTCGTCGACAATATTGCATACTTCATGATAAGATAAAAATCGGAAAAAATTCAACCACAATAAAGACGATAAGAAGATTAATTTTTCATAATAATAATGCCAAAAAGTTATCAATAAATTGTTCGAACAAAACATTGTTTAACAAATTTTTAGGGAATGTTTTTTTTTGTCATGTGAAATGAATTCGTTGATTTTTCTGACCACACATGAATTTTTTTTAAATTTTCTTATCGTTTTGAAATTTCGGTTTTCGGAAATTTGTAAAGGTTTTATTTACGAAACTATTCGTTCAATGCCCCGGAAACTTCTTAATTATAATCTACAAAATGTTTTTACGAAAACATATCCAAAATTCACGATTTTTCCTTCATTTGTAAAAATTAAATAATTTTCGAAAACCGAAATTTCAAAATGATAAGAAAATTTTTAAAAAATTCATCTGTAGTCAGAAAAATCAACGAATTAATTTCACGTGTCAAAAGAAAACTTTCCCTAAAAATTTGTTAAACAATGTTTTGTTTAAACAATTTATTGATAACTTTTTGGCATTATTATTATTAAAAATTAATCTTCTTATCGTCTTTATTGTGGTTGATTTTTTTCCAATTTGTATATCATCATAAAGAATGCAAGATTGTCGACCGTCCGATACATCCTTAAAATTTTGGCGATACATCCTTAAAATACGGGCGATACATCCTCAAAGATCTTTCCTGTACTGGCTATATACAACGCACTCTTCGTGTTCTTTGAACGAAACGAATAATTTGATTTCGCGATCGTGACAATATCGTGATAATATATTGATATATCTCTTACAATCAGGTTGTGGATAGTCATGCATAGATACGAGAGAATCGGAAAAAGAAGAAGAGAAAAAATAATAACGAGGAAAAGTTTTAGATCTGTAGCGAGATGAAATGAAAAGTGATATGGGAGTTGACGATTAGCACGAAAAAAAAAAGAAAAAAATTACGATTTAGCGTCACTTCACTCGACTCACTTCGATTGAATCATTTTTCTTTTTTTTTTTTTTATATATATTTTTTTACTGATTACTAATATTCTTGTACGTGTTAATATCAGCCATTATCATTGCTTTTCTCATAATTTTACGTGACGATTGTTGATTCTATGTATACATATATATATTTTTCGTGTTAAAAATTGTACCCATATAGTACGATTATTATGTAGTACGATGACATAATGATAGTCATGATTTTACGAATATTCCAGTATACATGTATAACGATTGCATGGGAAATCGTGGCGAAAGTCTGCCAAAGTACGAAAGAAAAAAAAAAGTCCAGCACATAAGACTCTATGGACAAATATATATATATATAATATATGTATATATCGTGCTCCATGCCAACTCAGCAACCCCATTTTTTTTTTGGGTCTCGAAAAAATTATTCAGTATGGGCATTTCGAATGACAATATATTCATGACATTTCACCAAAATTTCATCCCCCCCCCCCCCCCCCCCCCACTATTGTTGGTTCTCGAGATAATGATTAATGAATTCTCAATTTTGTAAAAATCATAACCTTGTAACTGCTGATCGGATTTGAACTATCAACAAAAGAATATATTTATTTTTTTTTTTTGCTCTTTTCGAAAAAAAAAATATGCCGTCGCAACGGATCAAAGCTCATTGAACACTTTTCGGGGTAAATTGACAGAAAACAATTTTTTTCCTGTCCACCGATGCCCTCTTCCATCTTAAAAAAAAACCTGTGGAGTTGCGTATTGCTCCACTCTATCAGGAAAAAAAATAGCGAGTGGAATTCCGGGTGGCCCTTTCGTAGAAAAAAAAATCGAAAAATTACCCCGAAAACTGTCCATTGAACTCTTCTTCGATGACGGAATATTTTTTTTTTTTTTTTTTCTTTAAAGGGCAAAAAAAAATATAAAATATTCTTTTTTTTATCGTTTAAATCCGATCAGCAGTTGTAAAGTTATGATTTTTACAAAATTGAGAATTCATTAATCATTTTCTCGAGAGCCAACAATAGTGGGGGGGAGGGGGGTGAAATTTTGGTGAAATGTCATGGAGATATTGTCCTTCGAAATGCCCATACTGAAAAAATTTTTTCGAGACCAAAATAAAAACGCGGTGGCTGAGTTGACATGGAGAGCGACATATATATATGATTTATCGTAACGAAAATAAATGAAAAATAATAAGTTCTTTCGCGTTTAACGTGAAAGTTAAATGAACCGGCCGAAACTTGAAAAAAGAAAAAAGAACTTCAAGAAAACCCAACGTAATTATTACAAAGCCCATATATACACACATTAATATATATTATATAATATATATACACATATATATGTATGTATAACACGAGACATATATTCACACCTACTATCCAAAAGCTTCTGCAAATATATATATATACTATTGTTGTTTTTATACATATATATATATATATATATGTTTATCTTGTTTAAGGATGTTATGAAAAACAAAAATGTTATTTTGCGATTGAACATCGCGCAGAGTTGCGCGTTGATATTAAAGAAAAACAATATGAATTATAAAAACATGCTTTGTTAGAGCTTGTGCAAATAAAACGTGTTAATTTGTTAAAATTATCGCCTCAGTTACTCATGCACTCTATATTAATATTCTCAGCTGAAAGCAGTCGAAGCTGCACGACGAAAGGAACTTGGGAAAATATTTTGGGATTTGTCACAACATTATAGCAGCCCTAGGTATACCAGTAGAAACTATATGGTTATACATAAACACGAAAAAATATCCATATATGAAGTAAAATTCGAACGAAGTACTTGGCGAGGTAGGTAAAATGACTGTAGGGTAAAATTTAAAAAAATCGATCTCACGAACTCGCCAAAGAATTTTTTTTTCGATGCCAACTTTTTTTCAATTAAAATTTTTCAAACAATACATTTTTAGATTATGACCAATGGCTATAGAATTTATATTTAACATATTCTCATAAAATTTAACCCTTTTAAGTGGGCAATACAATATCCCTATTCATAGCGTCCCAAGTCCCATTTCATAGCACGTTTTCGGGCATTGTTATATACTTAAAACAATATAAACAGTGTATAACGATGCAAGATGTACTTGGCAACTGTGAGTTTAAAAATATATTCACGAATCACATATTCGTGGGTTGAAACAAAGTGAAACAAATATTTGTGAAATATATTTGAAGGGCAGTTGCCAGTAAACATGAACGTGTACAGTAAACTGACACCGCGTATTACAATTTCTGCCCCGGGTACCTTTACTAAAATCGGCTTCCCCTACTCCTTGATAAATAGCCAATGTAGTCCAGTCATTCTAGCCAAAAAAGTATGTTCATAATGCAATCTTTTACAGAATTGATTTTGCTTTTGGAAAATGTTCAGGGGTGTCTCCCTCTGAGTGTAAATTCAAGTTGGCGGCCCGCGTTCAGTGTAGCCATCTTGGAAAACACGTTTTATCAAATATCTCGTCAACCGTGCATCGTACGACAAAAATAGTAAAAACTTTTTTTGTATATGATAAAATTTTCTAAAACTTTTATTCGGAACTTTTTTCTGTATAATATACGGTTTTTTATTTACAGTGCAGCAAATGTTGCCAAACATCTATCACTATTTTTACTGTTACATCAACCGTTAATTATAGATTTAGAAATAACCATGTTCGGTAAAATTTGCTGCTCTATAAATCAAAAACCATGAACTATACAGGAAAAAAACTTCTTATAAAAGTTGTAGAGAATTTTATTATCTAAAAAAAAGATTTCAACCATTTTTGTCGTACGATGGATGGTTCACGAGATATTTGATAAAACGTATTTTTATTTAGTTCTGCCGCTGACACCTCTAAGAGAGGAACCGTTATAGCAGAGACTCTGGTTATAGTACTTATCAATATGGAATGGTACTCCGAAGGGTAAGTTTTTTTCAGATTGTCATCCAACAGAGTATTGGATTACGTATTCGATGGCGGTGGTTATTTTTTTCATCGCCCTATCCATATTTTTCAGATTTTTTTATTATCAATGAATTCGTGAAATTTTTGTTTTTCTCAATTAATTATTACGTGTGAAATTGAAATAAATATATTAATGAATTTTAAAGAATTGTAATTGGGAAACGTGCGGTATCCGCAGCGTATCATCACCGTCGAGGTACGCGTGTTTATATGATAGATAATGAAAAAGACAAAATGAGAACAATAAACAATTATGACAGTTTGCGCCGAAAAGAAATTATTTTAAAAATTTTCAAACTGACAATCGCTCGCTCTAGCGGCCTCTCGACGAACGAGAACGCCATGTGTGGAAAAATGGCGCTCCCCATGGAGCCCAAATCGTGACAAGCGATCAGAAACCGCTGTTACTCGGTTATATTTACTTCAACAAGCCGGGCATTGTCGTTTCATCGAAAGAACAAGAAAAAAAAAAATGCAGTCTACCACGGCAATATCGCCGCGAGTATTTACCGCAATACAAAATGTAAATATTTGCGAATTATCGCGATGCACGCAACGCGAGATACGTCCTTTGTTGCCGTGTCTCGTGCGTATGAGTCTTATTTCACCGCTCGACATTACGAAGGAATGCGTCGAGGCGCGCAAGGAAATTCTCACGATATTGTCAGGTATTGAATCCGTAAATTCGATCGTCGCTCTTTTATCCATCGATTTTCACGCACTGGAGACCGACGTGAGGAAAGAACAACAACTGAGGTTAGCCGCATGAATTCGTATACACCTTCCGTTTGCCTTTTCACTCCGGACGATGCAGCGCTCGATCCAACACTTTTCCGTCATTTCATCGCTTGTCCATTTAATTATTCATCATTTACTCAATTATTCGTGCAATTTACAGACAAAAAACATTGTTTTTTTTTTCACATAAAAAGAAAAATATATCCTATCGTAGAATGTAATGGAAGTAAGAACATTTTCTACCGAGCATGCAATAGAATCAAGAGTTTCAGTGTTGTCCTAGAAAAAAAAACTGCCACTTCTGGAAAATTTTTTTTTCCCGTATTTGTACATAAAATTAAGAATCAATTATTAATCCGCCTCTATCGTACGGCGGAACCTCGCCAACTCGAAAACTTCTATAAGCCTGAGATTCAAACCGTTCCCTCGCAATGAATTCCTTTGAAAATTTTGATAAAACGAGAGATCTCTCGCTCGAAGAAATCAGCTCTTCCCCCCCTGAGATTCGATCCAGCGAGATTCGACCGTACCGATTAATTTTCCAATTTTGTTTGTACATAAAATTAAAAATCAGTTATTAATCCGTCTCTATCGTACGGCGGAACCTCGCCAACTCGAAAACTTCTATAAGTCTGAGCTTCGGTCCGTTCCCTTGCAATGAATTCCTTAGAAAACTTTGATAAAACGAGAGATCTCTCGCTCGAAGAAACCAGCTCTTCCCCCCCTGAGATTCGATCCAGCGAGATTCGACCGTACCGATTAATTTTCCAATTTTGCTTGTACATAAAATTAAGAATCAATTATTAATCCGTCTCTATCGTACGGCGGAACCTCGCCAACTCGAAAACTTCTATAAGTCTGAGCTTCGGTCCGTTCCCTTGCAATGAATTCCTTAGAAAACTTTGATAAAACGAGAGATCTCTCGCTCGAAGAAACCAGCTCTTCCCCCCCTGAGATTCGATCCAGCGAGATTCGACCGTACCGATTAATTTTCCAATTTTGTTTGTACATAAAATTAAGAATCAATTATTAATCCGTCTCTATCGTACGGCGGAACCTCGCCAACTCGAAAACTTCTATAAGCCTGAGATTCACTCCGTTCCCTCGCAACGAATTCCTTCGTAAACTTTGATAAAACGAGAGATCTCTCGCTCGAAGAAATTAGCTCTTCCCCCCCTGAGATTCGATCCAGCGAGATTCGACCGTACCGATTAATTTTCCAATTTTGTTTGTACATAAAATTGAGAATCAATTATTAATCTGTCTCTATCGTACGGCGGAACCTCGCTAACTCGAAAACTTCTATAAGCCTGAGATTCAATCCGTTCCCTCGCAACGAATTTCTTCGAAAACATTGATAAAACGAGAGATCTCTCGCTCGAAGAAATTAGCTCTTCCCCCCTGAGATTCGATCCGGCGAGATTTGACCGTACCGATCAATTTTCCACCCGTCCCAATAACCGACGCCCCACCGATCATGATCGGCGGACGATCGTTCCTCTCTTGATCTTCAACGAAAACGTTTTTTTTTTTCCGCAGGCAAAAACACGGCAACAGCCAGAGCGACAGTATCCTGGCGCAGGCGCTTCAGGGCGGTCTAGCCCTGGAGTTCGAGAGAAGCGAATCGACGCGGCGCATACGTCTCGTGCTCAGCGAGATACTCTTCGTGTCCTCACAGATTCACGAATTACAGAGAAACAATGATTTTCAGATAAAGCAATCGGATCTCTTCGACAATGCCGTTTACATGGAGGAGATAAGTTACGTTATTTGCATAGCACTCGCCGAATTGCCGGCTCTGCTCTCAATCCGCGACATAGCCGAGACGCTTCTCCACGTTAAGCACGGTCCCGAAATAATTTGCTGGATCGTCGCCAATAGTCCCGACAGTTTTGCCGAGGTTTGCGCCCATTTGATCGGCAACGGCGAGAGACAGGAGGAATCGGCGCTCGGTCGAATAAGAACCCAATCATTGACCCTTCTATGTCGCATGAATCCGTCCCAGGCTCTCGCGGTTCGGGCAAAATGCGTTGAACTCTGCCGTATGCCGGCACTCGCGATAACCCTAAGCTTGGAGCACGAAAACGCCGCGTGCTCGCAGCTCGAGAGCGATATGGTGGCTTTTGTCTCGGGTCTCCTGTTGGGCAACGATCAACAGATCAGAACCTGGTTCGCCATGTTCATAAGAAACGGACAGAAGAGAAAATGGGAATCGCACACGGCGCTACAGTCGCTCAGGGAAGAATTGCTGCGACGTTTGAGGTCGATAGTTTCGGAAAATTCGGAGCTAAGGCTGGCCGAGTCGCATGTCGTACAGGCGAGCGCTTTGCTTCGACTTTATTGCGCTCTGCGGGGCATCGGTGGAATAAAATTTCAGGACGACGAGATAACGATGATCGTTGAATTGCTGACGTCGCATCCGCCACCCTCGCCGGCTGGCGTAAGATTCGTTTCTCTTGGTCTCTGTATGCTTATAGCATGTCCGTCGCTGATCGGTCATCATAATCTTGAAAAACGAAGTATCGAATGGGTCCAGTGGTTGGTACGCGAGGAGGCTTATTTCGAGAGTGCCAGCGGTGTTTCGGCGAGTTTTGGCGAAATGTTGCTCCTAATGGCGATACATTTTCACAGCAATCAATTGTCGGCTATATGCGATCTCGTTTGCTCTACTCTTGGCATGAAAATACCCATAAGACCGAATAATCTTACGAGAATGAAGCAAATATTTATGCAAGATATATTTACCGAGCAGGTAGTCACGTCTCATGCGGTTAAAGTACCCGTTACAGCGTCCCTCAGCGCTGATATACCGGGTTTTTTGCCGGTACATTGTATACATCAATTGTTGAAATCGCGAGCATTCGCGAAGCATCGGGTGCCGATTAAAAATTGGATATACCGACAGATATGCAACAGCGTGCCGCCTCTGCATCCGGTATTGCCGGCTCTCGTCGAGGTTTACGTTAATTCGATACTCGTTACGAGCAACAAAACATCGGAGCACACGAACAAACCGATTACCGAGGCCGAGATACGCAGGGTATTTCAGAATAGCGTTTTCGGGGCAAATTTCGATGCGAAAAAGAGCGCTATGCGCATCGCGGAAACGGAAATGGATACGACGCGCGAGGCTGATAACTCGAAACCATCGCTCGCTTCGCAATTATTGTTGCTCTATTATCTTTTGCTTTACGAGGACGTTAGACTCACGAATATGCACAATTTCATATCGCAGGGACGTAAAATAAAATCATACTCGACGGAATTTTTGTCCGAATTGCCGATAAAATATTTGCTACAGCAGGTACAGAGAGATCAGATGAATTATGCCGGCTTATTTTCACCTCTGCTGCGATTATTGGCAACGCATTTTCCGCATTTGTCGCTCGTCGATGATTGGCTCGACGATGAAATGATCAATATCGTATCGACGGCGGCGAATTATGATAATCTTACGATAAATGATCTTGCGATACTCGAGGCTTTCGGTCATATCAAAACGTGCCCGTCGCGCACCGGACGACTCCTGAGACAATTGATGTCCATGAAACCCACGGATGTTTGGCCACATGCCGAAACTATAATACATTATTTCAAAGTTGTTCTCGATGAAAAAGTACCGAGATACATTCAAGGTGAGAAATTGAAATAGAACGTATTTTTATTATACCAGGATGGGAATCCCCGAAGTATAAATGAGCAAAGAGAGTAACAATCTTAGAAAATAACTTGATGCTAGTGAACAATAATAGGCTTGTTAAGAGACGCGGATATATTAACAGCGTGACCGTGTAACCGTGAGAGAATACAATTATGCATCTTAAATTAAGTTGGAGTTTATGAACTGAATTACCGAATGCAGCGTATAGAGCAAATGAGATAGTAAGTATATGAGAGAGTAAGTATGCAGGTTCAATATGTTGGGCAGTTAGATATAATATAGTTTTTTTTAATCTTTATTTTATTTTAACCTTATTTTAACCTTACCGTGAACTAGGCCAGGGCTAAGTATTCGAATAATAATTTTTTTTTAAATATGGCGAGGGAGGGCACGTCACGCACCGCTGACGGAAGCGAATTCCATAAACGCGTTCCGCTAACAAGCGTTGACTTTTCAAAGGTCCCGGAGAGAGAGAGAGAGAGAGAGCGCGTGAAAATTTTTTCGTTCATCCCGAACCTTGGCGTTAATTAACGATCAGAAAATCCTTTTTTCTTTTTACCAACTTTTTCTTGGTCGATCGAACACCATTCGCAAATTGCTTCGTGAGTTATACTTGCAATATTTATTTTTGCATTGCTCGTTTTATTCGTCGGATAAATTTTGCCAATTCGTATATATATCACCGATAATCCGATATCGTACGAAAATTGAAGTCTTATTTATACAACGGAGAGAATTCGAATGAAAATTAGTTCTGGAAGTTGGAAAAGATAGTGAAAAAATTTAGTAACGCTGTGGCTACCTTAATTGAACGAAATTATACGAAATTATACGTTATTGTACGAAATTATACACTCGCAACTTTAGGTTTTTACATTGAAGAGGTCCTCGTTCAAGGAGGGCGCTGTAGCTTAAAGTTCAGAGGTCGCTCAACGAGGATTTAGGTTTCTCATCTAATTAATACGTAAAAAATATTGTTTTTCGTTTAAAATGATGTCGGGCGACGAAAAAATTGGCGATGTCTGTGTTTCTTGGCTTATTTGAAAGTATGACTCATTCCCTAAACGATGATAGGTCGTTTTTCGACTTGCCTTGTTCCAATTTTTTTTTTACGCCACTTTTCGACCACAACAGTCACTTTTTCAAGCTTACAAAGTCTTCAAGGTGTCAATAAGTCCAAAATGCTACGAGTATTGATGGGTTGATTTGAATATAAATGACCAATTCCAAAAATTAGTAAAACATACAAAATTTCTCAAAATGAGCATGGTTTTTTGAGAAACCATGAGAAATTTTGTATGTTTTACCAATTTTTGGAATTTGTTATTTATATTCGAATCGACGATCAATACTCGTAGCAACTAATTTTGGGCTCATTGATACCTTGGTGACTATGTAAGCTTGAAAAAGTGACTATTGTGGTCGAAAAGTGGCGTAAAAAAAAAATTGGAACAGTCGAAAAACGACCCATCATCGTTCGAGGGATGGGTTATGCTTTGAAATAAGCCAAGAAACACAGAAATCGCCAATTTTTCGGTTGCCTGACATCATTTTGAACGAAAAATAATATTTCTTACGTGTTAATTAGATGGAAAACCTAAATCCTCGTTGAGCGACCTCTAAACTCAAAGCTACAGTGCCCTATTTGAACAAGGACCTCTTTGATGTTAAAATCTAAAGTTTTGAGCGGTAGAAGCGAAGAAAAAAAAGTTCATTTTCGACGCACTCTAGATAAATTAATTTGTTTTTTTTTTTTCAGAACTTTACAAGCAAGTCTGGCTCAGGCTAAACACGGTATTGCCAAGATGTCTCTGGGTCCTGTCGATAAACGCCCTATTGATTGAAAATTCGAACGCCCTCAATGTATTTCTCACACAAGAAAACATCGTTCTCGATCCCTTGCAAGTCTTACGATGCGACACGAGGGTATTCCGATGCGCTCCTGTCTTATCGGTGATTCTCAGGTGACTATCGCACAACCATCCGAATTTTTCGATTGACAAAATCCATTTACAGTCATCACGCTTAGGCCCAATTTTCAAAGTCTTGAATCTTTGAAAAAAAAAAAAGAAAAAAAAAATTGGAGCGAAAGATTGAGAAAAAATTCTCACGAATTTATCTCAATTAAAACAGGATATTGCAAGCTACGCTAGCAGCATCGAGATCTCAGCTGTCGAGGCACATGCAGGACAGACCGCTGACGGAGAAGATCGGTCAATTGACGAGCGAAGCCGAGAGAGAAGATCTGAGAACTGCATTGGTTGCGGGACAGGAGAGCGCAGCGGTACAAATATTGCTCGAAGCGTGCTTGGAGACGATGGAGGATCGCGAAATACCGGGACAAATGTGGTCGCTCAGGGAAATTCGATGCGTCGTTTGCTCGTATCTTCATCAATTATTCATAGCCGATCCTTCGTTAGCTAAATTAGTACATTTTCAGGTATTCTTCACGAGACTAATTTTTCCAAAATCAAATCTCGTACTTTCGCTAAAGTTTCGAATATGAGACATTCCACATCAGCATGACCGCTTTAAAACCTTAATATCTTGAATTTTTCTGCAATCGACATATGCTATAGTACTATTTGAAACAAAAATATTGATATGTGTTAAATTTATGGTGGCATTGATAGGAGTGAAATTACAGGAAAATGCGATTTTTGCTTGTTTTTTTTTTTTCCTGATTTTATTACATGGAAATAGTTTGTCGGAGCGAAAAATTGCTAAGAATCAATTTTCTTGTGTTTGTTGCAAGGATAACGAAAAAAAAATTTTAGAAGGCAAGATTTTACATTTTTCATGGAAAGAAACCTATTTAAAAAATAAAAATCGATTTTTCGACGATTATGACAGTTTTAAAAAATTTTTAATATTTTTTTTTTAATTTCTCGAACTTTTTTCAAAATGAATGCGTCTCTTTTCAGATGGAGAAATTCAATCCAAAGGCTCAGCAAAAAAAAAAAAAGAAAATTGGGGAAAAAAAATTTTATGCAAAATTTGAAATAAAAATGTTATATAATGCGAGTATATTTCTCAATATTTATTTACAAAATATTCGCAAATATATTGAGAAATATACTCGCATTATATAACATTTTTATTTCAAATTTTGCATAAAATTTTTTTTTTCCAATTTTCTTTTTTTTTCTGAGCCTTTAGATTGAATTTCTCCATCTAGAAAGAGACGTATTCCTTCTGGAAAAAAGTTCGAGAAATTCAATCTAAAGGCTCAGCAAAAAAAAAAGAAAATTGGAAAAAAAAAATTTTATGCAAAATTTGAAATAAAAATGAAATATAATGCGAGTATATTTCTCAATATATTTGCGAATATTTTGCAATTGTATAATGCGAATATATTTCTCAATATTTATTTACAAAATATTCGCAAATATATTGAGAAATATACTCGCATTATATGACATTTTTATTTCAAATTTTGCATAAAATTTTTTTTTTCCAATTTTCTTTTTTTTTCTGAGCCTTTAGATTGAATTTCTCCATCTGAAAAGAGACGTATTCCTTCTGAAAGAAGTTTGAGAAATTCAATCTAAAGGCTCAGCAAAAAAAAAAGAAAATTGGAAAAAAAAATTTTATGCAAAATTTGAAATAAAAATGTTATATAATGCGAGTATATTTCTCAATATATTTGCGAATATTTTGTAATTGTATGGTGGGAATATATTTCTCAATATTTATTTACAAAATATTCGCAAATATATTGAGAAATATACTCGCATTATATAACATTTTTATTTCAAATTTTGCATAAAATTTTTTTTTCCAATTTTCTTTTTTTTCTGAGCCTTTAGATTGAATTTCTCCATCTGAAAAGAGACGTATTCCTTCTAAAAGAAGTTCTAGAAATTCAATCTAAAGGCTCAGCAAAAAAAAAAAGAAAATTGGAAAAAAAATTTTATGCAAAATTTGAAATAAAAATGTTATATAATGCGAGTATACTTCTCAATATATTTGCGAATATTTTGTAATTATATAATGCTAGTATATTTCTCAATATATTTGCCAATATTTTGTAAATAAATATTGAGAAATATACTCGCATTATACAACATTTTCATTTCAAATTTTGCATAAAATTTTTTTTTTCCAATTTTCTTTTTTTTTTGCTGAGCCTTTGGATTGAATTTCTCCATCTGAAAAGAGACGCATTCCTTTTGAAAAAAGTTCAAGGAATTCAAAAAAAAATATTTCAAATTTTTTTAAACTGTCATAATCGTCGAAAAATCGATTTTTATTTTTTAAATAGGTTTTTTTCCATGAAAAATGTAAAATCTTGCTTTCTAAAATTTTTTTTTTTCGTTATCCTTGCAACAAACACAACAAAATTGATTCTCAGCAATTTTTCGCTCCGACACACTATTCCCATGTAATAAAATCAGGGAGAAAAAAAACAAGCAAAAATCGCATTTTCCTGTAATTTCACCCCTATCAATGCCACCATAAATTTAATACATATCAATATTTTTGTTTCAAAGAGTACTATAGCATACGTCGATTGCAGAAAAATTCAAGATATTAAGGTTTTGAAGTAGTCACGTTGATGTGGAATGCCTCATATATATATAATTTTATTTAAAAAATTCTTTTTCAGGGATATCCCCGAGAATTGTTGCCCATCACCGTATCCGGAATTCCCTCGATGCACATCTGCCTCGATTGGATACCCGAGTTACTCTCGCAACCGGAGCCCGAGAAACAAGTCTTCGCTGTTGATCTGGCGTCTCATTTGGCCGTGCAGTACGCACTCCCGAAAGCCCTTAGCGTATCGCGTCTCGCGATAAACACACTTATCACTCTGCTCGGTGTTTTACCAGCCAGAGATCGCGTTGTATTATTTATGCCGGTACTTTCGGCGCTCACGAGAATATGCCTGGCTTTTCCACCCCTCGCCGAGGACACGACGGGTCTGCTGCTTCAACTCGGCAGAGTTAGCTCGGCGCAGGCGGCACTTGGCGACAAATCCGCCGAGATACTCTGCCACGAGGTCAACAAAACTTTTTGCTCGTTGCTACAAAAAGCAATACTTCAATCACGAGTTTACTAGGCACACGAATCTGCGTACATTTTTGTTTATCTATAAAAAGAAAATTTGTGGTTTTTTTTTTTTTTTTTTTTTCTCAAATACTTTTGAACTGAAAGTACTTTTGGGCGAGTACGATAAAGGCGAATGTACATATATGTTAGCGATGAAAAAAGATTTTTTTGTTTGTTTGTTTTTCGTGCGAAATTCGGTCGTTTACGACGTTACTTGTTTACGCACTGTAATATGATTTTTTTTTTTTTTTTTTCTTTAACCAACGAAAATGTTCGAATAGTACAAACAAAATTGTAGAAATGTACATAAAAACGTATTTTTTTTTTTTTTTTTTTATACCGTTGATGCTACGCGGTACGAACGAAATGAATAAAGTATCCCTGGCAATTGTGGCGATTAATAAATGAGGGAACGTCTTTTGGATAAAAATGATTGTGAGGCGAGATAGCGATATCGTTTGTACAGACTTGATGAGATAACTTGTATAATAAAGAATGTTTGATTATAGACAATAATCATGACCTGTAAATATGAAATTAAATAAATTTATTGAGGAAAAAGTATTATCAACAAAGCAAATTTTTGTTTCATAGACTCAAGTATCTGTTAACATTGAATTAAAAAACAAAGTTTTGGTGAGATCTTAAATTATTTCGTGTTGAGGCAAAAAACTGGAAAAAAAATCAACCATATTAAAGATGAAAAAAATACTGATAGCCAATAATAGGGATGCCGAAAAACTATTAAACAATTGTTTAATTTAATTGTTTAATTGTTTAAACAGTAAATTGTTCTGCTTTTTTAATTTGTTTTTTAGAATTTTGAAAAATTGTATTTATAAAAGTCTTCTTTTGATGATCCGTATACTTTGCGAGGGTAATATACGAACCTTTGTGCTAAAGCATATCCAAAGTTTACCGATTTTCATGCAATTTTTAAAATGAAAAATTCTCAAAAACGGAAATAAAAAAAAAAAACAATAGAAAATTTTTGGAAAAATTCACATGTATTCAGAAAACTCGAGAAATTTGTTATACGCATGATCGAAGAAAAGTTTTACCGGAGATTTCTGCAAAAATGTATTGTTTAAACAATTTGTTGATAATTTTTCGGCATTGCTGTTATTATCAATATTATTTTCATCTTCAATATGGTTGTTTTTTTTCAGATTTTTTTCCCTCAACACGAAGTACTTAAAATTTGGTTGGGATTATACGAGCGATAAATCCTTAATGCGTCGAAAATAAAGCACAAAACGATTATTTCGTCTCGATTATTCGATCTGCAGCTTACGAATTTTTTATCTCCCATTTTCTTCATTAAAAAAAAAAAGTCGTTGACAGGTTTGAAAATTCCCGCCAGCCGTTTCTTCGTCGAACACTAGCGCCGCTACTTCCTGTTGCGGCTCATGCCACGTTAATGTTACTACTTCATGCCACATTACGACGATGGACCTCCTCAGCTCCTGCTGTACTCGGTGCATTCCTCTTTCTCGTTTCTTTCCGAAGAACGTGTACTCAACAATTCGGCGTGTTCCACGTTTCGTGTCTTGACGACTTAAAAGTAAGTTAATCGTTTCAAATCGTGAAAAATAAAAGGAATTATGATTAATTCGAATATCGTGTAAAGCGAGGATCAGATATTCGAGACGGATTAGTTTATTCGAAACAAGATATTTGCGGATTTCACTTCGACGTAGCCGCGCTACGCTGCAAGAGCGGCGTCGAAACATTCGCATCGATAATCATCTTTTTCATACATTTATCGTTTCGAATGAGTCGTCGAATATTCGATTCACGTTATGGAGAATTATTTCATTTTTTTTTCTAAAAATTACCGTAATTTACATGAAACTTTGTCGTTTCGCGCATTCAACGATACTTTCGTGGTTAAAGCCACGATTTTACGATTTCTCAATGATGAATACTTTTAATCACCATCTTTCGACCGATTGGCAGTGATGACCAACTTTTTCTGACTCTTTATAAAAAAAAAAAATTTCCATTCATAAAATTTACGCGAAAATTCTCTAATTCGATGTTTTTTTTTGCTTTTTTTTCCTATCCTGTCTTTAGAATGCGTTACGTGGCCGCTTATCTTTTGGCTGTCCTGGGTGGCAAGACGGCTCCCAATCAGACCGACATCGAGAAGATCT
Source organism: Rhorus exstirpatorius (assembly GCA_963564615.1). Lineage (NCBI taxonomy): Eukaryota > Metazoa > Arthropoda > Insecta > Hymenoptera > Ichneumonidae > Rhorus > Rhorus exstirpatorius. The sequence goes on along the minus strand of OY751313.1, from coordinate 61,690,121 downwards.
TGTCTTCGGTCGGTATCGAAACCGATGCCGAGAAGCTCAAGAAAGTCATCTCCGAGCTGAACGGCAAGTCGATCGAGGAGCTCATCGCTCGAGGTAAAAAAAAATCACATTTATTCGCCATGATATATCAATAAGTTTGATTGTAACACAATAAATGCATTCTCGAATGAAATTTATTTCATTTTATAAAAAAAAAATTAAAAAAAGTGCATCCTTGCATTGAAAAATTCATTAAATACATTTTCTCATGCGCTCAAAATAAATCACGCAATAAAATTCATGAAACAAAGAAAAAGTTTTTTTTTCGTGAAAATTTGGTTAATTTATTTTTTAAAAGAAAAAAAAAACCGTTAAAACTCCTTAAACAACCGGTGACCCCTTTTTTTGTCGTCGTTACGGGCTCTTAAGAATTTTTTACATGCGTATCGGACATTTAGGATTATTCGGTACATGATTTATTTGATAGAAATTTGGCGAGCGTGTCATCTTCATAAAGTTCCGTTTAAATTTAACGATTTTCAAACTCACAATTTTTGGATAAATGTTTGGTAATTTGGCTTGAAATTTTTCAAGTATGTTGGGACGTATCTGTACTCAACTGTAGACGGAAAAAAACGGTTTTTACTTCAACCATTCAGACCAAATTTTTCTCCAACTTACGTAACTCCTTTTTCTACGTTCCTGTAAAACTTGGATACGATTCACAGTACCGTTTTTTGAAGGAAAAAATCGGAAATTCCACGTATTTTATGGACTAATTGCATTACCGTTATGAAGAAATTTCGACCATTTAACGGTACGCAAGTTATATCTCCTGAGAAAACTTTACCGCCGAGCTCAAAAAATAAATATGCTTTAAGGAGCATTGCCTGGATATTCTGAAAAATTTCAGAATTTTCACAGAATATCCAGGCAATGCTTCTTAAAGCGTATTTAATTTTTAAGCTCGGCGGTAACATTTTCTCAGCGGATATAACTCGGGGTACTGAAAAATGGTCGAAATTTCTTCATAACGGTAATGCAATTACTCCACGAAACACGTCGACTCGGCGATTTTTTTTCTCAAAAAACGGTACAGTGAATCGTATCCACGTTTTACAGGACGGTAGATAAAGGGACATTCAAAGTCAAATCACGTGGTCAATCGGCCTGACCTCAGATTCAGTCAACGAATTTTTTTTTTGAGCATATTTTGGTTCAAAAAAATGGTTACTCATATTTTTTATCACTCGTTTTACCCCATAAAATAATTTTTTTTTCCCATAACATTTGAGTAAAAATAAATTAGGTCCAGGTTTCAAATTCTGAAAATTTTTCCATATAATCTAGGAATACGAAAAAAGTATTTTTATCGCAGTCAGAGAATGGGCAAACAATAATTTGTATTTTTTTTTAATTAAAGAAAAAAAAATTATTTTGAATAATTACAAATAATGATAGTTTATTGTAGGAAAAAAATTACCCCATAAAATAATTTTTTTTTCCCCCATAACTTTTGAGTAAAAATAAATTAGGCCCAGGTTTTAAGTTCTGAAAATTTTTCCATATAATCTGGGAATACGAAAAAAGTATTTTTATCGCAGTCAGAGAGTGGGCAAACAATAATTTTTTTTTTTTTTAATTAAAGAAAAAAAATGATTTTACAAAATTACAAATCTCAATGATAGTTTATTGTAGGAAAAAAATTACCCCATAAAATAATTTTTTTTTCCCCCATAACTTTTGAGTAAAAATAAATTAGGCCCAGGTTTTAAGTTCCGGAAATTTTTCCATATAATCTAGGAATACGAAAAAAAAAGTATTTTTATCGCAGTCAGAGAGTGGGCAAATAATAATTTTTTTTTTTTTAAGAAAAAAAAATATTTTGAAAAATTACAAATCTCAATTATAGTTTATTGTAGAAAAAAATTATTTTATGGGTTAAAACAAGCGATAAAAATCTGAAAAAAATAGGCCGTTTTTTTTTTTCAAACAAAAAATTTGAGCACGAATCAATTCTCCTCGGTCCACACAACGGCCTCTCTATTATTTATCGAGAGTTCGACTCAAGACCGAGGAAGAGTAAATTGTTGTGCTCCACCTTGGGTCGCGCGTGATATGGCGACGCCAATACTAAGCCATCAAACACTTGTTTCAATCGTTGCAAAGTAAATAAGACGCAAATTTGACGAACAGCAGAGACGGGAGAAGCCAATATGTTCAACAAATATTCCATACAATATTGTTATTCCCGATCTATTGCAGGTCGCGAAAAACTATCGTCCATGCCCGTCGGCGGCGGCGCTGCGCCAGCTGCGGTCGCGGCTAGCGGCGGTGCGGCCGCGCCAGCCGAAGAAAAGAAGGGTAAGTCCCTTCGATCTTCGCAAATACTTTGAGATTAAAAAAAAATGCATATATAAAATGATGTTTCAACCATATACCATCTTTCGCCTGAATCATTTTGATGTCAAATTTCTTACTGATACGCCAAATATTTGAACCAAAAACGAAGAAACCAAACTGCGCATAGTATCGCTAAACGGGATGTATCTCTTTTACAGAGGAGAAGAAACCTGCGAAGGAAGATACCGAATCCGAGGACGATGACATGGGTTTCGGTCTTTTTGACTAAAAAAAAAAAAAAATCCGCGTACCTGAGTCACCTGGCGACGGCGAGAAAATTACTTTATTCACCAACGTCGAGACTTTGGCGCCGCTAACGCAGCGTTACAACTTTTAATGTACACGCATCGCTCGTTTTTGTCTTTCGCTGATGAATAAATGATTTTCAATTTTTACCATATAGTCTACATAAATACTCATTTTATTCAATTTTTTTTTTTTTCGGATATTCCTGATTCCCATTGTAATTTAACACATCCCGTACTTATAATTGCAATTATAATTTTCTGCCAAATTACGAATAAATTTTTTTTAGCGCGATATAGATATAAATGAATTTAAAGGTCCGTAAATTGACCGTGCATGGCGCTCCGATCGGCGGACCACGTTGCTACGCGCGCGCGCGTACTCTTGTACCACCGGTCACGTGACGAGTTATCAACGGCCCCGCGTAAACGACAAAATTTATCTCAATTGAAAGTAATAACGAACGCGAGGCTATAATTTTCTCGTCTCTGTGTGATTTATCGAAAATTGATTTAATGGAACAGGAATGAAACGTTAAAATCTTTATTTTAACGTTTTTTTAACAAATCAAGGAAAAAGAATTTATGTATATATATATATACCGTGCTAATTATAGTATATATATCCGGCTATTCAGTTGACTCACGCTTTTCACGTGATTTCTCATTATATATATGTACTTGAACATGTTAGTTAAAAGGAAAGAACAAGATGCCAAAATATTTCGTGGTATCAATATTATTTCAACTATATATATATATAACTCGAACGACCGGCGTCAGAGGGGTGTGGAGAGGCACCCGTACCACGCGCGCCGTCGCGGCTTCATTCACAAGAAGGATACGAAAACTGACGACGGAGAAGGGATAGAAAAACGGATAGGTCGCTTTGAAAGGTGTACCTATACCGTGTATAAATTGGCCAAGAGTAGGGATATAAATCGTGTTCCTAGAGAATATATTCTGCTCCCATGGAAAAACTTGTATCCCTGCGCTTTAACGTAAATATATTGCATCGTTAAACTTAAATTACAAAAAAAAAAAAAAGACAAACGATCATCACCACACGCCCGCGATCCATCTTCGTCGTGATCGACGTTATCCGCAATAATCTTCGAATAAAAAAATAAGTATACATGAAAGTACCAAAAGCGACGTTGTGGAGGACGGAATCAACAACGGTGGGACTACTTTCTCGATAGGGGGCGGACCGTTGTGTTGGCGGCCATGATAGGTGTCAGCGACGGCTATCCACAGTGACGGCATTCGTCTTTGCGTCAGTCGGGTTTTTCATGCGCGGATGGACTGAATTTAAAGGGGGAAAAAAAAAAAAAAAAACGAACGTAAAAGAAAGAATAGACGAACTCGGGGATTGTCGAGACACGTAGAAAAAATCGAGAACAAACGAAAAAAATCGTAGATACTACGCGTTAAATCGACGAAAAAAAAAAAAATTAGGGACGCGCATGAAATTCGGGTCGCCGCTTTGAAGAAGAGGAAAAAAAAAAAACAAAAAAAGTGGCGAGATAATTGGGAGGAAGTTTTTTTTGGTGAAAAAAAGGAAGAGGAAAAAAACAACAAAATATAGAAAATCATCGGTGAAAAAATGACGCAGCTACTGCCCATAAGGTTTCAGGAGCATCTCCAGGTAAGTGACCTGACTTAATACGCAACGTCGCGATCTTTCTCGCTGATCTCGAAGCTGTTGTTTCAAATGGAAATGGAAGGAAAAAGGGGAAAAAAAATCTCGTTACACTCTCGCTTGCTATCCCTGTCGACGTGTTCATTGCCTTTCTCTAACTATATATATATATTATCTCTTTCTATACCTCTCTCTCTAATCTCGGAATGGCCTCGCGAGAGCGTGAATCCTCTCTCTCTCTCTCTCTTTTTTTTTTCTCTTCACCGATACGGGGCGTCACACACACGGGGGCCAACCTGCAAATACCTCTAAACACTTTTGACGTCCGCTTTGACAGCCAATTCCGAGCTTTTTTTTTTTATTCGGCATATGTACTGCGCCAACAAGGCGAGTAAATCCATGCGATACACAGTTGGCAAAATATTTTTCCGATTTTACGATCCTCGTTAAATTTGAAAATACTTCGTACCAATGACGATTATAGAGCGTAAAAACGTTATAACGATTCCTGACTGTTCAATAATCCTCGGTTCCGGGCTGGCATTTTAATCGTTAACCGACGATAGCCGATCGATTTTTCCGCGTATTAGAACAATCGCACGCACCACCGGGCCACGTCTGCTCACTCATGACCACCCCCCCCCCCCTCCCCCCTATCCACCACTATCGCGCTTCCGCCTACATTTGGAAAATTAAATCTTTTTTTTTTTTGTTTCATTCTCTTTGTTACGCGTTATACGCATCCTTAGACCCACGTCACGTGACATTTCTTCGGAAAAATCAATAATGCAATGTATAACTGTCGAGAGAGTACAAGCACGTTCCTCCGGCGATCCGAGCGAACGCTTTAACAATTTTCACATAAAATATGAATTTTGTTCGAAAGTTTAATCACTCCGGGAATCATGAAAATTGCACTTCGCTACGTCATGGAACGTTTGTGATAAAACTACTCGGAGAAAAAATAATTTTTTTACAGCCTGATTAGATCCCTGCGAATATTATTGTTATACTCAATTTTGTTTTGTTGCTTCGAAACTTCATACTTATAACAGTTGAAAAGATTAAATATGGCTTGATCGATTTTTTTTAACCCAAGAAAGAGCCTTGCGTACAACGCATCTTACTATTCCTACTGGACACTAAAAAATTGAGCCAGCTGGTCTTACCAACTGGCCCCAAATTATCCTGTACTCCCCCAGAGAGTTGAATCGATTTTTATTTGGTTATTTCAATTATTTATTTATTTAAAAACTGCAATTGCATTGTTTTGTTTTCATGATTGTTGTATTGTACTCGAGTCTGCTCGATTTAACAATCGGGTCATGCGTTATACTAATCTTTATGACCATCGACCCGATTAGAGAGCAAAGTTCTCGCACCAAGATTCAATTTCTTGTGTCGCTGAGCTGGTTTTGCTTGAACAACGAGAATATTTTGTTCCAATTTTTTTTCTTTGTTTTTTTAAATAAAAAATGCCTCTTCGAGATTTTATATTTTAGAGAAATTGCCAAAAGTTTTCCAAAATTCACGAAATAAATGAGTTTGTAGGGATTTATATTGTGGAAGTGCAAGCTCAATGTCTTAACTATCATTAATCACAGTCAGGGAGACTATTGATGGATTTAGAATGAATTTAGGAATAAATTATACCAGCATCTTTGCATGTGTTATTTTAGCTTTGAATTTTCATTGCCCCGATATCTTTTTAGATGACCTCGTGTGTGATACACGGGGCAAAATTCAACAAGATCACCTTTTTTATGTTCAATTATTAATAATCGCAATAACAAATCTCTTAATGTGAAAACAAAATTTCATTTTTTATAACATAGTTCGCACAATCCACTGGAATTTTAAGATAAAAAAAGATTAAAAGAATTATTCAACATCGAAATTCTATAATTAGTTCTTGGATGTAATGATTGAATGCCATAAGATTCATGCAATAATAATGATGTTGAAATTTGCATCGTTGGAATGCAACGAAAACAGGTTTTAAAAAATTTTTTTTAAATCATTTTCAGTATTGCTAACGCTTTTTTGGCATGTTTAGGCTCCGGGTCGCGAAAATAAAAAACCGAAAAAAGGTTTAAACGATTTTCGACTTCGAAACAATACTGGAAATTATTTCGTTTTTTTTTAACCAATTTTCGTTGCATTGCAACGATGCAAATTTTAACATCGTCAATAATAAAATATTAAGGATCGATAAGCACTTACGGATACTTGCAAGCAGCGATAAGCAAATTAAAATTTTCTAATTACTTGAAAAAAAAAAAAAAAAAATTCAATTTTAATTGACGATTTTTATTGCTCTTACGAACCGCGCCGAATAATTACTCAAAATTTTTCCAATCGGCGAAATTACTTGAAAAATATGATAGCAATCAATTATTTCAATCGTCGCAAGTCCGAAATAAATCCGAAAAATCGTGAAAATTGATAAAGCCCTATTATCCTCATAGCTAACAGCCGTGGGTATCAACGCGAGCAATGTCAGCTTCAACACTCTCACCATGGAATCTGACAAATTCATATGCGTTCGTGAAAAAGTCGGCGAAACCGCCCAGGTGGTCATCATAGACATGAACGATTCGGCAAATCCCATAAGGAGACCCATATCCGCTGATTCTGCGATTATGAATCCAGCGAGCAAAGTCATCGCTTTGAAAGGTAAGTCGGTCGCGGTCCAAAGAGGACGCGAACGATGCGAATTCCCGTTGGAAAAAAATGAGAATAAAGGGGGGGGGGGGGGGGTTTGGTTGTTACGTATATGGAAAACCGAGAAAACTCAGGAAATTTAGAAAATTCTCTGGAATTTTTCCAGAATTTTTGCCAGAATTACGAAAAATGAAACCAACTTGAAAAAAAAAATCTGAAAAGTATAAAAATAAATATTTTTGTATATATTTAATATTTACATTATTCTTTATTATTTACAACAAAAGTTACGTCAGTGCCAAACAATGAAAATTTCAAAAACTAAAAACTAGCTTACTCCAAAGCTCTAAAGCTACGCTCCTGCATTCGATTTGTCGATACGCAACTACACAATTATTATTGTAAATAAGTGTTTATATTTATTTTTCATTAATCGGCACCGACACAAAAATTTCCGTTTATAACAAAGAACAGATTCGGTATTTGCTTTTTATGTATTTATTTTTTAACAGTGCTTAAATCATTTTTCGTATTTCAGCTCTTTTTTTCAAATTTTTAATTTTAATATTTAACATTTTTTTATTTGATCCCAATCTCCCTGGAATATTTGCAAAACCTGCAAAAGTCAGGGAATTTATAAAATTCTCTGGAATTTTTACATAATTTACTTTTTGCCAAAATTACGAAAAATAAAACTAATTAAAAAAAAATGAAAAGTATAAAAATAAATATTTTTGTATATTTTTAATATTTATATTATTCTTTATTATTTACAACAAAAGTTACGTCAGTGCCAAACAATGAAAATTTCAAAAACTAAAAACTAGCTTACTCCAAAGCTCCAAAGCTACGCTCCTGCATTCGATTTGTCGATACGCAGCTACACAATTATTATCGTAAATAAGTCTTTATATTTATTTTTCATTTATCGGCACCGACACAAAAATTTCCGTTTATAACAAAAAACAGATTCGGTATTTGCTTTCTATGTATTTATTTTTTAACAGTGCTTAAATTATTATTTGTATTTCAGCTTTTTTTTCAATTTTTTGTTTTAATATTTAACATTTTTTTATTCGACCCCAATCTCCCTGAAATATTTGCAAAATCTGTATGGAAAACCTCGAAAATTCAGGAAATTTCTCAGCCAATAAAGCGTAACAACCATGGCGGGGGAAAAAAAAAAAAAAATCACGCAAAGTACTCTCTGATCGTTTCCCCTCGTTCTCATGCAGCTCAAAAGACGCTGCAAATTTTCAACATCGAGATGAAATCAAAGATGAAGGCTCACGTTATGACCGAGGACGTTGTATTCTGGAAATGGATATCGCTCAATACTCTTGCTTTGGTCACGGAAATGGCCGTTTATCATTGGTCAATGGAGGGCGATTCGACGCCTACGAAAATGTTCGAGCGTCATTCGTCCCTGAACGGTTGTCAGATCATAAATTATCGCACCGATCCCAAGCAAACTTGGCTTTTACTCATCGGCATATCGGCGCAGCACAATCGCGTCGTCGGAGCGATGCAATTGTACTCGGTTGAGAGAAAATGTTCTCAGCCGATCGAGGGACACGCTGCGTCCTTCGCGCAATTCAAAATGGAAGGTAACGTCGAGCCGAGCAATTTATTTTGCTTCGCCGTGCGCACAGTTCAAGGAGCAAAATTGCACATAATCGAGGTCGGTCAACCGCCAGCCGGAAATCAGTCATTTCCAAAGAAAGCCGTCGATGTTTTCTTTCCACCCGAGGCGGGAAATGATTTTCCCGTTGCCATGCAGGTCAGCTCGAAATACGATGTTATCTATCTTATCACGAAATACGGTTATATTCACATGTACGACATCGAATCGGCTACCTGTATATTCATGAATCGGATATCCGGTGAAACGATTTTCGTTACCGCGCCGCACGAGGCATCCGGCGGTATTATCGGTGTCAATCGCAAGGGTCAAGTGCTGTCCGTCTCGGTCGAGGAGGAAAATATCATACCGTACATCAATGGGGTATTGCAAAATCCCGAATTAGCACTGAGAATGGCCGTGAGGAACAATCTTTCCGGCGCCGAGGATCTTTTTTCGCGAAAATTCAATATGCTCTTTCAAAATGGCCAATACGCCGAAGCCGCCAAAGTAGCCGCTAACGCGCCGAAGGGTATACTTCGAACACCGACGACCATACAACGATTTCAACAGGTGCGTAACGTTATTTCCTCGGAGAATTCACTCTGCCAAGCCTTATCGTGATTTTTATTTCCAATCGATCAATGAATTTTATTTTTATAACTTTTTAAAAAGCTTTTTTACAAAACTCGTACAATCTCTCGCTCAAAATTTACATTCCTCGTTCTCCGCATTCCATTCACTCCGCATCCTCATTCATTCCTCCGCTCTCCCATTCTCCATCTCCGGACTCCTTTTTTTTTCCCATACCTCTTCGATTTCCCCTGAAATATGCGCAGATTCCTTTTTCTATTTTTCCCCGAAGGATATTTATTATCTCTCCCGCACCATCGCTATTTCATCGATTCCCCTTCTACCCATTCTTCCGCTTCTTTTTTTTTTTTGTCTTTTCCTTCGCGCGCTCTCTACTTTTCTTACGCACCGGCGAATGCTCCAAATTCTCATCCTGTTACTCGCATATTCCGCGCGTCCGATCTCTCTCACCTTTCTTGCCCGCTCTCCCTATATTTTCGCATCTCATCCTGGCCCACATTTCTTTCTCCTTGCCCTTAACCTTTTTCCTCGGACCGGTATTTCCAAGGCCTGCTCTCGCTCTCCGCCAAAAACTTATATTTATAATTGCAAGTCGATTCCTTTATTCTCTCCTCCTCCTTTTTCAACGTTTCGCTCTTCAATTTTTCTAATCCCATCTTTATTCTTGCTTCAATATCTCTGACCTCTCTTCGTTCCCAAATAATCTCAACAATATCTTGCGCATCCATGCTTTTTAATACAGCCTTTAAATTCTACCCCCACTTTGATGGTACGCAATTCACTATCGCCCTTATTTCTTCCATCATGCACACTTTTGGCCATCTCTTCTCATCCATTCCCAAGACCTCCACAATATATCTTAACGCTCTTTCCCTTATCAAATATTTCATTGTCGGCACGCCCAGCTCTCTTCTCCAAATGTAATTTGGAGTTTTCCTTTTAACTCCTAACGCCATCTTACAAAATCTACTCTGAATTCTTTCAAAAATGCCTATTTTTGAAAGAAATACCCCATGATTTTTATTTCCAATTTCTACGGTTTATTCGTTTCTCAAGGATGTACCGGCGCGTTTGAAAATTGTTTTCACAGATTTTCCATGGATGAGCTATTTTTTTTTTTTGTTATTTGGCAATGAATGAGGAATATTTAATAATGGATATGGAAACGCATATGGAAAACCGGGAAAAGTCAGGGAATTTCTTTGCTTCTGGAATAATCAGAGAAAAGTCAGAGAATTTAGAAAATTTTCTGGAACTTTATGATGAAATTTGCATCGCTCGAATGCATTGAAAATAAGTTTAAAAAAAAAATAATAAAAAATTCTCCAGTATTGTCTCGAAGTCAAAAAATCGTTTAAAACTTTTTTTTTTCGCGACCTGGAGCCTAAATATGCCAGAAGAGCTTTAGCAATACTGGAATTGATTTTTTTATTTAAAAAAAAAAAGAAAAACTATTTTCGTTGCATTCCAAAGATGCAAATTTCGACATCATGGAATGTTTACGGAATTTACTTTTTGCCAGAATTACGAAAAGTGAAACCAACTTAAAAAAAACTGAAAAGTATAAAAATAAATACTTTTGTATATTTTTAATATTTATATTATTCTTTATTATATGCAACAAAAGTTACGTCAGTGCCGAACAATGAAAATTTCAAAAACTAAAAACAACAGAACTGCAATTCAACTGAAAATAAACGACTGAATCAATTTTTCGTCACTTTGCAACCGATTGGCTTGATTCATAATATTTGCGCGCGTAGCAAAATAAATTGGAATATAAATACAAATAAATACATTTGTTGGACGAATCGCGAAACAACACAAAAGTAAAAACAAATGTAATTTTATTTCAATCAAGGCTGGAATGCGTTTTTATAGATTTTTCTCCAGATCTTCCAGATTTTTGTTTTCAATTGAAAACATTCAATTGAGTCATTTCCATTCCGGGAGCATAACGAACAAAATAAAAAAAAGAATGAACCAAATATGTCGTTCCTATCGTCAGTTATGATCGAGAGTGCATACAAAAATTATGATTTTTGCAGTTTTTCCGAATTTTCCGACTCTCCTCTGTAATTGTCCCGAATTTTTTTTTCCTGAAAACTTTTCCAGGACCATAACGAACAAAACAAAAAAAGAATTGCGCATATCCATCGTTTGAATCGTGAGTTCATACAAAAATCCCATAGAAAAAAAGCGCTTTCAGTTTTTCCCGAATTTTCCAATTTTCCGGGCAACTTTTGCAATTTCGGACTATTACGAAGATAAAAAAAAAAATTAGCCAAATCGATCCAGCCGTTCTCAAGTGATGCGCTTACCAACGAACAGCATTTAATTTTTATTTGTATAGAAGATATTTTCGATAAACTTCAAAATTTCATCTTTCTATTCTTATTCGTATCCTTTTTATTTTTTGCGTATAAAATGTGAGCTCGATAGATCCTTGATTTTTTTTCGTATACTTCAAATTCCTAGAAATACACATTGCATATAAAAATTGTACTTTATTTACTCCATTTTTCATAATACCACCGAATAAATTATGAAGAAATGATGTAATAATTTTAATTCGAACATTTTTCCTTTCATCTTTACCTTGATAGCCAGTTTCGCTCAAGTTTGAACTTTTGAATCATTTTTCAATAGAATTTTCAATTTCATTAAATCTCAAGCGTTTCGTCGATTGTCGCTTAGCTTTATATACATAAAAAAAAAAATCCCATAAATTCTCTGCCAGTTGAAAAAATATCTGCTCTCAGGTCAAAGTTTACTCGATAAAATCGTCGACGAATATTTATCGGTAAAATAAAAAATCTAAGTAGAAAAATCCTTGATTGATTCTCTCTCATATTCATGATGTTGAAATTTGCATCGTTGGAATGCAACGAGAATCGATTTTTTTTAATTAAAAAAAAAATCATTTCCGGTATTTCTGATCCTTTTCTGGCATATTTAGGCCCCAGATCGCAAAAAAAAAAAACCGAAAAAAAGGTTTACACGATTTTTTACTCCGAGACAATACTGGAAATGATTTAAAAAAAAAACTTTTTTCGTTGCATTCCAACGATGAAAATTTCAACATCATTCATATTCGTTAACCGCCATCTGCAAATATTCAACTTTTGTGCAGTCGTTTATTTATTTATTTATTTATTTTTTTTTTTTAAATCTTTCTCTCTCAGGTCCCAGCGACCCAAGGGCAAACATCGCCGCTTCTGCAGTACTTCGGAATTCTTCTGGATCAGGGACAGCTCAACAAGTACGAATCCCTGGAGCTTTGTCGTCCGGTATTGGTGCAGGGACGCAAGCAATTGCTCGAGAAATGGCTGAAGGAGGACAAACTCGAGTGTAGCGAGGAATTGGGCGATCTCGTTAAACAGGCCGATCCGACACTGGCATTGAGCGTCTATCTTCGCGCGAATGTGCCCAACAAAGTGATCCAGTGCTTCGCCGAGACCGGACAGTTTCAAAAAATCGTTCTTTACGCCAAGAAGGTCTCGTACACGCCGGATTACGTATTCTTATTGAGAAACGTCATGAGAATCAATCCCGATCAGGGGGTGGCTTTCGCTCAGATGCTCGTTCAGGACGACGAGCCTTTGGCCGATATCAATCAAGTAAGCAAAATCCGTCATTCATCATCGATCGCTTAACATTTGAAAAAAAAAAAGAAAAAAAAAATTCAAATTATTTACCGTATTTACGCGGGTACAAGCCGCAGCTTTTTTTCGCTTTTTGAACCTTCCAAAATCGGGGTTCGGCTTATACGAGGACAAAGATACGGAGAATTGGCCAAAAAAAAGGTTGAAACAGCGAAAAATTACTCCGTTCACGCATGAAAATCGATACCCCATTTGACTTTCACCGCCGAATCATACTTTCGCGTATTACCAAACTCTCCGGATGCACTTCGATTTCCGTAAGCATCGAAACAAAGAATGACTCGTTTCTTGAAACGCGCGTCGTAGGATTGCCGTTTTTTTATTTCCATCGATCGGAAAGTCCGTCACGTGATACTAGATTATACGCGAACTTTATTACATTCGCGATTCGCTTCACAAAATTAAAGGGATCAAAACACAAAAGTAAAGCAGTTTTGAGATTAAAATTTTAACGCCTGGTTCGTGCCATCTAGTGGGTGATTTATAAAAACGTTTTTCCGGAAATAAACGCCGGAAACTTTGCCTCGTTCGTGTCATCCGGCGGTTGATTTTAGTACCGCGCCGTTTCGGCATCGCTGCTTATATGAGGGTAAAAATATTTTTTTCCGAAATGACCCTTCCAAAATCGGAGTGCGGCCTATTCGCGATCCCCCAAAAGTTTTGGCGCCTCTCGTGGCTTAAAGCAGAAGCTCTGCTAGTATAGTGCGTACAGTGCCGAAATATGATAATGGAAAAAATAAAAAAAAACTATTTATACTATAACAGGGAGACTCTAGTCTCCCTGTACTATACTTTGATCGGCCATATTGAGATACCGTTGCGCCATCTCTGGGACGTGAAAATCGCCAATTGGCGATCGACACTGAGCATGCGACTCCTAGCGGATTTTTGACGAACTGCTATTGGAGTGCAAAAGACTTTATTTTTACACGCGAGATGCACACACGATATACAGCGTGTAAATTAGTTTTGACATTTCTGTACCTCTTCAAATTAACAAAAAAGCTGTAGTTCTTTTATATTATTGGAGATCGAAATGAAAACTGTCGAAATGTTCGAATCTGCGAAATTCAGCCCAAAAGTGAAATCTAACACTGGAGTTTATTGTTGCGTGTTCGAATTTCATTCTCGTCCGTTCACGGATCGTCATTTTACCGGTTTCACGTAAAAAAAAAAAAAAAAAAAAAAAAACGCCGCTAAAGTATCTCGGACAAATTTATTCGGCGCGCGTGAAATGATAGATCGACGAAAAATGTGGATAAGAGTGCCTCAAAATGTCTCGATGCGACGCGAAAAAGTCTTCAATCAGAGTATACTGGCCCTAATATTTCGCGTTTTGTTTCGTTTTTTTTTTTTTTTTCATTACATCCAACTACCACAATTTGCCCGAACTTCAGAACTTCTTCCCCATTCAGTTATATTTCGGTTATATTCAGGTCACCTTTTACGAAATCGCAAATTTGTCGCAGTTTCAAGTATAAACGTCCCATTTTTTCAATGCTAACTGTCACAAACCGCACTCCAATAGCGCCGAATTTCCGTGTGACGCGAGCGCCGCCATCGGTAGTGTCGATCGCCAATACGGGAATATTGGGAACTCACAAATGTGTCACCCTGACCCCTGTCGGCCAAATTTCCAAGTACTTCTCTCCAGTTGCTGCCTGATGATTAACCATTGATTGCCATGCGAATTCGTCACTTTTTAACAATAATTCGAAATCTGCTGCTTTATTGCAAGAAATAAATCATAAATAAAGATCGAGAAGGCATAGTCGATATTTGATGCGAGGGCATGAGATTTTCATCGCACGCATAATACGAATAATCGTTTTAGTTATCAGTAAAAACAAGCGACTTGACTTTCAATTTCATAACTTATGAAGCATGGACAATAATTTATACACAAAACATTTTTCATGCGATAGCTCGATATTTTAACTGATAATTTATTGTTCGAGCGCATTTATTTAGCCGAAAAGTGACGGGAATTTTTTAAAAAAGATTTTGAGGTTAAACATGGCATGTCATGTAGGTTCATTGTAATCCTTATGGCGATGATCGCTTGATCCGTATCCAATTTGCGCAGTGGATTCTATCCACGCATAATCCTCAACGTTAATAAACCCCCATTGTCAAATCTTACTTAAAAAAATCGCATTTTGCCGAAAAATATGCGATAATCCAGTGTTTAAAACTGTTCCCTATCCTGCCCCATGCTAACCAGAGCTGGCTACTGGCAACAAACCGGAGAGAAGAGGCCATATTAGACCGGGAGATAGTGACAGATTTTGGGATATGATTTTACCCAGTATGCCTTTCAGAGGACATTATTATACGTATATTCTCATGTTAAAAAAGAACGAATCAAAGAGTCGTCATTTGTTCTTCATATTTAAAAGTTATTTATTATTCGCTCGTAAATTATGCGTTATGCTACGATTTTAAAAGGAAGTAACGCAGGAAATAGAATTGATGGACAGAAAAATACCAAACTTGGCAGAATGTTCGATTATAATGTAAACAAAACTCATACAAATTTTTATGATCCGAGGTGGGTTTTTACGCGAGATATTTGTAATTCGTTTTATCTCTTTACAAGCCAATTCAACATGGCAACTCTTATGAGAAATCACGGAGTTAGCTGTACATTATTCCTCATATCTCCGTAATTGATTGATAGATCAGAATGAAATTTAAACAGCAGAGAGATTGAATACTTATAATCATTTATCCGGCTTAAAAATATTCAAAGGTGACTTATGACAGGAATAATAAAAACAATAAAAAGTACTCATAGCGAATATTCGGACCCTCGCTAAAAATATTGCAACGTCGCATATTCGAGGTTATGAGCGCGCATTTTGAAATTTCAACGTGTGACAGCTCGTGCAGTCTAACTACTACATATTTTTATAATTTTTTTTTGTTTTGTTTACACGACACATTATATTGAATATCAATGGAATAAATAAATAAATTAAGTATTCAAATACAATTTTATTTTCATACATATTATCTTACATACGTAGAATATTTTTTTTACTGAAATAATATTTGGCATACTGAGACACAGTCTCAGTTATTTTTCAAATAATTGAGATACCTATACACCTACATTTTTTTTCTTATCACGTAATAATGAGCATATTTAAAATATAATTATCAGCACATTATCACAATTTTTGCATATCAGCTGATGGGCAATCGTTTCTACGTTGAAAAATTGACGGCCTTCCTCATTCACATCAATATATTTTGATGATGTTGATTCCTTGATTTCGAGGCTATGCTGTCTTTGCAGTTTTTTCGTACCGTAAATACTCCGAAAGTTTCTGTCTGCTTCTTGCTGATTAATTCTAGCTCGGTACACCTTTTCGGTAACTATACTTTAACTTTCCAATAAAATCTTGGCTTTTTTTCTTTGGGCATATCAAACTGGCGATTAAATTAAACGAATACGAAAAAAAATTCACTGATACAGCTGATGAGCTGTCAACGGCATATTTGAACACACATATACACGCGCACACAATCAACGAAAAGCGACGTTGCCAGGTTAAGAGTCATCGAGCGAGGGCATACGAAGCGCCAAGTGGCAATAAACGAACTAAAAATTTCCTAGATGTTTATATTCGAAGTGTAGCCGAAAATACAATAGTATTCCACAATTAAACATAACAGATAAATTAGTTCGACTTGTAAAATATACGCTCTGGTCCTCTGCTCCGTGGAATTTTTTTTTTCGAGGCACAATAAATTATCGAAAACTCGAGGCGGTTGTCGTTTGCCACGACGCTTTTCTCACCAACTGACAAGTTCATTTTATTATTAATTTCACGCACATCTGCCACTCTCTATCGGACCAGAGCGTATTTCTCGCCACTTCACTGCACCTTTTAAAAATATTTCCAACCGATTTCGTTGAGAAACGAAGTAATCATATCGAATATTGTATCGGAGACGCCAAGTCCGTGCTCACGGCTATATGACAGTACGTGCTATGTATTTCACAGTTCCGGCTACTAACGCCAGGTTCGCTAGTCACGGTTGTCGGTAAGAGCGGAGAAGCAGCAGTGATGGCGTAAGCGTAAAGTGAGCCCTGAGATAAAATAAGCTTTGAGGGTCAATCGGGGCGATCGGGGCCCTTCATGAAACATGCACCGCCCTGTAACATTTACATCCTACCCTATCGATATCCGTTACTTTTTGCTGAATGCATTGGTTGACACATCCGCCGCAAGCGACGCTAACTTCGACATGCATTTTCTTCAAATTTTTCCGCGTGAGGCGCTACCCTCGATTCTGAGTTGGTCACGTGTGCTCGATGACTCTTAAGTACTACTTGGGTCAAACGTTTTTATGACTAGGTGGGTAGTTGCGTTACTTCCTTTTAATCAGGCTGCCGTGTGTTTTTGAATGAAGTTCAAAATAAAAATTCCTCGGCAACCCATTGGCATACCGTTAGCGTGGACCCCAAAGGCCGTTACGGTCGCATAAACTTGTACTTGAATAAAGACTTTTTCCGCGTTTCTGAACAGGCTGCCACTGATAAGTATACAAGTTCTTGTTGTACAACTGCGGAAAAAAAAGATGGCATACCGTTTGCGTATGCCCGAGAGTACTATTTACATTCGAAAAATCTTGTAAAATTGTGTAATAACATTCCGTGAATTTAGTCAGTATGACATTATATTTTTGTACAGTTTATGGCAACGTATGATGCACATGAAATTGACATATTGATTTCGGAGGGTAAAAAGTACAGGCATACGCTAAAAACATTGTAAAATGGAAACAAAAATTTCCGTGTAGGTAATCAGTATGACCCTCTGTTCTTAATCCAACTAAGACGTATTGAGGTGGAATAACAAATGGCATACCGATAGATAAGGTCCCAAGGGTTTCAAAAGTATAATAAAACGATGAAAACATATCGAAAACTGGTGTAAAGAAAACGTAACATTTTTTTTTGTGTTTTTTAAGCGGTATGCCTTTTCGTTTTTATTATAATCATGGTATTTGTAGGTGAAATAATTAATGGCATACCGATTGATAAGGTCTAAGATTTATAAAAATAGAGAAATTCGTTTTTTTTTTTTTATGGTAAAATGAAGAATGTATTCCAGATAGAACACTAACGTCTAATATACGTATATACGACGTCTGCAAGACGTATTTAGTACGTATACCGAAGAGCTAAATGTCGGGCTAATATCTGTATATTTGACGTTTATAAGACGTCGAAAATACATTTAAAAAAATGACGTATATAAGTCGTCGAAAATACATCAAATCTACCCTCACAGCAAAATAATATTTTTTTCAAAAATATAAACAAAAACGAAAAACATTACTGGCGGTTCCATGCGCATATACGCTCCGTCTTCCGCGTTGATTCCCAATAGGAACCGTGCGTTTAGACTTTTTCGCCACCTGGTGATAAAAAACATTTACCAATCTTCGGCATTTATTAAGCTTTTACACGTCATTTGCGGTTTAAAATAATTATTTATTAAATAAAGTAAAATAATTTTCCTAATTTCTGACCCAAAATTAGTTTGTTGCATCCGAGGATGTACAAAAATCTCACGTCGAAAGCGTGGATTCGATTAATCAGTGAAATTTTACGGTTTTTGCTGACCGCACGCTCGGTGCTCCGTGCATGAAGAAATGATAAACGCTTGTTTGTGATACACCACTTGACAGGTTACGGTGTGACTCGTCCATTCGAATCTTCTATCTCGGCAACATTGAAAACATGATCCGATTTTTAAATAACTTTTCACCTTTTATAATATTTTGGCCTTGAACACGGTTGTTTTAATCACTGGCCGAAATAGTACATTATGCTACTAGGGAAGAAAGTGCGTGATTTTTGCCGAGTGCGAGGTAAAAATTCGCTCCTCCCGTGTGGCATATACTTCTTTTCACCCGACTACGATAAAATGACCAAAAAATACGAAAAACAACACCGAAGGTATGCTCAAATCGCTTCGCATGAGGGAAGTGCGTTCCAACAGATCCCACACAAACCCTACTTTGTCTATCTACAAATTTTTCGTTTTATCGACTGAAAACATAATATGGCAATCATTATTGCTATTTTCAATGAATTAAATATTTGCAAGAAGTGAAAAATATTCTAAACAGAAAAAATACGATGTAAATTGCGTTGAAATATTGTGCGATTATCGAAAAAATTTGTATTAAATCTTTCATAAATCTCGCGTAGTCAGGGTTGAATTTCTATTCGATAGATAGCAGCGAATTACGTTTCGATGTCAACAGACAAGAAATAACGCAATCCTATGACCATATATAATATATATCCATATATAGTATATATATCCATATATAGTTTCAATGCAGTGTTCTTTTTCAAAAACGAACTATTTTTCATTACATTTTCGCAGCTACCGCGCTTCAATCACTAATTAAATTGGTGCATTTGATCGAACTTGGCTTTATGTATTATTAAAAAAAATAAATAAAAAAAAACATATATAATAAAGATTTGTTAAAAATATATTGATGTTTTTATTTCGAACAAATACGTTTCGTGGTTGAAGAGAAGACCGAATGTAGTCATTTGCGAAAAATTTACTTTTTTGCCCGGAAATTTACTTTTTTGCCCGGAAATCTACTTTTCTTCCCTCTGGTCAGGAATTGATGACTTTCGACCCGCGTTTCAGGTGCGAAATACGGTCATTTTATCGCAGTCGGGTGAAAACTATATTTAATTACTTTTTCCATTGTTCATTGAGTTATTCGTTGCAATTTGTACGAAATTTTTTTTTTTTTTTTCTTATAAAGTTGACAACAGAGAGCGCGAGCTTCGGCAGTAGTGCTGCCTCTATATTTCGTGCACGGTCCCCTATACCCGCGTATAAATACGGTATCTCCCAGCTGCGTGATTTTTTTTTTTCGCGTATCAAAAAAAAAACCATTTTTTTGCAAAAACTTTGCCATCTTCGCAGATCGTCGATATATTCATGGAGCAGAATATGGTACAGCAGTGCACCGCTTTTCTCCTCGACGCGCTGAAGAACAATCGTCCGAGCGAGGGAGCTCTGCAGACGCGTCTGCTCGAGATGAATCTCATGTCAGCTCCGCAGGTTGCCGACGCCATACTCGGCAATCAGATGTTCACCCATTACGATCGCGCGCACGTTGCACAATTGTGCGAAAAAGCTGGTCTTTTGCAGCGCGCCCTCGAGCACTATACCGATCTTTATGACATAAAACGAGCGGTCGTTCACACGCATCTTTTGTCGGCCGACTGGCTCGTTGGTTTTTTCGGTACTCTCTCGGTCGAGGATTCCCTCGAATGTCTCAAAGCCATGCTAACCGCTAATATACGACAGAATCTTCAGATATGCGTACAAATAGCGACCAAATATCACGAACAACTGACGACAAAATCCCTGATCGATCTATTCGAGAGCTTCAAATCGTACGAGGGACTATTTTATTTTCTCGGCTCGATCGTTAATTTCAGTCAGGATCAAGAGGTACACTTCAAGTATATCCAGGCCGCGTGCAAAATCGGTCAGATCAAGGAAGTCGAGAGAATCTGCCGTGAGAGCAATTGTTACAATGCCGAGCGTGTAAAGAATTTTTTGAAGGAAGCCAAACTTTCGGATCAATTGCCGCTGATAATCGTATGCGATCGTTTTGACTTTGTTCACGATCTCGTGCTCTATCTTTATCGTAATAATTTGCAAAAATACATCGAGATATACGTGCAAAAGGTGAATCCTTCGAGACTACCGGTGGTCGTTGGTGGTCTATTGGACGTTGATTGTTCCGAGGATATAATAAAAAATTTGATACTCGTCGTGAGGGGACAATTTTCAACGGATGAGCTCGTCGAGGAAGTCGAGAAACGTAATCGTTTGAAGCTTTTATTGCCATGGTTGGAATCTCGCGTACACGAGGGCTGCGTCGAGCCAGCCACTCACAATGCTCTTGCGAAGATTTATATCGACAGTAACAACAATCCCGAGAGATTTCTCAAGGAAAATCAATTTTACGACAGTCGCGTTGTCGGCAAATATTGCGAAAAACGTGATCCCCATTTGGCTTGCATAGCTTACGAGCGGGGTCAGTGCGATCGTGAATTGATAAGCGTTTGCAACGAGAACAGTCTTTTCAAGAGCGAAGCGAGATATCTCGTCAGACGACGCGATCCCGATCTCTGGGCCGAGGTATTGCTCGAGAGTAATCCTTACAAGAGGCCGCTGATCGATCAGGTCGTTCAAACCGCTCTCTCGGAGACCCAAGATCCCGAGGATATATCCGTCACTGTAAAGGCATTCATGACCGCCGATCTGCCGAACGAGCTGATCGAGCTTCTCGAGAAAATTGTCCTCGACAGTAGCGTATTCAGCGATCATCGAAATTTGCAGAATCTTCTGATTTTAACCGCCATCAAGGCCGATCGTACCCGCGTCATGGAATACATAAATCGTTTGGACAATTATGATGCACCGGATATAGCGAATATAGCGATAAACAGCGAGCTTTACGAGGAAGCATTCGCGATATTCAAGAAATTCGACGTTAATACCTCGGCGATTCAGGTGCTCATCGAGCAGGTCAACAATCTCGATCGGGCTTACGAATTTGCCGAGAGGTAAGCGAGATTTTGTCGATGATAATTTGGTGAAAAGTGTCGAATCCCCCGGGGCTTCAGCTCGAAATGCATGGAATTCTTTTTTTTTTTTATAACGCTTGCTATCGCTAAATTTTATTATCAAATGTAATATTATGATGGGGGAAGATTTATAACAGTTCAAAAAATTAGAAAAATTGGCAATATTTATCGGACGTAGCTTCCCCCAAGCAAAAGTGACTTTCGTCGACGATATTGCATACTTTGTGATGAGATAAAAAACGGAAAAGATTCAAAGATAAAGACGATGAGAAGATTAATTTTTGATAATAATAATGCCGAAAAGTTATCTGAATTGTTTAAGCAAAACATTGTTTAACAAATTTTTAGGGGAAGTTCTTTTTTTTTGACACGTGAAATGAATTCGTTGATTTTTCTGACTACGCATGAATTTTTAAAAAAATTTCTCATCATTTTGAAATTTCGGTTTTTGAGAATTATTTAATTTTGAAAAATAAAGGAAAAATCGTGAATTTTGGATATGTTTTTCGTAAAAACGTTGTATATTACGATTAAAAAGTTTCCAGGGCATTGAACGAATAGTTTCGTGAATACAATCTTTACAAATTTCCGAAAACCGAAATTTCAAAATGATAAGAAATTTTTTAAAAAATTCATTTGTCGTCAGAAAAATCAACGAATTAATTTCAACTGACAAAAAAAAACGTTCCCTAAAAAATCTTTAAACGGTGTTTTGTTGAAACAATTTATTGATAACTTTTGGGCATTATTATTATCAAAAAGTAATCTTCTTATCGTCTTTATTGTGGTTGAATTTTTTCCGATTTTTATCTTATCATTAAGTATGCAATATTGTTGACGAAAGTCACTTTTGGTTGGGAAGGTACGGCCGATACATCCTTGAGTAATACAAATATTAGCAGGTATCGAGTTCACACAGTTACTATAAACTATGAACTCATTAAACTAAATGTTCGTGTCAACGACGACACGAACAACGAATTTGGAAGAAAGTTGTTTCTAAAATGTGTAATTTCAAACGATCATTGCGAATCAAAACGTGACTCCGAAATAGTAATTTGGCACCAGAAAGATGCTGTACATTAACACGGTTGTTACGCATATGGAAAACTCAGGGAATTTCTTTCCTCCTGGAATAATCAGGAAAAAAGTCAGGAAATTCAGAAAATTCTCTCGAATTTTTCAAGAATTTACTTTTTGCCAGAATTAAGGTCATCGCGCAGTAATCGAAAACGAAGCGAACCGAAGCGAAATTTTAAATCCTATGCTTTCTAATGGGAATTTCGCTTCGGTTCGCTTCGCTTCCTAATAGTGCGCGTTGATCTTTACGAAAAATGAAACCAACTTTAAAAAAATTATAAAAATAAATATTTTTGTATATTTTTAATATTTATATTATTCTTTATTATATGCAACAAAAGTTACGTCAGTGGCAAACAATGAAAATTTCAAAAACTAAAAACTAGCTTACTCTAAAGCTCTAAAGCTTACACTTCTGCATTCGATTTGTCGATACGCAACTACACAATTATTATTGTAAATAAGTGTTTATATTTATTTTTCATTTATCGGCACCGACATAAAAATTTCCGTTTGTAATAGAGAACAGATTCGGTATTTGCTTTTAATGTATTTATTTTTTACTTTACAGTGCTTAAATTATTTTTTGTATTTCAGTTCTTTTTTTATTTTTTTTATTTTAATATTCAACATTTTTTCATTTGATCCTAATCTCACTGAAATATTTGCAAAACCTGTGTGAAAAATCTGGAAAAGTCAGGGGAATTTTTGAGTCAATAATGCGTAACAACCGTGATTAATTGCCTGTTGTATCCTTTTGCACCCACACCGCATAAAGATTTTATTATGAACGAATTAAAAATCTGTACCCACACCGCGTGTGATTGGACCAATTTTATTCTCGAAGTACTTGAGCATTGGGTCATTCGCACTTCGGTATCTCAGATTGGCGGCTCAAAAAAAATTGTAGAAATTGATAAAACCAATTCTGATAAAAGAAAATATAATCGGGGTCGTATTACCGATTTTTTTTTTTTTTTGTTTCATGATATCCACTCACCATCTGTATTACTTATTATTTTCGGTTTTTTCAAATTTTTTATGGCGTTGGAAGTCTTCTCCCTCCTCAATTTTACATGCAATATTATTTTTTAATAATAACAAATGTTAAAAAAAATTTCGAGCACTTTTGAGCTGCAGCCCTGATTCGACACTTTTGCCTAATTTTTTTACCACAATTCGGTGCTCATGAGGAGAGGTTGCGCTTGAAAAAAATGCATTTGTACCGTGAAAGTAGGAGAAAAAAAATTACAAAAATGAAAAAAAAAAAAAAAAAACAGCTTTATCGTTTTATTTTTCGTGAATCTTCGGAATTTTTACATTTTTTTTTTTTTTTTCATACAACCACAGATGCAACGAGCCGGCTGTATGGTCACAGCTCGCCCGTGCCCAGTTGCAGCAGGGCCTGGTCAAAGAAGCAATCGATAGTTTCATAAAGGCCGACGATCCATCGGCTTACGTTGACGTTGTGGAAACGGCTCATCGCACCTCGCACTGGGAGGATCTTGTGCGTTACTTGCAAATGGCGAGGAAGAAGGCGCGCGAATCGTTCATCGAGAGCGAGCTCATTTACGCTTATGCTCGCACGAACAGACTCGCCGATCTCGAAGAATTTATCTCCGGACCGAATCACGCCGATATTCAAAAGGTATTCAACGAAAAAAAGGAAAAAAAAAAAAAAAAAAAAAAAACGATTTACTATCGCGAATTATTAAGATATTTAATGAAACGAGAAATTTTGTTGAGCGATCGAAAAAAAAAAATTTGCTTCGAAAAACGCGGAATCGATCGATTCCAGTTATAAATTTTTTTCGGACGATAAAATATATTTTCATTCTCGAATTTCAACCTTATCATCTTCGCTGTTCGATAACTTCGCTCGAAATATAAAGAAAACGAAAAGTTGAAAAAAAAAAACAGTTGAGAATACCTTGAACATCGAAAACCCTGCGATTAGTCATTTTTTCCATCGAGCATCCGCTTATTTTTTATTTATTATTTTTTTAATTTTTTTTTCTTAAACAGATCGGCGATAGGTGCTTCGACGACAAAATGTACGACGCGGCGAAGCTTCTGTACAACAACGTGTCGAATTTCGCGAGATTAGCGATAACCCTGGTGCATCTGAAAGAGTTCCAAGGCGCGGTCGACAGCGCTCGCAAGGCAAACTCAACGAGAACCTGGAAAGAGGTATGCTTCGCTTGCGTCGACAGCGGCGAGTTTCGTCTTGCCCAGATGTGCGGTCTTCACATCGTCGTGCACGCGGACGAGCTCGAGGATCTCATAAATTATTATCAAGATCGGGGACACTTCGAGGAGCTGATAAATCTTTTGGAAGCGGCGCTGGGTCTCGAGCGCGCTCACATGGGAATGTTCACCGAACTCGCGATTCTCTACAGCAAATTCAAGCCTCAGAGAATGCGCGAACATCTCGAATTATTCTGGTCTCGCGTCAATATACCAAAGGTAAGTTATTATTAATTATTTTTTTTTTTTCTTTACGCAACAATTCGTCGATGCGATTTTTTTTTTTTATATATAACTAGCTGACCCGACAGACGTTGTACTGTCCAAATTTCGATAAATTCTTTTGTGAATTTGTGAAAAGCTATTGGAAATGTGTCGGCAAAGTAAAAATGAGAAAAAAAAAAACGTAATTCCGAGTGATCGTTGTATCTATTAACGATTGAGGTCGTGGATATTCAATTTGAGGAGGATTAACATTCGGAAGTAGGCCAATGGGAAATTTTTTACATGCGAGATGAATTCTATCGGCAGCATACCGCTGAAATTTTTGAAATAGTGCGATATGCCTGGAACGTGATCGACTCGGTACTATGCGCTTTTGTTTCAAAACTGCACGGAAAGAAATTTTGCCTCTCGGTAGGAAAACTTGGGAAATTCTTTTGAATTTTCAAGTGGAAATAATTGTTTTTACAGTTTAAACCAGCAAATATGGTTATACGGATAGTACAGAAGTATATTTTTGATCAAAATGCTGTAAAGAGATTAATTTACTGTGTTAAACTGCATTTTTTTTCTCTTCATCGTTGTTTTTTTTTAATTTCAGTTATTATTTTTTGAAATGTCTTTTTTTCCGTGTTGAGTCACAATTGAATCAAGTCAGAATTTCATGTCAACCGAATGATTTATTTTATTCCACTAAATTTGAGATCAAAATTATTTTATTCGCTAATTTTGAAATCAAAATTGAAATTATTTTATTCACTAAATTTTAAATCAAAATCGAAATTATTTCATTCGCTAAATTTTAAATCAAAATTATTTTATTCGCTAATTTTGAAATCAAAATTGAAATTATTTTATTCCCTAAATTTTAAATCAAAATCGAAATTATTTTATTCACTAAATTTTAAATCAAAATTATTTTTATTCGCTAAATTTTAAAATCAAGATGTTTTTAATCGATTCCGTTCAATTTAATTTCGCTCTTCGCGTTGCTCCGCAGATTCGATTAGATCGAACATTCGTTTGGTTTGTAGCATTGCGAGTTCTCCGACCTAAAATTGCGGCTCCGTCTTATCGGCGGCATTGCAATGCGATTAAATTTTGTCAATTCAATTCAATTGTGCCGATTGCGACACAACGTGCAATGCGAAGAATCACAATTCAACTTAAAATTGACAATTGATTCACTTTTTTGTTACCATATTATAACCGTTTGTCACTTCAAAACTCATCGTATTTCGTAGGTAAATCTGTAAATTTTTTTGAGATAAAACGACGAAACTTGATTCATTTCATGAAACGATCGCGATGAACTTACAGCAAAGCCACAATCCAACTGAAAATAAACGACTGAATCAATTTTTCGTCACTATGCAACCGATTGGCTTGATTAACAATATTTGCGGCACGTAGCGAAGCTAAATTGGAATAGAAATAGAAATAACTAAATTTTTTTCGACAGATCGCGAAACAGCACAAAAGTAAAAAAAAATGTAATTTTATTTCAATCAAGGCTGGAATGCGTTTTTCCAAATTTTTCTCCAGATCTTCCAGTTTTTTGTTTTCAATTGAAAACATTCGATTGAGTTATTTCCATTCCGGGAGCATAACGAACAACAAAAAAAAAAAAGAATCAACCAAATATGTCGTTCCTATCGTCAGTTATGATCGAGAGTGCATACAAAAATTATGATTTTTGCAGTTTGTCCGAATTTTTTTTTTTTTTCCCGAAAACTTTTCCAGAACCATAGCGAACAAAACAAAAAAAAGAAAGAATTGCGCATATCCATCGTTCGAATCGTGAGTTATGGTCTTGAGTTGATACAAAAATCCCATAGAAAAGAGCACTTTCAGTTTTTCCCGAATTTTTCAATTTTCCGTGCAACTTTTCCAATTTTTCTTTCCCCAAAAACCTTGTTCGGACTATTACGAGCATTAAAAAAAAAAAAATCTAGCCAAATCGGTCCAGCCGTTCTCAAGTGATGCGCTTACCCAACGAACAGCATTTAATTTTTATTCATACAGATTATTCTCATGAATTTTTTTTTTCTTTTTTTTTTCACAAAGGTATTGCGGGCTGCCGAATCAGCGCACTTGTGGGCCGAGCTCGTATTTCTCTACGACAAATACGAGGAATACGACAATGCCGTTCTCGCGATGATGCAACATCCGACCGAGGCATGGCGCGAGGGTCATTTCAAGGACGTTATAACCAAAGTCGCGAATGTCGAGCTTTATTACAAAGCGATACAATTTTACGTCGAGTTCAAGCCGTTATTGCTGAACGATATACTTTTGGTATTGGCGCCGCGCATGGATCACACGAGATCGGTATCGTATTTCACGAGAACCGGACATCTTCAGCTCGTAAAGCCTTATCTGAGATCCGTTCAAGCATTGAACAACAAAGCTATAAACGAGGCTCTGAATGGTCTTTTGATCGACGAGGAGGATTATCAGGGCCTGAGAACGTCCATAGATGCATTTGACAATTTCGACAATATCGCGCTTGCCCAGCAGCTTGAGAAGCACGAATTGATCGAGTTCCGAAGAATCGCTGCCTATCTTTACAAAGGAAACAACAGGTGGAAACAATCCGTCGAATTGTGCAAAAAGGACCGACTCTTCCGGTAAATATGATTTTAAAAAATTTTTTGCAATTTTTTACGAACCGTTTTTATCGATTTTTAAAATCTATTATCGATTTTTTAAATCTATTATCGATTTTTAAAATCTATTATCAATTTTTTTTATCTATTATATTTTAATATTTATTATTATTATATAATATCGATATTTTTATCGATTTATTTTATATTATCGAAACGTTTTAAAATTTTTAATTTTCTTACAACTTGTGCATAATTACAGAGACGCTATGGAATACGCGGCTGAATCACGAAACGCCGATGTCGCGGAAGAATTGCTCGAGTGGTTCCTCGAGAGAGGATCGAAGGATTGTTTCGCCGCGTGTCTCTTCCATTGTTACGATCTTCTTCATCCCGACGTTATTCTCGAACTCGCGTGGAGACATCGTATTCTACCATTCGCTATGCCGTATCTCATTCAAGTTGCTCGCGAATATATCACAAAGGTAAGAGAGAGAGAGAGAGAGAGAGAGACTGCTCGAAGAAACATTGTTTCACATTCGAAAATTACGCTGGATGAGAATTTCGATAAATATTAGGGTGTTTAAAAAAAAAATTTGATTTTTCATTCACCCACCCCTCAAAACTTGAGTTTTTGGTAGAAAAAAGTATCCTCACGAAGAGGGAGCTCTGTAGCTCAAGTGGAAGCCGCCGCTCATTGGACGTTTCTAATTATAACAGCCAATTAACGTCTATGACGAACTTTTTGGAAGAAAAAATTTGAGAACATGAGAATTGTATTTCGAATTGAGAAAAAAAAAATTCGTTAAATAAATTTTTGTTTATTCCTAATTTCTAATTTTTTATAAAAAATTCTAAACAATTTTAAGTTGAACAGCTTCGTCCGACACGATCGTTGTTGCGAATAAAAAATTTATATCGATTTTATTCATAACAATAATTTTTCGATTTAAAATTGTTTATTAATTCTCATAAACAATTCGTATCTTGTGAAATTTTTTTTTCGTGATAATTTTTTTTTCTTGTCTCAAATTACGTACTCCATGGTTCTTTATTCTCTTGCCGAAATAGGAAATCATTAGTCAAGGGAGGATGAATTTTGGGCCGATAGACATTTTTCTAATCAAGCTGTACCGGTAAAGACTTTTCTGAGAATAAAGTCAATAAACCTAGATTTAAAACCTATTTAATGCGATTTTTCACTGTTTTTTTTTTTACAAAAAAACGTTTTAGCATACCCTAGAACTTGAGCTACAGCACTCAGATTTTGGGAATCTTATTTTTTAGGTAAAAAGGAACCACTTAGCCATTTGCCCGCAGGAAAATCCAAAAATATTTAATTTTGAAACACCCTAATATATATATATATATATATATATTAGACTGTTTCAAAATAAATCGATAATTTTTTTTTTTGCTTTACACAATCTCAAACTATACTTGGATATCAAAAAATAATCCTCGCGAAAGGAGGGGCCGGTCCTTCAAGATTTAGAGGCGTCTCATCGGACTTTTGTCATTTTTATTTCGTTAATACGTGAATAATTAATTTGCATGGATGGAACAAACGTTTTTCTGGTCCTAAAATGATGAATATATTCCAAACTTATGTATAAATACTGAATATACTAGAAAAAACGATCTTGATGATCGCAGGAACAATTATCGGTCGATATATACGTCGATAAATGCAAAAAAAACAACAAAAAAAATACAAAAATCAATATTAATAATCTCCTACTTTCCTTTCAAAGTACTTCCTACTTTGTACTTTCTCCTACAATTAAGTAGAAGATTATTAACTACTGATAAATAACGTTTTTAAGAAAATGTTTATAAAAATTGTAATTAATTGTTTTTTTCATTTGCTAACATGTTATTATTTTGTTCAATTAATCATAAAGTCCTGTTTGCTAATAATAATAATTTTTACTCGATTGACAAAATAGACTAAGAGTTGAATAATCATTAATGTTATTGAGACAAACGATGTGGGGTTAGAAAAACAGGCGTGCAAAGGTACCCGCGCGCCGATACGACGTGCCGCGCTAGATAAATTAATTTATCTCTACCAGTAAACATAATTTCTCCATTAATAAAAATTACGTTTTTTATAGAAAATTTGACGTAGAATACGTTGGTTGTATTAAGAAATCGTTAAAATTTAGGGGCCATGGTTAAAAATTGATTTAAACATTTCAATCGTTTATAACAATATGAAATTTTTTATACATTTTTTTGAAAATACTTTTTTTTTCTTAAAATTCATTCTTTTATCTTCAAAATGAAAAAAAAAAGTTTTCTCTAGCTTAAAAATAATCGGAGTTATGAATTTCTGAAAATGAGTCTCCAAGACAAAAATCATGAAAATCTCAAACTTTCAACCCCCTCTATTAGAAAAAAAAAAAATTCCTCGAACGCGTATCTTTTTTTCGACATAGAACCCGTAAAAAAAGTTTCAGCCAAATAAAAAATGTGTCAGTCAGAATGGTGTTCGGTTTGTAAAAGAATTTGTCATTAACAAAAAAAAAAAAGACAAAAGTCCGATGAGATACCTCTAAATCTTGAAGGATCGGCCCCTCCTTTCGCGAGGATTATTTTTTGATGTCCAAGTATAGTTTAAGATTGTGTAAAGCAGAAAAAAAATTTATCGATTTATTTTGAAAGTCTAATATATATATATATCGCGATAGATTTAAAGCTCTTAAAACTCCTTATGGAATATAAATATATTCTATTCAAAGATAATATTTTATCAGCGATATTTAATAACATTCTATTATTTATTTACCGTATTTTTTATTTCAAAACTTGCTTATTGTTTGCATAATTTTTGAAAATTGTTGAAAAAAATCAGGTCGACAAACTGGAGGAAGCCGAGAGTCGACGAGTCGAAGAGACGGATCACCAGGAGCACAAGCCCATGATAATGCGTTAGTAGACTCGTACATTTTTTTTTTCTTGAAAGTCTCGCAAATCTCGAGTAACAAAATAAATTACTCAAATTCTCTATAATGTGAATTTTTTTTTTTTCTTTTTTTTTTTTTTTTTCAAATTCTCTCCAGCCGAGCCACAATTGATGCTGACAGCCGGACCAGGTATGATGGCACCGGGTTACGCGCCGCAGGGCGTCTACGGAGCGCCGGCTCAGGGTGTATACGCGCCGGCAGCGGCCGCCGCTTATCAGGGCTACGGTATGTGAGACGCGCCGAGCGAAAAGCTCGCCAGCACCGATCAACAATATCCACATTTCTTAAGGTTTAGCTAGGAACAAGGAAAAAAACGCCGCTAATATTCGTAGTCGATAATTCGAACGCTGGGATCGTGAAATAACGAGAAAACGAGCAAAGCAGAACAGAAATTTGAAGAAAAAAACAAAAAAAAAAAACAAACAAAAAAAAGACACCACGATTTTCGTTGAAGGGAGAAGTTGAAAGAAAAATAAATAAAAGATTCTCGCTCCTGGATTTTGTGACTCGATGGCTCTTGATGCGACAGCCCGTCCGATTGCGCATGGCCATCGACGAAGCCTTTCGAGGAAAAAAAAAAAAAAAAAAAAGGACGAGCGAGAGGGGAAGAAAAAAAAATAAATAAAAATTAACCACGGGCTATCGACTTTTCAGCCGATTAATTCGTAATTACCTGCTAATACCATTTAGTTTCGTGAAACGTGACTAGCAAGCTGATAAATTGACGCTTGAAAAAACGATTCGATAGCTCGCCGACTAACTGGCGCGGCACATAACTTATGTTAATCGCGGCCAAGGCTCCGGCGGAAATCATCGAGAGAGAGAAAAAAAATGAAAAAAAAAAAAAAATAACCGCAAGCACATGGAAAAAAAAAAAAGCAAGAAATGTTTGAATGTAATTACGATTTTTGCAGTACAAAGATTCGAGAACAATCGCGATTGGGTGAGATCGTTGACGATAATCCTCGAATATCAGCGAGTTTGCTTGATTCGGATGAGTTTTACGGACTCTGCGATTGACGATCGAGACGTAACGACTTGTTAGCTCGATCGATTTTTTTTTTTTTTTTTTTTCCCCGTAATTATCGTTTGTTACAGGTACATATTATTTACATGTATATTTGTCAATTATTCAAACAGTTTCGACGCATTGCGAATTAGAGTCTATAATTCACGTTCGCTGTGTTCAATTTTGTGTTTTTTTTTCTCCTTTTTTTTTTTCCTAGAATGATTTTTCCATGGATATTTCGAACCATGAATCGCTCGAGGCGTCGTACACACTGCCGAGAGTGTGACGATCGCACTCTTCGTCAAGTCTCAATTTCGTGGATTATTATTGAATTTTTTTTTTTTTTTTTTTTTTTCGATAATTTATCGTCAAATTTATTTGCATAATAACGTTCGCACTGTGTTGTTTCGAAACGTCGTGGGAATTGAAGAAATAAATTTGCAAAAAATAATATCTGCGTCCAGGGGCCTATACGATTGTCTTCTTTTTTTTTGTTTTTGTTTGAATTTAAAAAATCGTTCGGTACTATCGAATCAGAGATGGGCACGCTTCGAATAACGATTTAAAAAAAATCACTTCCAACAGAATAATCATGAATAATTTGTTCGGAAAAAAAAATATATATATATATATATATATCAATGCTCATAATAAAGGAATGATTGTTCCGAATTATTCTGTCGCGAAATAATTTTGAATGATCGTTTCATGCGAATTGTGCTCCTCGTTTCGTAACGAGTTCTGGAGAAACGTCAAATTTTTACTCCGTTTCGTGCATTCGTCGATTTCGCATTGAAAATTGTCTACGCGCGTGGGTACGTCATCGACTTCTTCCGAAATGATCGTTTTTTTTTTTTTTTTTTCTGTCTTTTCTCCACGAACGATGGTATGAGCTTATAATTATAATTCTATTTCTTTTAGACTCTTTCATCCTAGGATTTAGCCGATTTACAAACGAGTCGTTAGATAATTGTGATAAATTGTCTTTTCTTTTTTTCTTTTTTAATTCACGATTAACAGAGAGCCCGAGAGCTTATTAGAAAAGTTACATTGTAACGTCCGAATAGTTAAATTTTTTTCAAACTGTTGAAAATCTTTTTTTCTTCTGCAATTAAATTTCTAACGCTCTCTCTTTGGCTTGTTTAACATACGAAACGATGTTTTTTTTTTTTTTTTTTTTTCTACATTACCATTCTCATGATGGTTATTGCAGTATACGATAGCTGATGGACCGATTCAAAGGGCCATGGGTGCAACGACCATGAAAAATCGGTGCCCAAATAAATTAGAAAAAAAAAAAAAAAAAAACGGACATAGATACATTGGAAAATTATTTTGGCGAAAGGAAAAGATTAAAATAAAGAATATAGTAATGGCGATAGCGAAAAAAAAAAAAAAAATATGTTTGGCGTGTAAAACTTTTCGAATAGCGGTAGCTTGAGTAGCCATCGGTGTTAGAGATGCGAGAGTGTTAAATCGACAAGGGTGCGAGCGAGAAATTTAAGACATTCCCTTAAAATTATTACGACTCTCACCATCCAGAGGTCGGTGAATATCACCCCTAAAATCTCATCAAATTTTCCCATAAATGACCTTGTAATGATAAAATTATATATATATATATATATATATATATATGTAGACACGAAAGAAAGAAAACGAGATTACCCCGACCCCCAAGATAATTTCACATTTGAGCCACGCGTAGTCCGGTTATAGAACGTACGTTGTTAATGTATTGATATCATCATGATTTTTGGATATGATTTATTATTACTATTATTATTATTATTATTATTATTATTGGAATATTGGAGGAAAAAAATAAATGCGAGTTAAGCAAGAATGATTGATTGATAATTATAAATAAAAATTATAAATATTACAATTATATTATTATATATTATATTGATAATTAATGTAATATGTAAGTAGTAGATACATATATACATACAATACGAGGAGGTCGTATTAACGAACGAAATGGAATAAGGAAATAAGAGGATGCAAATAAAATGAATAAAAAAAAAAAAAAAAAATTATATATATATATATATATAAAATACGTATATTAGTCGACTGATTTGGGAGAACGGATTGTGAATCACGTTATCGCGTTTTCTCGTTTTTTTTTCTTTTTTTTTTTTTTTTGCGCTGTAAAATGTAACGGATGTGCTGAAAAATGCTGTTCGTAGTTCGAAATAAATGAAAGCCTGTTCAATGGAATTGTCTCTAGCTTTATTTCAGTCAATCGAAACAATTTGAGAAAAAAAATTTTTTCGTTCTTTTTTTTTTTATAATAATTTTCGCAGATATCGGGAGATCTCAGAGTACACCGAGATGAGTGGCTTTGAATTTTTTCACGGAACGTTCGGCCGGCTTGTAGCAGATCTCTTTGCCGAAGACTTCGAGAGAAGCGTCGGGCAGATGAAACTTGAAAAGCGACGAATCTTTCTGTAGCGCTGAAGGAAGATTAAATTTTTTTTTTTTGCCCTGTCGCAAAGATTTTTACACGAAATTTCATGCCGATGCGTGCAATAATTTTTAACAGACAAAAGCCGCGTTAAGCGCACTGCAGAAATAAATTTTTGCAATACAAAAATTGTTTCTGCTGTAAGAGTAAAATTTTATAAAACGAGTTGAGCAATCGTGAACGATGGGCTTTTTTTTTTTTTGGACGAAAATGGACTTTTTTTTTTTTTTTTCTTTGCTCCTATCACTCAAAACTTTAGGTTTTGATATTAAAGAGGTCCTCGTTCAAGGAGGGCGCTGTAGCTTGAAGTTGAGAGGTCGCTCAACGAGGACTTAGGTTTCCCATCTAATTTAACACGTAAAAAATATTGTTTTTCGTTCAAAATTATGTCAGGCAACCAAAAAATTGGCGATGTCTGTGTTTCTTGGCTTATTTGAAAGCATGACTCATCCGCTAAACGATGATAGGTCGTTTTTTGACTTACCTTGTGACCAATTTTTTTTTACGCCACTTTTACGACCACAATAGTCACTTTTTCAAGTTTGCAAAGTTTCCAAGGTATCAATGAGTCCAAAATGAATTGCTACGAGTACTATTGATTGTTGATTATTTATATTCGAATCAACACTCAATACTTGTAGCAATTCATTTTGGACTCATTTTGGACCTTGGAGACTTCGTAAGCTTGAAAAAGTGACTATAGTGGTCGAAAAGTGGCGTAAAAAAAAAATTGGTCACAAGAAAAGTCAAAGAACGACCTATCATCGTTTAGGGAATGAGTCATACTTTTAAATAAGCCAAGAAACACAGACATCGCCAATTTTTTGGTCGCCTGACATGATTTTGAACGAAAAACAATATTTTTTACGTGTTAATTAGATGGGAAACCTAAATTGTCGTTGAGCGACCTCTTAACTTCAAGCTACAGCGCCCTTCTTGAACAAGGACCTCTATAATGTCAAAACCTAAAGTTTCGAGTGATAGGAGCAAAGAAGAAAAAAAAAAAGTCCATTTTCGACACACCCTAGTGTACATGTGTATTTGAATTTGAAAAAAAAATGTAAAAACTCTCGTGAAAATTTGACAATCGATAAAAGCTTCGAAATTTCATGAATCATTGAAATTCTTTGAAAAGCAAATCTTAAATACTTTCATTCTGACAATCGTTCGATAGACCTGAATCTTTATCGACGAATTAACATATGAAAGAATAATTTCCAAGCGATCCATGGAAAATCCATTCAAGCATAATACAAGGAAGCAAATAAATTCATAAAAAAAAAGAAGTTGCGTTTTTTTGGCTGCGATAAAAGTGCGATCGTTCGAAAACGAATGAAACGAGGAGAAAAAACGAAAATTTTACTCACTCCTGAGACGATTTTTCGGCGTAATGATTTTGAAGCAATTCTTGGTTTCCTGAAGGATTATTCCCTGCATCCCCACTGTATCCGTATTCTTCGATCTCACCACAGAGATTATAGCGCCGTGATAATCGGCTTTCAACAGCCGTTGATTCACAAATTCCCAGGACGGATCAATGGGACTTCTCGGCAAATTAACAAAGTCTATGATTCCTAAATTCTGTCTTATGTACTCTAGCCACATTTCGTTCATCGGCAAAAGTTCCTTGTACACAAGGCCATGCTTCGTTCCGAGTATCTTGTGACCCAATAGCTTACGCGTCGAAAATTTCTTGCCCCTTACTTCCTTAGATTTTGCTTTGCCGCCCCATGATTTATGCTTGTCCAGGATAAACGACTGTAAATCCATAAATTTTTGCTCATCCGACGAATACAATTTTCATTCAGTTTTTACAGAGCCAACAGATTCATGCAGAATGTACATACTCAATTTTTTTTTTCTTTCTACATGACCCACCCTTTTCAATTCTTCGAGTACGTCCTTGCTATCCGAGGTTGGCAGTACTCTCTCCAGATATTTAACGATAAATTGCTCGCGACCCTCGTAAGTCGTTACCGAATTTGTGATATCATTGGGCAGAGGCAAACACACGTTTTCTGTATTTAATGTACGATTACTGATGCGTTGCAAAAACAGTTTTTTTTTTTTAGATTAGTCGAGGCGAAATGACTTCACCCGATCATTCAAAAATATTATTTCACGACAAATGGAAATTATTTATAAGGCAATTCTTCGCAGTCGTCGTACATTCTGATAACCAAAAATTTACGTATTGTCGTGTTTTACGGATTTCCGTAAATGGCATTACGTCTAAGAGAAAATTTGCGGTCACTCGAATAGTCCAGCCACGCAATGACAACTTTCAATTTTGCCTGACGGTACGTGATCTATCAATTTATTTGGGTGTTCCGGTATAAAAATAAATGTGCATCAATGACTTACCTCCAGAATTCGACATTGCAACAGTCTTGGAAACAAATTTATGCTAAATTCACGAGACGAACGTCACATTGACTACTTGTAAACAAAACAGCATAAAATCCAAGAATGATTTGAGAGGTGAGTGATAAACAAAGGGCACGTGACACGTGAGACGTCACAGCCGGAGAGCGCGAGAGGAGGCTGCGTTCAAACCACGGTTCAAAAACATCGAAAGAAGATTTTGGGGAGGACACATACCGCAACTTTTAAAAATCATGAGAACAAAAAACATTATTATTGACAGTGATACGGTAAGAATAATCAAAAAGATGGTCGTACAGAATAATTTTACATTTTTCGTAATTACGAAAATAGGTACAATTATGTTTTAAAATAATTTTTTCGAACAGTTACGTTTTAAAAAAAAATTATGAGTCTGGGAATCGAACTGATGACTCGATTTCCGGTTAAACCATAGGCGCAAGAGAGACAGCTGCAACCCGCGCTCGTCACAGGCCACGCAGTCTACAGGCAAAAATCAGAACCAGTCAAAACTACTTTTTCTCTTCCAAAAGTAAACACCCGGGCTCTGTGTGTGCTTCCCCATAAATCTGTATGCTCTCTAGTATAACCTAAAAACTTTTACGTCGTCAAGGACCGGCGTGTCCGTATTTGAAAATATAAAAAAAAAAAAAATGCTTTTCGCAAGTTTTCAACGTTTATTCGGTGTCTCGTCGACTGTCGCGAGTAAAATCATACTCGCGAGAAATATCTCCACGATCTTTGTTTGTCGTAAAAGTATCGAGAATGGAAATCGTTGTTTCGAGCTGTGCTCGATTGTTCGCTCAGGTGTCACGCTTGACAATGGTACGAGACGTAATTATAACAAACTATCCGGCATATCCCGAGGGAACGGAGAAAAAATGCCAGCGTTGCAGATGAAAAAGAGACCCCTGAGAAAGAAGAGGCTCATCTCGGAGGACGAGGAGGTAGCGCAGCCAGGGGTGAGTAACGTCGGTTGAGCGATTGACAGAGCTTTTTACGATACTTCATTTGTTTATTTTTATCAACAATATTATTTGCCGGTTCATTAGTTCTGGAACGTCAAGGCTCTTGCTACGGCCGAAGATTACAATTTGGAGAGTCTCATGGAAGGACTTCTCGAGCAGAATCTTTACATTCCAAGGAAAATTAACACATCCTCCAAATGTGAGTAAAACATTTCAGTTATTAAATTTCATATGGAAAAGCGATGTTTTTAATAAAAGCAGTTTTATTTGTTAATTTCATGGTATAGTTTAGAAATTTATGCAGACCGATGCTCATTTTGAGCCAAAAAAAATAGCAACAATTACAACAATAATAATAATAATAATATATTTTTTAAATTTTAGAATCATATTTGCGTATCTAGCATAAGATATTTATTCCCAAAGACATTTTATTTAATAAACGAAAATTCAAGTACAATTATATATTTAGCATGAATTTAAAATAATTATAATCGTTAATGCGATTAATAATTGCAATTCGATAGATACGAGTATTCGTTTGCCAATCGGTGAAAACTATATAAATAAAACTATCAATTTAGATTAGGCACTCTTTGAGCAAATATCACGTAATTATAGGACTTTGGATCTAGGTGGAAGAGATGATATATTTTTTTTTTTCAATGCAATTTTCTTTATTTCGTTCGTTTATTTTTTATTTTTCGAAGCACACGTGTGATTATATGCGTGTTCGAATTGCGAACGCAACCCTCGAATCCAATATGGCCGCCAAAATGCCCTTTTCCCCCCCTCCATAGATTCTCCGTGACTTATCAATTTTATCATTAATCTTTTACCCCGATTGCCACCGTTTGTTTGAAAAATATACTCGCAACTGTCCGACAAGGTTCGAGTCACTATTCAAACGAACAATCGTAAATGTTTTGCGCATAAATATGTAACGTGTCATTTCGTCGGAAATGCGAGTCGGCGAGTGTATATAATCGTACAATATAGTGCCGCGGTTTTTCTTCCCATGGACCACTCTGAGATTGATCCACATTCCGATATGTGCTCTCGTGGTAAGTTTGATTACTTGTGCTGATTCGTTCTCATTCGTTGAATATATTTTATTCGTGAATTAAAGCGTTGTAGATTTTATGATCTTTTACGTTTCGGCTTTTATCACAGACAAAAATCGTGTTCTTTTTGCTTTTCTATCTTTTCCCTCTTATCAGTCTTATCGTGAGGGGAGTGGGCAGAGTCTGAACTACATACGTACGCGCATCCATGTGCGGGAAATTTTCGTGATAAATATTTTTTTTTTAATCTTATGTATATTTACATTTCAACTCGTTTATCACGAATCCAGGCGCTTCATACGACTTAATTTCAAAAAATTCAGATATAAGGGCGCTTTTCGGCTCTCCGGTCATCCTAATTTATTCGTGTACGCTTAAAAAAAAAATCCCAACTAATCGTACGAATACGTTTCGTCAAATGTAAATTATAATAACGATACGGTGAAAGTTTTCTCCGGATCATCTTCGTACTTTGCTCAAAAATGAAGAAAATGGAAAAATCGATGATAATGATGACGCAGTGCGTCGATCTTCCATTGGCCGATCCGGAGCTAACGGAGCTCGTGGAAAAGGCGAAAGATTGGGCGCTGATGCACGGTATGCTCATGAGATCCAAGACGAATTTCAGCAAGGAAGGCGCTCCCTTCGCTCCTTTCGCTCTTCTTCCTTCGTCGTTTCCGCGCAAGGAATTTCAGAACGCCTGCCAAATTCAGCCGATACTCAATGCTCTCATGCACGCCGTCGCTCACGATTACAATTTTCTCAGAGAGACACTGCGCGAGACGATACACGTCGATAACTTCACCGCCAAGCTGTTCGATATCTACGAGACCGTACACGACGAAGGTTTCGCGCAAAAAATTTCGCTCTCCCTGCTGAGATCCGATCTCATGCTGGAGAGCGACTGCGCTAGAGACGGCAGCGGCGAAATTTCTCGGCCTTTTTGCTGCTGGAAGCAAGTCGAGATCAATACGATCGCGTCCGGATTCGGTTGGCTCGGACCGTCCGCCACGAATCTTCATCGATATTTGCTGGGTGAGCTCGGTCTTGAGCACAAATTGCACAATATACCGGAAAATAATGCTCTTCAAGGACTATGCGAGGGAATCATCGAAGCCTGGAAAATTTACGACGATCCGAAGTATGTATCGACGAGGCCTCTTATGAATCTTAAGGGGAGCCAACTACTTTGGGAGACCGAAAATTAAGTGATTTTTGGGATTTTTTTTGTTTATGTGCAAAAAAAAACAACTGAAATTTTCCAAACTCAGACAATACATACATCTCTGGTAAATTTTTCAATTTATTTCATGCATTAATCAAGTTTTAATACGCTGTGTCCCTTGGCGTGTCCTCATTCTTGTTGTCGATTTGCGAGAACTGTGCAGCTCGCAATTCACATCTGGAATAATTTTAAAAAATTTTCTACATTATTGAGATGTTTTTTCAAAACATGAACCTACATTTTGAAAAAAAAATAAAAATTTGAATGTTTGAAACGTGTTTGAAAAAAAATGATCGATTTTTAGCATTTTTTTACGGAATTTTGCAATAATAAATATGTTTTAAACAAATCTTTCCAAATTTAGGTTCATGTTTCAATAAATTATATTCCGCAAATGTGTTTCAATTTTGAAGATGATCGATCAACTAATTTTTTGAGTTTTTCAATTTTTTTTCCAATTTCAGGTCGATATCTCGAAAACTGTGCAAGTTGGAGACATTACCAAACCATTTCGAAAGATCTCTTATTTGATATTTTTCATACGATTGTTTCTTTTTTTTTTTCGCTAAATTGAAACGAAGCCTGGAGCCCTCAATGTTTCTCAAGCCCTCAAATCTTTTTACATTGATGAAAAAAAACTCAGGAAAATAATCAAATTTCGATTGTTCGAACTGAATAAGAGTATAAGATCCTGCAGAATCGAAGCCTGCTCATTTTTGCCTGATAAACTTTTCAGTTCATAGATTGCGACAGGAAAATATCGAAGAAGCTTTGCAAAAATAAAATTATAAGAAAGCAATGTACTAATTTCTTTCATTTCTACAAAGAAACCTTCGCATCTGGAATTACCCAAAAAAACAAATTTCTACATTATTGAGATGTTTTTTAAGAACATGAACCTACATTTTGAAATAAAAAAAACGGAAAATTGAATGTTTGAAAAAAAATTATCGATTTTTAGCATATTTTTTTACGGAATTTTGCAATAATAAATATTTTTTGAAACAATCTAATCTTTCCAAATTTAGGTTCATGTTTCAATAAATTATATTACGCAAACGTGTTTAAATTTTGAAGATGATCGATCAACTAATTTTTTGAGTTATCATTCCCGCAAATCCAAAAAATAATCGTTTCGAGAAAAAACACATTTAAAGTTTCACAAACGAAAAACTCAAAGTCAAATGTGATCAATGAAGTGATAAAGTGGCGTTACCATTTATATACACACCGTTAGAAGGAACCCGATCTCCGTTTTGAAATTTTCAGTTTGTATTCTTGAGATATTTTGCTAACGATTTATGAAATAAAAAAAAAAAATAATTTTTGAAGCCTCCAAAGTGGTTGCTCCCCTTAATAATGATCTTACAGTCATCTTCAGACGTAATAAATTTTCAAATACCATTCCAGCAGTTTAGTTTAACGGATTTTTCAATGAAAAAAAAAAATGAAAATTCACTCGTCAAGCAATATTGCAATGTAGCAATAAATTTGTAATTAAATTTCTAACGAAGAATAATTAATGCAGCTGGCTTATCGGAAGTTCTTGGAAAAACTGTTTTTCAAAACGTTCATTACTACTTTTTTTTTTTCGTCAAAAGAGCCCATGACAATAATACGCAGTCGTTAATTATTTCAGTTCGGTAATACTTTTCATCATCGAGGACGTGACGTACAATATATGCGATCAGAGATTTCACGAGTTTGAAATACGTCGTCAGAACAACGATGTCAGAGTCGTGAGAAAGACGCTCACGGAATTGGCGGAGGAAGCCGAGCTCGGATCCGAGAAAGAATTGTTGATAAACGGTACCACCGTTGCGGTCGTTTACTTCAGATGTGGCTACGAGCCGGGACAGTATCACACAAGCAAAGAATGGAACGTTAGACTGCTGATCGAAAGATCGCGAGCTATAAAATGCCCCTCGATACAGTATCATCTGGCTGGATCGAAAAAAGTTCAGCAGGCACTCGCGACACCGGGCGTTGTCGCGCGATATCTCAAGAACGAAGAATCGGCCGCGCGAATCAAGGAAATCTTTACCAGTAAGGAAAAAAATTCGTTTCGATAAATCGTCATTATAATTTTTCTTCATTAACTGTACAAAGAACACGTGAAAATTCGTATTTTCAACATATTTTTCTCCATAATATTTGTTAAATAATTTTTATTAACATTTTTTTTCCCCTACAAACGTTCGTTGATCATTAAATTTCATCATTTCAAGAAAAGCTCGATCGATCATTAATATCAATGTAACGTAACTCAGGCCTGTATTCCCTGGAGCTAAACGAACAGGGAGACGCAGCGATGAAAATGGCAATCTCGGAGCCTCATCGCTTCGTGCTAAAACCCCAGCGGGAAGGTGGCGGCAATAACGTTTATGGAAATGACATAAAAATTTTGCTCGAATCGATGAAAAGCCAGAGCGCGCGAGCCGCTTATATTCTCATGGGACGAATAAATCCGCCCGTACAGATGAATTATCTCATACGTCCCGGCAGCGATACGGATCACGAGCTGAAGGAAGTCTGCACGGAGCTGGGAATTTTTGGCGTCATTATCGGAGATTCGGACAATATTATCTTCAACAAACAGGCGGGTCACATGTTGCGAGCTAAATTGGCGTCTTCCGACGAGGGCGGAGTGATGAGCGGCGCGGGTGCCTGCGACAGTCCTTATCTCATCGACTGATGATCGCGGGAGGGAAAAACAAAAAAGCTATACTCTTTTTTTTTTTTTTTTTTTTTTTTTTTTTTTTCTACTTCCACTTTGACGCTTCGAACGAAATCATCGACGATCGAGCAGCAGAAATAACAAGTTCAAGAAATCGAGCGATTCGAATTATATTTTTATCGAGCCTGCGCGTTGTACATACATCGAGATGTTTTTTTTTTGTTTGTTTTGAAAATTTTATGATAGCTGTAATCTACAAAGTTTATTCACCAATGGTAAGAAAAAAAAAAATAAATAAATAAAACATTGTTGTACGATTGTTTTTGATTGTTTGTTCATTCA
Organism: Rhorus exstirpatorius; assembly: GCA_963564615.1. Classification (NCBI taxonomy): domain Eukaryota; kingdom Metazoa; phylum Arthropoda; class Insecta; order Hymenoptera; family Ichneumonidae; genus Rhorus; species Rhorus exstirpatorius. The sequence goes on along the minus strand of OY751313.1, from coordinate 61,647,382 downwards.
ATAATCAATGAATAAATTTTATTTGTATAGCTTTTTAAAAGATTTTTACAAAACTTGTACAATCTCTCGCTCATAATTTACATTCCTTGTTCTCCGCATTTCCATTCACTCCGCATCCTCATTCATTCCTCCGCTCTCTCATTCTCCATCTCCGGACTCCTTTTTTTCCCCATACCTCTTCGATTTCCCTGAAATATGCGCAGATTCCTTTTTGTATTTTTCCCCAAAGGATATTTATTACCTCTCCCGCACCATCGCTATTTCATCGATTCCCCTTCTACCCATTATTCCACTTCTTTTTTTGTCTTTTCCTTCGCGCGCTCTCTACTTTTCTTACGCACCGGCAAATGCTCCAAAGTCTCATCCTGTTCCTCGCATATTCCGCGCGTCCGATCTCTCTCACCTTTCTCGCCCGCTCTTCATATATTTCCGCATCTTATCCTGGCCCACATTTCTTTCTCCTTGCCCTTCACATTTTCCTCGGACCGGTATTTCCATGGCCTACTCTCGCTCTCCGCCAAAAACTTATATATTTATAATTGCAAGTCGATTCCCTTATTCTCTCCTCCTCCTTTTTCAACGTCTCGCTCTTCAATTTTTTCTAATCCCATCTTTATTCTTGCTTCAATATCTCTCACCTCTCTTCGTTCCCAAATCATCTCAACAATATCTTGCGCATCCATACTTTTTAATACAGCCTTTACATTCTCCCCCCCCCCCCCCCCCCACTTGTTCATTCAATAAATTTATATGATCTTCAAGCTGGCAGAAAAACTTTTGATTGTTGTCCGATTATCGAGTTTCGATTCGCACACTTTTAAAAAAAAAATTTTCGTTATTCTACAACGCGTGCCTGAAAAATTGTACTTTCGTTTCGCAGCTCTGCCGGATGTGATACACGCCGTGCCGAAATACGAGATCGGACACGAAGCGAGAGAGATATATTTCTTTCGCGAGGGTACGGTCGTCATGTGGAATATTCCCGAATTGGAAAGTGGCAATATACTTCAATTCTTGAAACCGTTCGAGGACACGAGCTATTCCAGTGCTATGATACACGCTGAGAGCGAAATGATGTCCTACACTTATACCGAAGCTGGGTAAGCTATAGATTTTTCTTTTTTTTTTTTTTTTTTTTCTTCTTTAATTCAAGTTCACTTCCTCCGAAATATTTTACTTTTTCACATAAAGAAACGAGATACGCGAAAAATTTCTCGCAAGTTCATTCGTACCTGAGCTTCGATACTAACTTTTAAGTGAGCTCAAAAATCTCATTTTTTTTCTCTTTTTCTTCATTATCCTTGCTGTATTTTTCATTTTTTTCCTTTTGAGAACGAAAAAATGGGATGATAAGAAAAAAAAATGGTAGATAATAGTAAAACATACGTGTTTTAAAAAATTAACATTGTCATTAAAATCGTTTAAAAAAATTTCTTCCACGCCCCCCCCCCCCCCCCCCCGTTTTTTGATTCGAACAATCGTGCAGAAAAAAGAGTCATCTGAGGGACGGTGATATATATCTTGGGCGCGATGCAACGGGCCTGGACAAGTACACGTTCTCGAACGCGATCGCCCAATCCGTTAAGCTCGGAATTTGGGAAGCCTCGCTGGATAATTACATCGATTCCATTGAATTCGTCACGGAGGATCTCAAAGCCGGTAGAAAGATCAATATGACGCGCGAGGAGGTGCTCAGAAAGCAAGGTGAACTTTTCGCCCTGAGGCATCTCATTAATCTCAGCTCGGATTTACTCGATACACCGGATTTTTACTGGGAGAGAGACGAGCTCGAGAGCCTATATCAGCAAACCTGCGGTTATTTCGGTATCGCCAAACGAACGAGGGTAAACGATCACTAATTGAAGAAAAAAAAAAAAAAAAATTAAAAAACAAAAAAAAACCCAAATTAAAAAAATCTTGTCGGCTTGATGCAATTTTTATATCAAATTATCGCAGGTAATGAACGAGAAGATAAATCATTGCGTCGAATTGGTTGAATTATTGTCGTCTCATCTGAGTGATCGGCATCACGTGCGTCTCGAGTGGATGATAATCGTACTAATTATGGTCGAAGTAGGCTTCGAGACCCTTCATTACATCGATCGTTACTTGGATAAGCAAGAATCCAATAAAATTATTCCATTGACAAATATATAGGCGGTTTAAATTTCGACTTTTTCATGTAGATATATATGCTGTACAGAGTGCACAGGTATGATAAGTATATTGTAAGAATCAATTTGTACTTTTTATAGTTTCAGAGTAGAACGGATTAATTTTGCAGATTTTCTTTTTTTTTTTGCTTTTTTTTTCAATATGTCTAACAAGGAGAGTATCAGGCCTCGCGGTTCATGGATTCTTCTCAAACATAAAATACCATTTTTGAGCAATTTATCAGACCTCTGCTTTGGACCAATCCAGCCAACTTGGATATGTCATTGAAACTTTGTCGGCCGACCATAAATGAATATTCCACGCGTTAAGCCTGAAAAAAGATGATTTTTTGGTGATTTTTTTTTATAAGGAAAGAAACAACGGACCTTCTTGAAAATTTAATGTACTTTAATACACATTTGAAGAGTATAAAAAAAAACAAATTTTATCAACCAATTGTCGCAAAATGGCGGAGTATTAAATTTATCATAGAAGCGCCTCGCCGCTGGAGTCTCGAACCGGCGGGAAAGATGGCGAGCTCAATTCTCGTCTGGAACGCAAAAATCACAATTATTCTTAACTGATATATATTTTTATTGTCGATGAACTTAAAAAAAAACCGTGAAACTATATTAATTTTCGAGCTTGAACAAAAAAGTGACGATTTTTACAATTATTTTTTTTTCTTCGCGCAATAAAAATAGTATAAAATTACTTTTTTATGATTTTTTTTTAGTTCATTTGGGATATTTTTTAATAATCTGGAGAATGAACTTTGGTTTGGGTCGATCGGTCAAATAGATTTTTTGCTATCACGCCCGCGCCAGTTCGAGACCCCAGCGGCGAGGCGCTTCTATGGTCAATTTATTACTCCGCCATTTTGCGACAGTTGATAAAAAAATTTTTCTTATATTCTTCAAATGTGTGTTAAAGTCCAAAAAAATTTTCAAGAAGGTCCGTTGTTTCTTTCCTTATAAAAAAAAATTACCAAAAATCACCTTTTTTTAGGCCTCCACACCAGGCGACTACATTAATTTGCCGCTAATTAATTTGCGACTAATTAATTGGCCGCTGAAGCTAGACCGATGCACGTTATGCGCAAGCGACGAAAAGTAAAGCAAAAATTTATATTACATATCGTTTTACGGGAATATCCATCGTATATTTGCAAGTATGTAAATGAAATAATCCTACAAGACCCGACGTTAATACGAAAGTTTGCTTCCATTTACTTGGGAGCGCTTTAAAAAATCCTGTGCCAGCACAGAGTTCACTCCGGAGTGTTTAAAAAAGCTTTGCGCCGACACTCGAGAGTGAACGAAAGCAAACTTTCGTATTGGCGTTCGGTCTTTTAGGGTTATTTCATTTACATGCTTGGTAAAAGTAACTATGCGTATTCGCCATAAGACAATGGCGTTATATAAATCTTTGTGCTTCGGTTCGCTTTTTTTTGCTTGCGCATAGCTTGTATCGTTCTAGCTACAGCCACCAACATCGAATATGGCAAGTTGACGCGTGTAATATTCATTTTCATGATCGGCTGATAAATTTTCAATAATACATCCAAGTCGGCTTGATTAGTACAGAGCGGTAGCGAAGGACTGATAAATTCCTCAGAAATGGTATTTTGTGCAATGAAGTGAGCGACGAAAAGGCCTGACGGATAGAGCTACGCATAAGAGGCTTTATTTCTAGAGCTAATAAAATACAACTGCAAGTTTGAGCAGAATCCATGACCCGGAAGCCTGATACTCTACTTGTGAGTCGAAAAATCGAAATAACCATTTATGATCCTAGTCTCCCTCGTATTATTGTACAAAAAAAATTACGATATTTTTCATAAATATGCCTTACAACGGACACCTCAATGAGAAAAAAACATGATTTCAACGGTGAGTCAATATATCGGTGTTATGTGAAACCTCGATTTTTTTTTTTTAATTATGGAATAATGCGCGACGTCGATAAGTTCAAATATAACGATATTTCAGCCAATTTACTGTACATAGAGTCGACTATTGCGAGGATATTAAAACTTTTTAATAAATTTTCAATGTACCTTGCTGGCGTCTCTTTGATACAACGAATGCTTCGAATACCTATATCATCAATCAAGATTTCTTACCGTTATTTCAAATTCATTTGTTATATATATATATATATATATATATATATATATTCATTGTTTACCGGTTTTCAACCTTTCCCGGTAGTCACGTGACCATTTGAAAAATTACTATCACGCATGCGCGCCGCTGTGAACGTCAGAATAATAGTACTCGTAAAATCGCGTGTTCGTGTTCAACATATATATTATATATATATATATATATATATATATATATATATATATATATATATATATATACTAAATCGGCATAAATTATGACTCGTTACTCGTTGCCGACCATGACCAAACGAACACACCCAACACTCATCAATATGCAAATTTACTCCCAATTCCCCGCTTCCTCGATATCATGCATACAACTCTCGGTTTTTAATTTCTCCGTCATATTTTTTTTTTCCGTCCCTTCCTACACCCATATGCAGCTGATCTATAACGTGTAAAGTTTATGCGAAATGATTGAAGAAAATGTTGTGTACGCTGGAAAAGAAAAGAAAAGAAAAGGAAAAAAAAATGGCGTTGATGGAAAAAGAGATGCGATAGTATTGGGAATCAACACGGAGGCGGGGCCTATCCAATATGGCCTCTTCTCTCCAGTTCGTTGCCAGTAGCCAGCTCTAGTTAGCATGGGGCAGCATAGGGAACAGTTGTAAACACTGGATTATCGCATATTTTTCGGCAAAATGGGATTTTTGTAGTAAGATTTGACAATGGGGTTTATTACCGTTGAGGATTATGCGTGGATAGAATCCACTGCGCAAATTGGATACGGATCAAGTGATTATCGCCATAAGGATTACAATGAACCTACATGACATCCCATGCTTAACCTCAAAATCTTTTAAAAAATTCCCGTCACTTTTCGGCTAAATAAATGCGTTCGAACAATAAATTATTAGTTAAAATATCAAGCATCACATGAAAAATGTTTTATGTATGAATTATTGTCCATATTTCATAAGTTATGAAATTGAAAGTCACGTCGCTTGTGTTTACACGACATAACTAAAACGATTATTCATATTCTGCGTGTGATGAAAATCTCATGCCCTCGCATCAAATATCGACTATGTCTTCTCGATCTTTATTTATGATTTATTTCTTGTAATAAAGCAGCAGATTTTTAATTATTGTTAAAAAGTGATAAATTCGCATGGTAATCATTAGGCAGCAACTGGAGAGAAGTACTTGGAAATTTGGCCGCCAGAGGTCAGGGTAACATTTGTGAGTTCCCAATATACTTGTATACTACCGGTTTCGACGTGAGAGCGCGTGCTCGTCAAAAAAAAAAAAATTCTATCTTCTCTGCTTCTATCGGAAAAAAATTAGGTTATGCAAGGGAATCTGCGCGTGCGCGCCCGTTCAACCGTCAAGTCAAGAGAGGGACGCCTCGTAAACATTCGCGCACAGCCGCACAGTTTTGTGTATAGTGCGCGCGATGTGATACAGCATTAGGCCGCCCTGATGTGGGGAGGGACGACGTTTACGGTGAGAGATAGATACAACAAACGCGCGCACGCACACACGCGCGAGGGCTCTCTGCCGGAGCGGGGCGTGGGGGAAGAAACGTTTTATAGTTTAGTTTGTCGGAATTGCGCGCACGACAGTAGGGTTTTGGGTGGATCAAGTTCGCGAAAGAAAGAAATAAAGAGAAACGACGCGAGAGAGGGAACGGAAGGAAGGGAAAGAGAGCAATTCCACGATATATTATAATTCGAGATATGTATATATATATATATATACAGTTGCAGTTTTACAAGTAGGCGCCCAAGCTCGCCGCGATAATGTTTTTTTTTTCTCACTCACGCAAACGCGCAAAGTTGTGAAGAAAATTTAATCCCACGATTGAGCAGGGATCTCGTTCCTGCTGATCGTGTGGCAAACGAGGAAGAAAAAAAAAAAGAAATCAAACGTGAGAATTTTTGGGGGTCTGGTGTAAAGACAATTTGTAAAGCGGTGCGTTGTCTCTTGCGTCGCAGAAAGGCGAGAGGAAAAAAAAACGAAAATAAGTGATTTTTGTTGTGAAAAACGATATATATATAAATATATATGTTTTTTTTTTTTTTTGAACGAAGCAGATGAATTAGCGACGATTGCACGAGGGCGTGAGTATATTTTCGATGCAATTAACGTTAATATAATTCAATCTAGCGCTTTAATTAGTCACCCAACCCTCATATCTACCGCGATTGTGCGTACTTAAACATTCACGCGGCTCGTCAAGGTTTTTTTTTTTCCTTTCGTTACAGTAATGAGATGTAAGTTGGGCGCATTAAATTAGAGTATTCGTCTCTCGAGTGTCGTTGCCCACTGGCTTAATTATCATTTTTTTTTATTTTTATTTTTTTTTAATAGCATCGTTGTAGTTAATATTTCGATCAAATTCTCCTAATCTATATATGTATATTTCCCACAATCCGGGAACGAAAAAAAAAAAAAAAAAAAAAAAAAATACGCGCCCATAATTATTTCGCGTAACATATCGCGAATAGAGGTGACCGCGTAAAGTATACATTGGCGCGTATTTTTTTTTTTTTTTGTATTTTTCTGTTTTTTTTTCTTACGCGTTGTAATATCAATTCGTGCATATGCAAAGTGACAAGGATTATTCGATAGAGTTTCTCCCTCGGCTCGTCACATCGACGCACACACACACACACACACACACACGTACACGCCTCGTGTCTGTCCATTTCACAGGCGTAATACGATACAAATCGCATTATTCCCCTCCATGTGCGTGAAAAATAACTGCGATGGAAAAGAAAAAGCAAAAAAAAAAATACATTTTATTCGCCCACAATATCAAAATAATATATGTTCGATGCAATAAATGTTCTTTGGACCTCCTATAATGTAATTATTATAATACACGAGTGACGAAACGTAAGCTGTACGATCCCGTTGGAAAACTGTTGAGAGTTAAGAGAAAAGAAAGAAAAAAAAAAAAAATGCGATTGAAAGAAAGGCGAATCTTTTTCGAGATTTATCTCATTTGCAGATAAAAAAATAATCATCATTTCATAGTCTGCGTCCTTGCGAACAGTGACAATAGAACGAAGGTCATGGTTTACAGTGACGTGTTTTTTCGTAAATACGGGAAAAAAAAATAGCATTACGAATTTTATTTTAATGTATCTGCACGTAGATACGTTTCTAAATTTTTGAAATTTTCATTTTTATCCATGTTTTAACGTTTTTTTTTTTGTTTATTCCAGCATCATAAATAAATAATATTTGCATGCGTGTTTAAAAATTTATTTTTTTATTTTTTGCTAACGAACCAAATATACTCATTACGCTTGCACGAATTACCGTCTCGAAGACCGTCGCCAAAAACATAACTCCTCCGAATCGCGTATAGCATTGATGCGGCATAAATAAATAAAAAGTCCAAGGCCTTTTTTTTATTTATTCTTGGAATCTTTCTAAGGATTCTTATAATACGTATCGTCCGTAGAACAAAATCGTTGGCCTCATTAGAATTTTGGGATTAACGAGCCGCGAAAATCCGCACCCTGAAATTCCGCTCGCGATCGTTTCATTCGTTCGCTACCCCCCCTGAACAAAAGCGCCAACTCCGTGAGAGTTTTGGCTATTCATCGTTTCTCAACGCGCGCCCTGAACTCGGGCGATAAGGGAAAAATGAAAAAAAAAATTTGCAATATCTACAGGGAATTGTAAATTTCGTGTCCAACGCCGATGAGTCGTCGAATGAAGGAATCGTAGGCAAAGAAATTGTTTTTTTTTTTTTAACAGATTTAGAGTCCGATGTTTTCCGTGAGATTGGTGACTGCGGACAGCTATCAGGCGCATCCATTGCCCCAGCTGGATCCGACATTTTCCGAATTTCGCGGATCTGAGATAAAGCATGTTCCCGTTATCAGGATATTCGGTACCACGCCCAATGGTAAATTTACTTTCATTCGTTCGCATGTATGCTCGGCAAAAGATTTTGCTCCGTTCGAACGAGAAAACAATGTACCCATTGATTTTCGTAATACGCGATGTAATCGCGAACCCCGTCAATGTTTTCGGTACAATACCTTCTCCGATCGAATAATAATTTCGTCAAAGACGATAAAATGTAAAGGGATTTATTATTTTTAGGTGAAAAAACGTGTCTGCATGTTCACGGCGTATTTCCATATTTGTTTGTCCCATACACGGGGGAAGAGGATCCAGGAATCTTGGCGTATCGTTTGGCGGCGTCCCTGGACGCGGCTATAAACGTTTCGCTGGGTTCGGCGACCGCTAATACACAGCATGTTTATTCGATACAGCGCGTGTCCGGAACGTAAGTTTGATGCGATATGAAAATTTAACAACCCGACTGTGGAAAAAAAATGACAAAATTAATACTTGATTTTTTTTTTTTCTTTTTTTTTTTTCTGTCCGTAGGCCATTTTATGGATATCACAGAAAGGAACATCAGTTCCTAAAAATATATTTTTATAATCCCGCTATGATAAGACGCGCCGCCGATTTGCTGCAGGTTTGTTAAACTTTTCGACTCAGCTGTTACAAGAAAAAAATTGAGCCGATTACAGCGATTCGCGCTATTATGTGTTGAATTGAAAAAAAAAAAAACATCTTTTCCAAAATTATTCGATTGATTGTCCTTGGGCAAAAAAATTTTTAGCCATGAATTTGAAACAAAAAAAAATAACGGCTGTTCCTTCGTTAGTATCTTCGTTGAATTTTTTTTTATAATATTTTTATTCAATATTTCAAGTTTGTGCAGCTTGGGGCAAAGATAAATATAATTGGTCGTGAATCAATGAAGCATCTTTAAAAAAAAAAAAGATTCGAAATAGCTATATGAGGCGTTCGTGTTCGGACCGATATTACGAATTGTTTTTTTTTTTTTTAATTTAACGAAAATACACACCTCCGTTTTTCAATATTGGCAAAATTCAGTAAATTATTATTCGAATTTATCGTTGGAAAAATTCGTTCTTTGTCGTCGCAACGAAAATTGCGAAATTCGCTTCAACAAATTTTCAACGATATAATTCGAAATTCTTGTTATTATAGAACGGATCTGTGCTTAATCAGAGTCTTCAGCCGCACGAGTCGCATATAAATTACATTCTTCAGTTCATGATGGACTACAATATTTACGGAATGAGTCTCGTTAATTTGCAATCCGTGAAGCATCGTCGGGTAGCTCAGACTCTGGCCGATCCGGCTTCGTCTTCCGGTCGGAGCGTATCTTCCGAGAACGATGATATCGTTTATTTGCCGTTGAATATCGAGCGTCAGAGTACCTGCCAGCTCGAGATAGACGCTCTCGCGTCGGATATACTCAACAGGCTGGATATCGAGAAGGATCTTGAATTGAATCCGGGCCTCGCGGCCATTTGGAACGAGGAACGAGCGAGAAGAGCCAAAGCGGGATTTCCGGATGGCGATTCGCAGCTCGTCAATCCCAAAAGTCCCGCTAGGCCAGCGTTCATGCCTACCGACAATGACGCTTATCAGGAGCAGAGACTCGCTCGTAGGCTCTTGATGATATCGCAGGTAAGGAATGCGAAATAAATCATTTTTCGAGCAAAAAAAAAAGGGGGGGGGGGGGGAAATCGTAAAATTTACCCACTTTTTTTTTTCGACAATTCTGGAAAAAAAAATTCAATGGCAAACACTCCTGTAGCTTGAGGAAGTTCTATCGGTGCGTAACTGGTCAAGCTCGAGTACTGTTGAATTTTTCCGATTCGGTACATCGATCCGGCAATGTTGCACAATAAACCGCTGCGCGTGTTTCTCTCAGCGTTGTTTTTATGCGTTATTCAAGCTTTTTCAAATTAATGCTACTTATTACATTCGATAATTAATTATTTTCTTGCTAACGTATTTTAAATTTCGCGCTTAGATTAAGGCGTTGCCAGATCCGCTGAATATTCGTCGGCGGTCAATTAAGTTTGGCATTGCTTTATTTATTTATGCACTTTTGGGCCATCAATCGATATTTTAAAACGTGCAAAATTTTCATCAAACATTCTACTTATATCTCATAAAGTTTCATCCGTATATCAACGGTAGTTTTTGTTAACTTTTTAATTGAATCTGTGGAAAGCGTGGATTTCCGTATGACAGCATGTTAAATGTATAAAAATAAAAACTTTAATAATTACTAAATCGAATTACTTTGGGAGACCGAAAATTAGGTGATTTTTTTTTATGTGAAAAAAAAAAACACCGGAAATTTTCCAAACTCTGACAATAATTTATTCATGGTTCCGTACATCTCTGATAATTTTTTCTTATTTCATAAATTAATTGAGTTTCAATCCACTGTGTCCCTTGGCGTGTCCTCATCCTTGTTGTCGATTTGCGGGAATTGTGCAGCTCGCAATTCGCATCTGAAATCACTAAAAAAAAAAATTTCTTCATTATTGAGATGTTTTTTAAGAACATGAATCTACATTTAAAAAAAAAAACCGAAAATTGAATGTTTGAAAAAAAATTATCTATTTTTAGCATATTTTTTTACGGCATTTTGCAATAATAAATATTTTTTGAAACAATCCAATCTTTCCAAATTTAGGTTCATGTTTCAATAAATTATATTCCGCAAACGTGTTTCAATTTTGAAGATGATCGATCAACTAATTTTTTGAGTTATGATTCCCGCAAATTAAAGAAATATCGTTTGGAGAAAAATACGTTTAAAGTTTCACAAACGAAAAACTCGAAAGTCAAATGTGATCAATGAAGTGATAAAGTGGCGTTACCATTTATATACACACCGTTAGAAGGAACCCGAATACCGTTTTGAAGTTTTCAGGATGTATTCTTGAAATATTTTGCTAACGATTTATGAAATTTAAAAAAAAAACGAATTTTTTTAAGTATCCTAAGTGGTTGTAGAATTTTTTTTTCCAATTTCAGGTCGATATCTCGAAAACTGTACAAGTTGGAGACAATACTCAAACTATTTCCAAAGATCTCTTATTTGATATTTTTCATATACGATTGTTTCTTTTTTTTTCGCCAAATTGAAACAAAGTCTGGAGCCCTCAATGTTTCTCAAGCCCTCAAATCTTTTTACATTGATGAAAAAAATCCAGGAAAATAATCAAATTTCGATTGCTCGAACTGAATACGAGTATAAGATCCTGCATAATCGAAGCCTGTCCATTTTTACCTGATAAACTTTACAGTTCATAGACAGGGAAATATCGAAGAAACTTTGCAAAAATAAAATTATGAGAAAGCAATGTACTAATTTATAATTTCTTTTATTTCTACAAAGAAACCTTTGCATCTGAAATCACCCAAAAAAAATTTCTACATTATTGTGATGTTTTTTTAAGAACATGAACCTACATTTGAAAAAAAAAATTCGAAAATTGAATGCTTGAAAAAAAATTATCGATTTTTAGCATATTTTTTATGGCTTTTTGCAATAATAAATATATTTTAAACAGTCTAATCTTTTCAACTTTACGTTCATGTTTCAATAAATTATATTACGCAAACGTGTTTCAATTTTGAAGATGATTGATCGTTTAGTTCAGAAGAATTTTGAAGAAGATCGATCATTTCAGAATCAAAGCCTGCCAAAATTTTACCCCATAAACTTTCCAGTTCATAGATTGCGACAGGACAATATCGAAGAAACTTTGCGAAAAGAAAATTACAAGAAATCAACGTATACCAATTTCTAATTTCTTTCGTTTCCACAAAGAAAACCTGAAATGCAATTAATCACGATTTTCTCAACAATAATTCCCAGTGCGACGAGAGTACATTGTCGACAGCGTCGAATCCTTCGGTGGCTTACGCGGCGGAGGTTCGCGAGGGCGAAAATTTGCTGAATTCCTCTCGCGTGGCTGATACAACCGTGCAAAGGATCGAGAGGATCGGTCAGGACGATTCTTTAGGAATTATGAGCTTCACGGATTCTCCAATGATACCGGCAAGCCAGAACATGACACCGGACTCCAGTATTCGTGAGTATCAACTTTCGAATTTTTGTTCTCGCGAAAATGTGGCCGATGCGACACGAGTGCAATATTTTTTTTTTTTTTTTTTTCCCAGTGGGAACTGACGATATGCCACTGGTCGATCTTTTGGCTCAATTGGCTGGAGAAAACGAGGAAAATCCCGAACCGGTGGATACGGATAGCGTGCTGGGTTCTCAGATATCGGTGATGCCGAACGACGATGAGAAGAACGACAACGAGGATGAGGATATCCCAGATCTTAATTTAACGTCGCTGCAATTGGATTCGTTGGATTGCCTCGAGACGATCGTGAATCGCGCGGAAAGAAGCGAAGAATTGAGAAAATCGTTCAGCGACAAAAATTTATCGAATCCCATCGATGTCAGTCCGTTCTTATCGCCGTACGAGATCTCATCGGATTCAACGAAATCCGGGAAAAACGATGATAGCGCGAATCATGAGAAAATCGATGATTCGCGCTATCGTCGAATGCCGCAATACGACGGAGCTGGCGATGTATCGCCGAGTCTGATGAATTCCGACAGCGAGGATATCCAGGAAAATGCTAACGATGCCAAAGAATTCAATCGTCGCCCGGGTTACAATGGTACGCGTGAAATTATCCCGGAATCACGAAAATCTGATAAAAATGAACGAAGCATGAAATTAACGTCGCGTACAAATTCATCGTTAACGAATTCAAGCTCCGACATTGCGATCGAGTACGGGCGCTCGAGAAATCCAGAATTTTTTTCCAACTCTTGCGTGCGCACGCGTAACGAAATTTTGCCCGAATCGGCGAATACGACGATCGCGAGTGAAAATTATCTCGTTGATGATTATCCTACCGTCGATTACGAGCCTTTCGATCGTTTTTTCGAGATTGGCAATGATTTCATTCCGGATCTCGCGGATATGCAATCGTCGATGGAAATCGGCGCTCTTTTGTCGAGCGACGATAACGAAAAAGCCGAATCCGTCGCTGAGACGAACGAGCGCGAGATACCATTGGAGAATGTACTGAACGGTGATCCGTGTTTCACGGAAAGCGCCGAATTCGACAAATCCGATGTTACGGAATTGCGCGATCTTTACGATAGCCTTTGCAGCAGCGCTCTCCTTTTGCCCGATATTCGCAATAATCCTCGTATCGATGAAAATATCAATGTTTCAGCGTCATTTGCCGAGACGAATTTTTCCATGCGAGATAATAAAACATGCGAAATTTCCTTGAACGCCAAGATTCCGAGGGTCGCGTTAACGAGTCGCGATAGCTCATCGTCGTTGGAAAATGTCGCGCCAAATGTGCAAGAAACGACGCGCCTATCGTCGATTAGCAAATTTAACGATCGGACGAACGACGCGAGACTTTCATCGAGTCGGAAAGAGGACGCGGCTGGTGCAATGAACGACGGATCGGATTATAATTCCAATGTCGTCGCGACATGGGCGGAATTGCAGCAAAATCTTCGTATCGTCGAGAAAACATCCGAGGCGAATGGACGTACGAGTCGACCGAGAGCGGAGAACGGAAGAAAATATTTGCCGGGTCCGCGTTCCATGAAAGCGCGTCGAATACGTCGCGGGACTGATGATAATTCGTCCGCTCGGATATCCCGCGAAGATATGGAAAAAATATCATTGCCCGTAACCAACGGTTCGAACGGATCATCCGACGAAGCTTGGCGCGGCGATATCTGCAAAAGTTCGAAAAAAAAACTCGCCGCCGCGCTCGCTTGCGTCACTGACAAGAGTCAAGCTGATATTGCGCTGGTATGCGCCGATAGGAGAGACGAGAGAAGATTGTCGTGCGGTCCGCTGCCAAATTTGCCAAGATCGTCGCAATCGTCGAGCGATGATTCGAACGAGCAAGAATTTCCATCGTTGCGAACAGCCGCGAGCCTCGATGCGTTTCATCGTTCGATAATCGGCTCCGACAATCCCCTCGCCGACATAAGAAACACTCTGCCCGGCGCTGAGTACTCGACGTATCCGCTGAGCGCCGGTGACGATCTCGTTGCACCGATACTCGCGGATTTCGACGAAATTACGGATAATTCGAACGAAAATTCCATCGTAACGAGACAAATTTGTCCCGTTGTATCGTATTACAGTGCGGAAATATCGAACAATCGTTCGATGAACGACGAGCGTCGGCATCGACACTGTTACGTCTCGCAATTCAGTAAAATCGTTCCGGAGCAAGCGTTCAACGCCGAACAGCTGTGGATGATACAGAAACGCGGCAGAGGAGGAAATCATGCACTTTTTCGCGCCGATCCGACGATATGCACGAGACGCGAGTGTCGACTGCCGACCGTACTTCTGACGAAAATTCAACAGCGCGATCGTCCGAAAAACGTGAAAAATACGACGAGCGAGGCTTTGTCGCGTGAAACGAGCGATGAAAGAGTCGTAAATTCGGAAGATCCAGGGTCGCGAGTATCGACGATCGAGAGAAGCGTGAAAAGCATTGAATTGCCGGAAAAACGAAGAATCGTGAAACGAATACGTAGAAACAACGTGATATCGTCGTTGACGACGAATAACGAGACAATTTTCAACGAGCAAGCAAAAAACGATTCGTCGATCGTCAATGATGCAGTATCAACAAACGTTACGAGCACGAGAGATTTGCCGATAAACGGGACGCTATGCCCCACCACCGGATTTCATGGGGTCAATAAAATAATTCGTGATCCTTACAACACGAGAGGACGAAGGATAAATGAAAATTTCGTGATAAAACGTCGAAGAAATCCGAGATTAGGGATCGAGAGGGAGGAAAAGGAGAAAAAAGAGATGAAAAAATCGAGAGCTAGAACGAGATACAAGGAGGGAAATCTTCCGGGTATACCGGGTATCGTTGACGATGAAGCACCCAAGAAACGTCGTCGTTCGAGAAAAATTATTATCTCGAGCGTCAACGAGGACGCCGGTCGTGACGAAAATCCGAGGATCGAAACGCCCGAGGCGAGGAAAACATTGCCATCGAAATTATTTCCAAATTGGGGAGCTCATCGAGACACGAATTATTCATTGCCGAACGGTGTCGTGAAAAAATCATCCACAAACGGCCTCGTTCCGGCTAATCGCAGCGTCGAGACTTCGCCGGATAAGCGAAAAGGCAGAACTCTCAAGGCTAGCCTGCCGATATCACCGATACCAAAGAAAAACATCGCTCGTCCACGCGACACGAGAAGCGACTCGACCTCGAGACTTATGAATTTTTCCTCGACTCCCGAGAATCACGAAAAAACGAGACGCTCCGAGATCAGCGAGTTTCGTATGACAGCGACGGGTGAGAAAAAATTGCCGGAAACCGTGGCGCTGAGCTTGCTGCTGCAGCAAGCGAAATCTCGTAGCACGCGCAACGCGCTCAAGCTATTGCTGCGAAAACGGCTGAGCAACAAATTCAAGGCTGAAAATAACGAGACGATATTACCGATCAAGAGATTCCAGTCGAAGGATGAAAAAATGAGCGAGAAAAAGGTCGCCGCTGCGACAATGACAATGGAAAAATCAATCGTATCGACGAACGCGGTTGTATCCGAGATAACGAGAGATCGGTGCAAAAATGAGGATTATCGAAAAATTCAAGAAGATGAAAATACAACGTCGGGTTCCAACGATTCCGACGATCCACCATCGTTCGAGACCGTCACGGATTCCAGCAGCGACGGGATTTCGGAAAAAAATTCTCCCTCGATTCGCGTAGCATCGTCGTTGAACAGTGTTACGGAAATTTGTTGCGATCCCAATGAATTCAATGATGATTCGCCATTGAGCGTTGAATTTTGCAATTCCGTTGATCCACCTGCGAACGATATTTTCGATAACGGGACAGCCGATAATTCCGTTATTCCCGAAACTACGAGCGTCGAGGAATTTTCAAATTCAACGAAACAATCGTCGTACGACACCGATCGTTACGAGAATGCGATAAAAGAGGCGAATTTCTTTGCCGGCAAGGATTATACGATCGATGCGGTGTCGAATGAAATTCCAATCTGTCTTTTCGAGGAAGATTCGAATTCCATTGACAAGCGCATGGCGAAGAAAATTTTCGACGATAATTTCGATAATTTGAATGATTCGTGCAGCACCGTTGACGTCGATACGTCGAGCGAGATAAGCATCGATCCCCGTGATTTGGATGTTTACGACGTCGAGAGTCTCACACCGAGCAGCTCTTTTTCCATTCTCGATGAATCGTTCGATATCGTCGAATCGTCCGTCGAAATGTCGGAAAATGACGACAATGGCATTGTTGCGAGCGCAAAGAGAGGAGAATTGATCGATCGCAATGAAAATCCCCTCGTTAAATCGATCTCAGCGACAAACACGACGAATTTCAAGGAAATTGTTGCCGAGCAAGAGTCAAGCTTCGAGGAAGATTCGCCATCTTTCGAGGCATTGAGTCCCGAACCTCGAGTATGCACCTTGGTCGGTAAATCACTCGAGGAAGAATTTACGATACATTCGAGATCCGAGGTCACGGAAAACCAGGAAGAATGCAACGACAACGTTACTGCGGTCACGAGGAACAGCGAAGCGACGATTTTGACGACGCAGGAGAATCTTTCGATACCGATCGATGAACCGAAAATCACGGAGAATGAAAATCTCTCGATGATCGATAATTCATTAGTCTCGAGAAGCGATGATTCGTCGATTACGATTGAAAATTCGTCGAACGAGAGTGCCTCGTTGGTTAATGAAAATTTGTCAATTACACCGAACGAAAAGTCCTCGATCGCGATTTACGATTCGTCCGATGCGATTGAAGCCCGGAAGAAGATCGACGAGGACAATGCTAAATTGGACGATGATATCAAGGAATTGGTTTCGCAGGTTGTCGTAGAATTTAGAAACGAGCTCGAAATCTCGGACGCGGTGGAAAATAATGGCGAAACCGTGTCGTTGATGGATGTGAAAATTCGGCTACACTCGAATTCTGATGCGCAAATTACTCCGGGCAACGAGCGAGAGAACGAGACATCGATGGGCCCTGAGAAGAATCAGCAAATTTTGATGAATACCGAGAGAGCGATCGATGCGTCGAAGTTCGCTGAGAAGGATGAAAAAATCGCGGCGAGCAGTGAGAAACAATCCAAGATACAAATTACCGTTGAGAAGGAGGATAATCTTTCGTTGAGCGCTGAAATAGAAGCGGAGATGCCGGTCGAAGAGGAAAAAGTACTTTCGGCGAGTATCGAACGAGAATCGGAGATGCGGATATCCGTCGAAAAGGAAAAAGATCTTCCGTCGAGTACCGAAAAAGTTCTTTTGGCGAGTATCGAACGAGAATCGGAGATGCGGATATCCGTCGAAAAGGAAAAAGATCTTCCGTCGAGTACCGAAAAAGTTCTTTCGGCGAGTATCGAACGAGAATCGGAGATGCGGATATCCGTCGAAAAGGAAAAAGACCTTCCGTCGAGTACCGAAAAAGTTCTTTCGGCGAGTATCGAACGAGAATCGGAGATGCGGATATCCGTCGAAAAGGAAAAAGACCTTCCGTCGAGTACTGAAAAAGTTCTTTCGGCGAGTATCGAACGAGAATCGGAGATGCGGATATCCGTCGAAAAGGAAAAAGACCTTCCGTCGAGTACTGAAAAAGTTCTTTCGGCGAGTATCGAACGAGAATCGGAGATGCGGATATCCGTCGAAAAGGAAAAAGACCTTCCGTCGAGTACCGAAAAAGTTCTTTCGGCGAGTATCGAACGAGAATCGGAGATGCGGATATCCGTCGAAAAGGAAAAAGATCTTCCGTCGAGTACCGAAAAAGTTCTTTCGGCGAGTATCGAACGAGAATCGGAGATGCGGATATCCGTCGAAAAGGAAAAAGATCTTCCGTCGAGTACCGAAAAAGTTCTTTCGGCGAGTATCGAACGAGAATCGGAGATGCGGATATCCGTCGAAAAGGAAAAAGACCTTCCGTCGAGTACCGAAAAAGTTCTTTCGGCGAGTATCGAACGAGAATCGGAGATGCGGATATCCGTCGAAAAGGAAAAAGACCTTCCGTCGAGTACTGAAAAAGTTCTTTCGGCGAGTATCGAACGAGAATCGGAGATGCGGATATCCGTCGAAAAGGAAAAAGATCTTCCGTCGAGTACCGAAAAAGTTCTTTCGGCGAGTATCGAACGAGAATCGGAGATGCGGATATCCGTCGAAAAGGAAAAAGACCTTCCGTCGAGTACTGAAAAAGTTCTTTCGGCGAGTATCGAACGAGAATCGGAGATGCGGATATCCGTCGAAAAGGAAAAAGACCTACCGTCGAGTACCGAAAAAGTTCTTTCGGCGAGTATCGAACGAGAATCGGAGATGCGGATATCCGTCGAAAAGGAAAAAGACCTTCCATCGAGTACCGAAAAAGTTCTTTCGGCGAGTATCGAACGAGAATCGGAGATGCGGATATCCGTCGAAAAGGAAAAAGACCTTCCGTCGAGTACCGAAAAAGTTCTTTCGGCGAGTATCGAACGAGAATCGGAGATGCGGATATCCGTCGAAAAGGAAAAAGACCTTTCGTCGAGTACCGAAAAAGTTCTTTCGGCGAGTATCGAACGAGAATCGGAGATGCGGATATCCGTCGAAAAGGAAAAAGACCTTCCGTCGAGTACCGAAAAAGTTCTTTCGGCGAGTATCGAACGAGAATCGGAGATGCGGATATCCGTCGAAAAGGAAAAAGACCTTTCGTCGAGTACCGAAAAAGTTCTTTCGGCGAGTATCGAACGAGAATCGGAGATGCGGATAACCGTTGGAATGGAAAAAGACCTTTCTGCGAGTATGAAACGAGAATCCGCGATGAAGATATCCGTTGAAGAGAAAAACGAACTTTCGACGAGTATTGAAGAAGAAACCATGCCGGAGATGTGCGTTGAAACGGCAAAAGATCTTTTGGCAATGACTCGAATGGAAATGGAGTCTTCGACGATCGTTGACATCGACGAGAAATTTCCGGAAAATCGCGAGAATGTATCGGAACTGCCACTGACTCGTGAAAAGGAAAATGAACTTCCGACGAGCGCAGAAGAAGAATCTGAGATGCGAACATCCGTTGAGAGGGAAAAAGATAGTTCGGCAAGTGCGCGAATGGAAATTGAGTCTTCGCTGATCGTTGTACGGGACGACGAGCTTCCGGAACGAAGCGAAGATAAATTGAAACTGCCGATGACTCGTGAGAAGGAAAAAGAATTCACGACTTGCATTGAAACGGAAGCAAAATCGTCAACGATTAGCGAGGATGGCCAACTTCCGGAAAGTAATGAAAACGAATTACAGCTGACGAATTTTGAAAAAGAAAAAGGCCCTTCGTCGAGTACCGAAAACGAAACGGATATTCAAATTCCTGCTGAAACGGCAAAAGAACTTTCGGCAAGTACTCCGATGGAAATTCCATCTCCAACGATCGTTGAGAAGAACGAAAAACTATCGGAAAGCATTGAGGAGAATTCGAAACTACCGATAATCCGTGAAAAAGCAACGAACTCCTCGGAGTGTACTGAAAACGAGCCGGAGCGCGAGATATCAATTGAAAAAACAAAGGATCCCTCGCCGAGTGCTCCGATGGAAATTCAATCGTCGACGATCATTGCGAGCAACGAAAAATTATCGGAAAGCAGTGACAAGGAATCTCAACTGCCGATAATTCGCGAAAAGGTAAAGGAACTTTCGGTGTGGATGGAAAAAGAAACGAGGATACCCGTTGAAAGGAAAAGCGAACTTTTGGCAAGTATTGAATCTCCAACGATAGTTGAAAAGGATGATCAAATTCCGGAAAATCCTGAGATTCGATCTCAGCCGATGACCCGTGAAAAGGCAACGAACCTCGCGGCGAGTACCGAAAAAAAATCAAAGCCGCGCATACGCGTTGAAAAGGAACGAGTGCCGCGAGCTCAGCTGAAAATTGAATCTCAAACGATCGTTGAGAAGAACAACGAATTGCCGGAAAGTAGAGAGAAAAAATCAGAATTACCGGTCCTTCGTGAAAAGGAAAAAGAATTGTCGGATATTATCGGCAAGAACAACGAGAAACTATCGGATATCCCTGAAAAAGTAACTACAGTGCAAATTATCGCCGAGAAAGATCAAAAGTTCGATAAAAGCGTCGAATCTCCGATCAAACTTTCAGCTGCTCCCAACGAGGCTAAAGAATCTCGAGAAATCACAAAGCGACAAGAAGATTCTTTGGCAGACACGAAAAATGAATATAAAAAATCAAAAATCATTCTCGATGACGAAAGTGTACCGGAAATTGGGAATAAGCGAGTGGAAAAAACGAAAATTGAGATCGAAGCGAAGGCATTTTCATCGGGAGAATTGAGAAAAAAGAAGATTGAAAGAAAAATGAAAAATGAGACGACCGAGAAGAAGAGACACGCGAGAGAATTTAAGATTGTTCCGAGAAACAATGAAACATCTGTTGATATGCGGCGGCACGAGTCTCTCGATATAAATAAGAATGACGTTGTTGTTGTTGTTTCCGTTAACGAGACCGAAAATTTCGAGTCGAACGAGGCTCAGCATAAAGATATATCCAAAGACACGGAATCATTGATTGCTCAAGAAAATCTTGAAACCGAAGATTCGAAAAAACAAGTTGAATGTCGACCTGTCTCGATAAAACTTGTGAATATAGATTTATCGAAAATTCGTTATTTTACACCGAAAAATCTTGACAAGCCGAAAATTCAAGAATCGTCTCGGATAATGCCACAGGCCAATGAGATGAAAACTTTGCACGAAAATATTGTTGCGACGTTCGATTCGACGAAGAATTCCGAAGAAAATACTGACAACGAAAAGACGAATGAAAATCCAATCGAAGAAATAAATTCCCATGCCGGCGAAGAAACTCCGACAACGGAAAAATTGCAAACTTGCTTGCACGTTAAAGAGAAAAAGCGTCGCAGAAGAATTCCCAAAGATACGAGAATGCCCGAACGAAGAAGCGTAAGGATATGTGCGGAAATGACTTTGAAGTTATCGCAGCGGGAGAGCTCATTGAAAATATCGACGGTGTCCGATTCGTCGAGAGACAAAATTACGAGTCAAGCGACGCGTCTCGATGTGACCGAGGATGAGTCATCGTTCAAACGAAATACCGAAGATAAAAAGTCCCAGGAAAGTGACTCATTGTCGATGAAAATTCCTAAAAATGATTCACAATGCAAAAATCAGCGAGCAGATCCGACGATTGAATCATCGATTGACGAAAATTTGCGAAAAATCATCATCGATCCGACGGTCCCAAATTCTCAGCTAGCTTCGCAGGAACGAGAGATCGAAACGAAAATTTCCACGGAGCTCGTTCTGTCGGAACAGATAATCGCAAATGAAAATTCCGCATCGACGAAGATACCGAGAAGAGGACGCATGAGAAAATGTTTGCCGGCGAATTCCCAGCAAGTCGTCGATATTACGGCGAAAATCACGGACGAGAATACGGCGCCGATTTTCGAAAAGCCAAAGAGAAAAAATCTTCAAGTCAGCGTTCAGGAAACATTCGTCGATACGAGAACGTCCAAGCCGATCAACGAAGACGGAACAACGAAAATCGTGGAAAAGACATCATCGACCGTCATTGACTCGCAGCCGTCCGAGTTTGAGCTGAAAATTGGTGAAACCAACGTCGACCCGCCGACTTGCGCGGTTTCCTCGAAACGAGCTCGTTCGATCAACGATCGATATTGCAAAATTCGTAATATCCAGAGAACGCGAAAAAATTCAAGATCCGTGAGAGTGAGAAATAGACGTGAAATAAGAAATATTTCGTGCAAAACGAAAACAACGACGGAGATAAATTCGATGAATAACGCGAATCGAGATATAACTTCGTCGATAATTTTTTCCTCACCCGTCCGTGACGCGAAAAACGCTGCTTTAACGAGTCGCGTCGTGGCGGAAAAAAATGACGTAAAATCGGCGAAAATGTCATTATTGCCGGAAGAAATTGAACGAGAAATCACGGATATGGATTGTTCGAGAATCGCCTCGACGAGACAAAGGATCAATTACGAGAAGATCGAGCCACAAATTTCCATGTTTCACAAGAGAAAAGGTCGTTCGGAAAAGAATTCAGAGACGAGCGAACTCGATGAATTCGCCGAAAGTTCATCGTCGAACGTGAGCGTCGATTGCGACACGAAAGATTCACCGAGACGCGAATTATCGTCGCAAAAAATTGTCGAGAACGGCGCGAAGGAGCCCAAGAAGAGTCGCGTCGCTCGCAGGAGAAGAGGTCGTCCCGCAAAAATTCCCGAGTTGACGGAAAAAAATTCGTTCACGGAGCACGAGACCGAATCATCAACGTTCGCTCGTAATATCGCGGAAAATTTCGTCCAAGAAACTCGGCCATTGGAGGAGAAAATTGACGATGAGAGCAACGAGCCGACGACTCGAGTCCGGCTCAGGAGAATACGAGGCCGTTTCGTCAAAATTCCAGCGACAAAATTGGATCCTCGCGTGAGCGAATCAACGGCGCAACGAGCAACGGAAACGTGCAACGAAGACGCGTCATCCGTCGTTCCCAAGAGACGAGGTCGTTCCGGCAAAAGTTCCGAAATAAATGTCAACGAATTATCGAGCGAGGATACAGCCAAGCTCGTACCGAGGGAAAAAAATTGCCAAGAGCCGCAATTGCTTTTACGAAAAATCACGGAAAAACGAATAATCCCGAGCGTATCGAAGAGAAGAGGTCGTTCCGCCATTATTTCCGAGGCTGATTGCCAAAAAAAATTATCGATCGATGAAAATGCTCGCGATTCCAGCAGCGCGGAGATAAAATCTCACGAGCCCGCTCTGATGCTGCGTAAAATTGCCGAAGATAACGTTGAAACGAGGATGGCCGAGCGAAAAGACGCTCCCGAAGAAAAACAAACGATCGCGGAGGATGGTTCGTCGAGCGAAGAAATTGCACAGAATTCTCAAGAATGCGAATCCGGCCTCGAGAAATTAACGACCGAAAAATCTATGCCCAATCATACAAGACTGAAAAGAAGAAAAATTTTTTATCCGAAAGAAAGAAAAAGGCATCGTGCATCATCCTCGAACGAGGCTATTTCCGGTTTAACGGTGATAAATTCGGAGCCATCCGACTCGTTTACGCTGGAAATTGTCAATGAGAAGATCGAATCGAAGACTACTTTGGGTGTCTCGGCGAGTCGTGGATGTTACGAAAAAGTGCCGGAAATGAATTTACCCGAGGTCTGTGCGTCGGAAACGACGAAAAATGAAAATTCAGAAGAAATCACGATTAACGCGACGGAATCAACGCGCCAGCATGATTTTCCAGAAAAAAATGAGACCCCTGACGATGATACTCGCATGGCGATTGATTCATCGACAAACGAGCTATCGACGATCGAAACTCGGCCGAAGAAGAGAGTACGCTTTGACGAGGAATCGATCAGAAGATGCGAGGAATATTGTCGTCGAGACTACGATTACTCCTCCTCCTCCTCCTCGTCGTCGTCATCGTCGAGCGAAGAAATCTTCGAATCATCAGCCGAGAAATATAACGCATCTTTGGGCCTCGATCGTTCCTCGAGTCCAGCGAGATTCAACGATTCGACGAGCGAGAAAAATTTCAACGATTCTGCGCGATCGAGCAATTTCGAAACAACGGTGACGGATTTGATGTGTCTGTCCGAGAGGCTGAAAATGTTACGAAAACAGCGAAATGTCAACTCGTTCAATCCGGGTGATGATAATATCGAAGAAACGTCCGAAAAAATTATTTCCCAGATCAATGACGACGTTTCTCGGGATTTTTCAACGACGATATCGTCGCAATTGAACAACGAGCGAACAATGAATATTTCGAGAGAATGCGAACTATCGGGAAACAAAGAGGATGGTCCTCGAATGGACGAAAAACAGCTCGAAATTCAAGATAAAAGCCCGTCGAGCTGCGAAATAAATAATTCATCGAGCCTCGCTCGATGTCCGCTCGATCAAACGAAATCCTTTTCCCTGCCATCCGATTTACCAAAGATCGCTGGCGCGCAGCTGAAAAAACCGAAACTCGTGCTGAAACGATTGAGCCGAATTTTTTTAATGAATTACGGTATTGCTTATTGCCCAAGGGACAAGATATTCGTGAAAATTTGGGAAAAATCCAGTCGCGACATGGCAAATCACGGGAAGAACGAAAATTTTCAATTGCCGGCTGCGTACGACGGAGCGGCTGATTTTTCCTCCGGCGAAAGCAGCGACGATCCCGACGCGACAGTCGCGAGTAACGAGAAACGCGTTTGTTCGTACGTTTCGTCGAAAAATCCTAATCTAGCCAAGCGCGATTGCGTAGCGACGCCGAAGAAACGTAAAATCGATAATGCCGAAGCGGACGACGACAGCGCTGCGTGCAAACGTCGGGCAATGGTGACAACCGAGCGCAACGATGCAATGAAAAATAAAAATATCTCTCGCTCGCCCGGCAGGACAAGTATGTTGAAGAGTCCCGGTCGTTGCGCGGGAAATTATTCACCGTTGAAAATAATTGTCACGTCTCCCAAGGTACGTAAAGATAATCACGAGCCAAGACTATCCGTGGGATTGGAAAAACGGGATGACGATAAAGAAGCATCGTCGACTGACCTCCCGTCCGTCGCGACGCCGGGACGTAAAAATTCACGACTCCACGACAACATGCTGCGCGGAAGGCTCGACAATGTTAAATCATCGCTTGTCGAATTAGGTGAGATTTCGCCGTTTTTATCGCGATGATCGGATTCACAACCTGAGATCACGATACGCAGGTGTGTTTTGAAAAAAAAAAAAAACCCCCCAAAAAAAACAAAACAAAAGCAAAACAAACAAAAAAAAAACCATTAAAATGACACGCGACTTTCAGGAGACAAGCATGCAACCGGGGCTAAGATGGGATCGTACGGGGTTGGTGAGTTGGACGAGATGTGAGTCTCATAAAAAAAAAAAAAAAACAAAAAACAAAAAACAAAAAACTAAAAAAAAAACAAACTAAAATAAAAACAGCTGCAACAAAATTGGTTAAATTGTTCGATAATTATAAAGAAAGCAAAAAAAAAGAAAAGAAAAAGAAAAAAACACGGAAGGTTGTTTACGTATTGTCTTTAACCGACTTCCGCAGACAATCCATCGGTCAGACCGAACGCGAGACTGTAAACATCGTGTGCCCGACAATCACGAGCAAACGCAACGATTCGTCGGGAATTCAAGATTCAGCAACGAGGCACAGAGATGGCAAAGACGCTCGCAAGAAACTCGTATTTTCCGACAAGATTTCGTTCGACGATACCGCGAACGTATCCGCGTCATCGATAAACCGGCGAGCCGATGAAAAATTACAAATCGTGGATGGGAATATTGAAAATTTGGAAAAAATCGACGATAATGCGAAATCGAAGGAAGCTTCGAGGAGTCTTAATGAAGCGGGAGCAATTGTGTTCGATGCTGTGCCGGGAACTTCGCGAGTCTGCGACAATGAAAATTTGGAAAATCGAGGAAATTACGAAATCGGAAGAGAACTCGAAAAAGACGACGACGATGACGATGACGACATTTGTAACGTAACTTTCACGCAGTACATAAATTCACAGAGAAACAAAAACGCGGAATTATTCACATTGGATAATGATGAAATGAGCGACGAATCGGGGAAAAAAAGAGTCACGATAACGCCAAAATTTAAACCACCCAGTCGTCGGAGAATAATCGAAACAATGGAGACTTGTGGTATGAAAAAGTGTCGCAATCAGGTGGCTTTTTTCGGTGATCCGGCGGATGTGCCGAAGCAAAAAGAATTGGGCCAAAAGATGCTCGGAGTAACGGGCAAAGGTCCCGATTATTTGTCACCTTTCTCATCGTCGATCAACGATCTTATCGGTCTGGCACGTTTGCGAAAAATGTGGCTCAATGAATTTCATCCGTCGCTCGCAAAATTAAAGGACGAAGATATCAGGCTCGCTTTTGCCAGCGACGAGAGAGTCGTCATGACGCCCCTCGTCAAACCACCGACGAAGAAACAAGTCAGTGATTGGCTGAGAGCTCGACGATATTTGGAGATGAGGAAAAACGCGGCGAACGAAGAATCAACGAGAAAAAAGTCGAACGAGTCAACGGAGATCGCGAAACGGAGTCAAAGTGCTGGGAATGAGAACGACGAGTGCTCGTTCGATGCTTCGGATTCGAGTATCGTTGAATCATCGCCGGTGACAACGCTCGTGTCGATTGGCACGGAAAAATCATCGAGTACGCTGAGAATGAAATTGATGGGAAAAAAATTGTTGAAAAAAGTCGAGAATTTTGATAGAACGAAAAATAATTACGATGACGCGACGTTGAATTCACGCGAGTCGAGCGATTCGAGGGAAAAATCACCGTCAACGAACGATAGCGATATAACCGTTATGGATCCTTCGCTCTTGGATGTTCTTCAAAAATCACGATTGTTTCGTGAACCGGAAGCCTCGAGACATCTCGGAATTTCGCACGGACAAATTGAATATAATTCCGACTCGACGAGGAGCAACGTTGCCAACGAAAATCTCCAAAATGCCAAAACTTTGACGAGGGTACGAACACATTTTTCGTTTGCTCGTGTACTTGAATTTTTCCAAATTAATCATTATCGTATTTGGTTAATGGGGGTTTTTTTTTTTTAAATACTTTTCTTTCTGCAGTATCAGTACTTGACGATAATGTGCCTCGAGGTTCACGTTACGACGAGAGGAGATTTGCGTCCCGACGCACAGCACGATTCAATAGCCGCGATATTTTACTCCGTTCAGAGCGACGTACCTCCCACATCGAGTATCAAACCACTGGAGCACGGTGAGATATTTCGAAACTTTTGAAAATTAATCCTCGCCAGAATTAAGTATTAAAAAAAAATATATATGAGAGGAATAAGACAGAGCTGGGCAGTACTTCGAGTACCCGGTACTTGCGATGTACCGGAAGTACAGTACTCGAAGTACAAAGTACTTCAAAAGTATTTCAAGTATTGTACTTAAATTTTCAAGTACTTGACCTGCACTTCAAGTCTTGTACTTAAAATTTCAAGTACATGTCATGTACTTAAAGTACTTGTACTTAAAATTTCAAGTACATGGCATCTACTTAAAGTACTTGTACTTTAAGTACTGGTACTTCAAGTACCTGTACTTAAAATTTCAAGTACTTTTCTGTACTTCAAGTACTTTTTCAAGTACCAAGTATCAAGTACTTTTGAATACGTTTTGCCAATGGTCGCATGTATAATATGCCTTTTAATATATAATTAAGGAACGTTCCGCGTAGCGATGCCGTGAGACGAATCGAGTTAATCCTAAAATGGTAACCTTATTTTTGTTACCTATTATGGTAACCCGGGGTCACCGAACACCCCAATTTTCAAAAATTCATATCTCCGGTAAAATTTCACAAAAAGGGTTCAATTTGGGCTCATTCTTTGCGTTTTTTTAATGCAGAATCACGTGAGCTTACGGAAATTTTGCTTGAAGTCGGAAAAGTTAGTAAAAAATGAGGTAAAACGGTAAAAAAACATGAAAAAATCGTAAAAATGACTTTTTTGATTGAATTTGCAATATCTCCGTTGATTTTTATCGAAATTGAACAAAACCAACGGCATTATAAAGTGAAAATATAAAGTTTTGAGACAGGTAGCTTGGTTTTACTCGATTTTCGAAAAAGTCTATTTATTCCGGGAATCGAAGTCTGGGAATTAAAAAAAAAGTCGAAATATTGACTTTTACCGCCAAAATTGGTGTAACAACGCCAAATTATGTGGAAATCGAATGAAACCAACTTTATTTTTAAGAGGAAAGGTAATTATAAAAGATATGTAAAATATATTTTATATTTATGTTACATGTTTATATGTACTTATATTCCATTTGACATAGAGCGAGAATTCGACAAATAGTGCCATGAGAGATTGAGCATTGACTTTGATTTATAATTCTTCGTTTAAATATTTCGGTTCAAATCTGCCTAGCCTGAGTGAATCGCGCAATGTGAAAATACGTGTTGATACAAAAAGTACTCGAATCAAAATCAAATGAGTTTAAAGAGTACGTAACAAATAAAAAATAAGTACTAAAACTTACGAGATGTACGTGACATCTTGAAAAGTATTTGATACTTGATTTTTGACGTACTTCAAGTACTCGGTACTTCAAGTACTCAGTACTTCGAGTAATGCCGTATTAAGTACTTCAAGTACTTTTACTTCAAGTACTTGGCACCTCAAGTACTCAATACTCCAAGTACCTGGCACCTTAAGTACTTCAAGTACTCAGTACTTTAAGTACTTGGTACTTCAAGTACTTGGAAACCTTGAGTACTTGAAGTACTTGGTACTTCAAGTATTTGCGGTACTTGGTACTTGTAATACACGAGTACTTCAAATACTTAGAGTACTTTGTACTTTGTACTTCAAGTACTTTCCGGACTTTGCCCAGCTCTGGAATAAGATGATTATTAAAAGGTAGTCCTTGCGGGAGAGACCTAGCCACGTGATGGGCTATTTTAGCAATAAAATTGTTGGAGAAAGCTATAAAATTTGACAACACGTATAAGTAGTAAGAATATGGAGATGTCTTCCAGCTTTTCGATTAATTGTTTTTCCAAATAATTTCGATTTTTCGTCATCTAATCGTTTTTTTTCCTCGGTTTGATAATTATTTCATCGCGTATGGAAGTAACAGGAGCGGGGAGACACTTTGATATGGATAAATAATTAAAATTTTCATGAATTATCGAAACGCTCGTAGCAGAGAACTGATCGAAATTTCTTTGCCAAAAATTCCGCTATCCTACTTTTTTTTTAAATCTAATTACCGAAAGCTCATAATTTCGTGAAAATATTGATTATCGAATGAATCACTTCTCCAGCATTTGAGTAAGTTCATTTTTTTAATTGAACTTCTTTGCGAATTAATTCATTCGTATATCCTATGCCGAAACGGCGATTTTTTTGCTTTTTTTTTTTATTTTATTTTATTAATTAATGAAATGTACCACAATGATAACTACGAATGGTTTCGCGTACAATAAGTTCGCAGCATTTTCAGCAATCTCGCATGTCCTTAATATGTCACTATAATTAGCGGATAACCAGCCCCGGAAAAGTGCTCCAACACTCGTGTCCCGAAAAGGTCTCATCCACTAATCATATAATTATCATTAATCATTATAATTATCATTAATTATCTATCATATAAATTCTTAATTAATAATAACACTATCAAATTCCTTTGGTTCGTGATTTCCTTCTCAGGTGTGATAGTACTGGCCGAGACGGAAAAATCCAAGAACAAAATGTTCTATTCCTGCTCATCGAGGCTACCCTGGACCATATCATTCGCCAGCGGTGAGGAGGCAATGCTCAATTCACTCGTAAATTTGATAACGCGCACCGATCCTGAGATTCTCATCGGTTGGGAGCTCGAGACGCTGTCCTGGGGCTACGTGTTCGAGAGAGCATCGCGTCTGGGAATTAATCTATCCAAACGCATATCTCGTATTCCGGCGACTCAGTGCAAATGGGAATTTCAGTCGTCGGATATCGAGACACTTGCCGAAGTCAAACTACCGGGTCGTATAGTTCTTGATATCTGGCGATTAATGAGACACGAAGCAGGTAAAGTCGAAAAAAAAAGTGAAAAAATTAAAAAAAAAAATTAAACTTGCGCATTGTTTTCTCATAATTTACAATATTATTGCATTCTCATGAAACTGTTGTTTGTAGTTGAAAAATAATTTCCTTAAAAGATGAGCTCAATCGGTTGAGGTTCAGAGGTTCGGATTTTGATTTTTTCGCTTTTACATTGAAATAACACGTAAAAAAAAAATGCTTACCGTGACTCAACGTCGATTTCGCTCGAAGATATAAACGAAAATGAAAAATATCAATTTTTTTAGGCATTAATATTTAGTACAAAAAAGTTCTTTTGACATTTCATTCAATCCTGCATATTTTGAGAAAGATTGTGACTTAAAATTGAAAAAAAAAAATTGAAAAATCGAAAGTAATCGTTGCAAATTCAGTGAAAATAAATGTTTTTACGATTTTTTTTTAAATAAAATAAATTGTCTCAAGTTAGACCTGCTATTTAAAGTTCTCATGCCATTGTAGTTAATCTTTCAAATTTTTAGTTATTTTGACCTAAATATGAAACAAATTATCGAATATTTCGGTAAAAATAATTAAAAATTTGCAAAATTACACACATTCATCGAATTATTGATTGAACATTCATTTTCTCTGAATTTTCAACGATTACTTTCGATTTTTCAATTTAAAGTCCCAATCATTCTCAAAATATGCAAGATTGAATGAAATGTCAAATAACCTTTTTTGCACTACAAAAAACCTAAACCAAAACCGATTGAGCTCATCTTTTTAGGGAGATTATTTTTTAACTACAAACGTGATGAGGATGCAGCACCGAAAAAAATTTTTCTTTTTTTTTTGCTGAACCACTCTGATACGATATATTAACGACTCTTTTTTTATTTTTTTTTCTTCAGCATTGCTGAGCTACACATTCGAGAGCGTGATGCATCACGTTCTGAACGAGCGAATTCCATGCCCGTCGTTCAAGATCCTGACGGATTGGTGGAATCTTGAAAATCCACGCTCGTCCCGCTGGCGCGTCGTCGAGCATTACGGAATTCGCGTATTGGGCATTCTCCGGATTCTCGAACAGCTCGATATCATCGGACGTACGAGCGAGCTCGCTCGTCTCTTTGGCATTCAATTCTACGAGGTTTTCTCGCGAGGCTCGCAGTTTCGCGTCGAATCGGTGATGCTAAGATTGGCAAAACCATTGAATTACATTGCGGTATCGCCTTCGGCACAGCAGCGCGCTTCAATGAGAGCGATGGAAGCCTTGCCGCTTATAATGGAACCGGAATCGTTGTTCTACACCGATCCTCTCATCGTCCTTGATTTTCAGAGCTTATATCCGAGCATAATAATCGCTCACAATTATTGCTTCTCAACTTGCCTCGGACGTATAGAACACATCGGGCAGTAAGTTGAAGAAAAAAAAAAAACAAAAAATTACGCGCATTTTTATTTTTATTTTTATTTTATTTTTATTTTTATCCTTGAGATTCTCGTGCCTTTTTCGTCAATAAAAGTGGCAAATATTGCCGCAAATTTCGCCTCAGCCATTTTATCATTAAAATTGAACGATAGAGATAACGATTAAAAAAAAAATAGATTATTTTATTGAAAGTAACGAAATTGATGTTAAAAAAAAATTTCAACAAGCACATATAAAATATCATCACGGAATTCAGGTTTGAGAAAAATATGTGCCGTGCGAGTAAAAGGATATAAAAAATTCGATTAAAAAAGTATTTCATCGATAATTCTCATTATTTGATCCCTGCATGTTCCTTCAATTTTTGGCCAAAATCTTCTCGTATAACGAATTATCGTTTTTTTTTTTTTTTTAATTTTTTTTTTCTCGTTCTTCAGACCTCAACCTTTCGAATTCGGAGCTTACACACTTCGCGTACCGAAGAATACGGCTATGAAGCTCAAGGGAAAAGTAAATTACGCGCCTTGCGGCGTTGCCTATGTAAAACCGGAAGTTCGCGTCGGTATATTGCCGAGAATGCTGACGGAAATACTGGAGACTCGTTTTATGGTGAAAAAAGCGATGAAGGATCACGATAAGAGCGACAAAGCGTTACAGCGTGCTTTACACTCCAGACAAATGGGTCTTAAGTTTCTCGCAAATGTCACGTACGGATATACCGCAGCGAACTTCAGCGGCAGAATGCCCTGCATCGAGGTAAAAAAAAAAAAAAAGAAAACTTCACCGATAAAGATCAAATAATTTCTTTATTTTCTTTTTTTTTTTTTTTTTTTTTTTTTTTTTTCAATTTACGTCGCAACGAGTGCCGATTACAATTACAATTGATTTTTTTTTTCTTTTAATCAGGTGGGAGACAGCGTTATAAGCAAATCGAAGGAGACTCTGGAACGTGCGATAAAACTCGTTGAATCGACACCAAAGTGGGGAGCTCGGGTGGTTTACGGTGACACAGATTCACTTTTCATTCTCGTTCCGGGTAAATCTAAAGCCGACGCTTTTGTCATCGGCAATGAGATCGCCGATGCGGTTACAGCCTCGAATCCACCGCCGATAAAACTCAGATTTGAGAAAGTCATGTATCCGGCAATTTTGCAGGTAATAATATTCTCTCGGATGCATTCGAGTGGATTGAGACGATCGTAATTAATGGGTTCGATGCGTGATTGAATTTTTTTTGATTTTTTTTTTATTTTTTTTTCTTTTATTGCTCAGACGAAAAAGCGCTATTGCGGATACATGTACGAGACGCCGGAACAAGAAAATCCGACCTATCTGGCTAAGGGTATCGAGACCGTTAGAAGGGATGGATGTCCAGCAGTTTCCAAGGTAAAGTCATAATTTTTTTTTTTGTTTAAATAAAGCTGATGCAAATTATGTCATGCAAACTATTTCATGGAAAATTAAATTATCTACGCAATATGTCTCATTATTTTCTCTCTATCTTTTACCGCTCGCTGCACGGTTCGAAATCAAAATTTAAAAATTGATAAATTCTTCGATATGAGAATTTTGTCCATTTTGGCTCACAGAAATTTTTCTAATTAATTTGAGTTCCACTATTTTGAAACGCGGCGAAACACACCAGCAGTAGGCTATCGGAGAATAATTTATTTCTATCTGAAAAATAAAAATTTACCACCACCAGCGCGACTGTACAATTTATTGCTGGTAAATGAAAATTTGAATTTTCGGGCCCTATCCATAATTTTTTTCACTACTTCTCTCGCTACCCCAGAGAAGAGTCGCATTGGTCCAAGAGCACAATGCTCTATTAACTAAAAATGAGCAACAAAAGCAGTTCGTCATGCAAGTCTTTTAAAATCATTGCAAAGAATTGCCGAATTTTAATAAAACGAATTTCTACGAATAAACTCTAGAGCAATTTAAAAATGATAACCTCGTTTTTTCAATTTTTATTTCAAACTATATTGCAAGCAGTAAAATAAACAGTGATAATCGTAATACGTATCGCATAAATAATTGAATTTTCTATGAAATAGTTCGCGTGAAATTATTTTTATCAGCTTGGAGCATGGGTGAGATAAAAATTTACAAGGCAATAAGCATCATCATTCGTTTATTCAATGCACTCAACTTGAAACGTTTCGTATCGAATACAAAATGAACATTTAGATGTACAGTAGTCTCGACCTTTTTTTTTTTTTTTTTATAGAAACTTTGATTATCTACAAAATGAAACAAAAAACAGCTTCCCCAGCTTGTATAGTTTTTCGTGATATTTTGATTGGAGTTTTTGAAAAATTCAAACCGGATGAGTCAACTTTTAGAATTTTACTACCGAGTTCCGGCTTCACGAGGCCTCGTCTGAGGCTAAAACTAAGTTTTCGAGTACTTAAGAAGAAGAAAAAAAGTTGAAAAAAAAAAAGCCGGCATATATTTAATCTACATTCAAACAATGAACAGATTCTGGAGAAAACCCTGAAGATACTGTTCGAAACGAAGGACGTTAGTCTCGTGAAAAAATACGTAATTAGACAATTGGACAAAGTTTTGCTTGGCAAAGTTTCCATTCAAGATCTGACGTTTGCCAAAGAATTCCGTGGATTGAAAGGATACAAGGCGAGAGCTTGCGTGCCGGCTCTCGAGCTGACTCGTCGTCTAATGCGAAAAGATCCTCGCGCAGTGCCGCGCAATGGCGAACGCGTTCCCTACGTTATTGTCGCCGGTGCGCCGAATCAGCCGCTCATACATTGCGTAAGAACACCTTGGGAATTGATAAACGATCCGGGCTTGAGACCCAATGCAATTTATTATGCAACGAGAGTTATAATACCACCCCTCAATCGGTGTCTCAATCTTATGGGCGTGGATGCTAACGCTTGGTGAGTTTGAACGCAAAAACCATTTCCTTCTTTATCGCGTATATTTCAGGATTTAACGAATCGCGCAGAGTCACATCGAAATAATTATAAATTTTTCAAACAAATTTATTCATTTTTCTCCGTTAACTCTACGCATTCGTTGGACCGAATAATAATAATAATAATAATAATAATCATTTATGTAACTTATCGATGAACATATTTTGGAAAATATCAAAACTTTTATCCCAATAAAGTTAAATATAAAAAAATATAGCCAAATTAATGGTTTTGAAAGAAAAAACTACATTTTTAACTATAAATTTAGGGCTCTGTTGACATTTTATGCCCCTTACTACTTTTTTTTACTCTTTATAAAGCAAAGATTTTTGAGAATTTTGAATTTCTACTACTTTTGTCTACGATTGTATCCCCTATAAATCCTTAAAATAGTGCGAACATGAAACATCGTACAAGGTGAATGTCCCGAATTGTGACTACCCAAGTCCCGCTCGCCATTAGCGGAGGGAAATCTTTATTTAAATTTTTCCAACGGTCGAAAATATTAATATTATTGGAAAGCGGCGGAATATCAGCTAACGGGAAGCTCACCTCATTTTTATTATTCTTTTGATTATTCAATTAATAT